>LZPO01087199.1:314594-327607 GCA_001675575.1 Neotoma lepida | reverse complement strand
ATTTCAAATTTATAACTTTATATGTAGAGGATGTAGGAAGACTCCAAATTTACCATTCTTACAGTTCTTAAGCAAAGTGATGGTTTTGTTTATTGGGTTTTAAGCCTCCGATGTATCAGTCATTGGGCTCTGAACCAGTCAGGAGCTGTTCTGTGCTTGCTAAGTGTGGTGCTGTGCAGTGTGACAGGCCTTCCTTCTTGGAAGGCACTGGACTTAGATGGGGCTGGCAATGATGGCTCCTGTGTGGAGATCATCAAAGCACAGGCAGTCAGCAACACCACCTCCCCTCTTCACTCTGCAATCAAAGCAAATGGCTTCTGTCCTCATGTGTGGAGAGGGCCAATTTCTACATCTTACAGGACAAAGAACAACCCCCTAAATTGCTGTGTGAGCTACCTGGTGGGCAGGGGAATTATCCTGGCTATTGTTTGCTGAGTATCCATCCCTACTTTCTCCACCATATCACGTGTTGCTAAGAGCTCTACACTCACTGCTCATCTACTAGAGTCTCTAAAGCACCATGCCTCTTCTCAAACGGGGAAACTAAAGCTGAGGAAGCACTTGTCAGGGTCACACGGATGATAGGATGATAAATGACGAAACCAGGATGCAGGTTGGAGGCTAAAGCGCGCGCTCTCTCTTTCTCTGCTTCTTCCTCCCTGTCAAGGGGGCACCTGGTGACCAGACCTCCCACCCTGGCCGGCCTCCAGCCAGCCTGCCGCTGTTCCCCTTCCTCCCCTCAAATGGGAAGCAGCTGTGCTGGTGAGACCGTGGGTGGGGGTGGACACGGCTGTGCTGTATCTGGCCACTGTGTATCCTAGAGGTGGTGTATCTGAAAAACCACAGGCGCCAACTCTGATGCTCAACAGTCATCTCATTCCTCAGTGGCTCAGGTTCTTTCTAAGCAAATCAACAGGGGGTGCTGAGGAGAAGTCAGAGTGACCTAAGCCTTCCCCATATAAGAATTCTGGTGGGATCTGGTTTCCTGGGCCTGAGAGATGGCCCAGTGGGTAAAGGCACTTGCCTCAGGTTTCCTGTTGGTAGCCACTCAGGTGGTCTTTTGTCCTTCTGTGGGTGACTGGAAGTTTGTGTTTGCCTGTTTGCTTGCTTGAATTGATTGAGACGATAGTTTCACGTAGCNCAGTCTGGCCTTGAACTCACTANGAAGTCAAGAATGAATTTGAACTCCTGATCCTCTGGCTTTCATTTCTCAAGTATTAGGATTATAGGCCTTTAACCACCACACTAAATTTATGTGGAGCTCCTGCAAACTATGCAAGCAATCCACTGATTGAGCAACATTTCCCCACCTTTTGTTTGAATATTTTTGAGACAGGGTCTTGATCTGTAGCCCAGGCTGGCCTAGAATTCTNTCCTCCTCNCTCGGCCCCCTGAGTGTGGTGGGGTTACAGACATGCACCATCACAATGGGCTGAACTGAGTTGTTTTTCTGGGTCACTCTTTGAGCATCTGGTATCGCCTAACAGAATGGAGGGGCTTCGGGAAAGGGCAGAGTCTGGAACTGTTTCTTACAGGCAAGATTAGGGTTGGGGGTAGAGAGCAGGGGAAGAAAATACTGGAGGCCTTGGGGCCTGTTTGGCTTGCGGCTGGAGCTATGGGATCAAAAGGAACTCAGGAACTTTGAAAGTCCCTGAAGGGAGGTGGGCCTTGAACTATATCCACTTCCCATGTTTGCATCTGGCTGGGAAGTGATGGGAGAAGACAAGAAATAAACACATTTTGAAGGTCTGCCGTTAATGAGGGGGTCTGGAATTTCTGAAGCAAGAATCAGATTGCAAGGCCCGGCAAGAAGGCAAGCTGTTGAATGCTGGGAGAGCCCAGGAAAGACATCCATGCACACCACACAACCCTGCAATGTAGACAATGTTTTCTCATTCCGTAGAGACAGAGACTGTGGCCAAGGCAAGTTCAGTGATGTGTCCAAGGCCACCTAGTTAGTAAGAAGAGGGGGGTCTTTCCTCTGCCTCTTGGAAAGGGTTTGGGTGTGCATGTAAGAGAGGACAGGAGCTCTGACTTGTGTGAGTTCAAGACCTCCTAGGCTGTTCGCTTGGAGACTGTTCTCACCGTGCCTGCTGTTCTTGGCTATTGTTTTTCNCCTCCCCCCAGCCTCTCCTCCCAAGGGCTCCTCCGCTCGCTCCCTNAGCTCTCCTTTTCCTTAGTCTCAGCTGGAGGGTTAGCAGGATGAGCCCAGGGCCCACAAGAGAGGCCAGCTGTAACTGTTGAGGATACAGTAAAAGAGCTTAACCCCTTCCTTTCCAAGCCATCCCNATGCCTTGATCTGTCATGGCTAGGGCTAAGTCAATCCAAGCATGTCAGTAGGCTGCAGTTGAGCTCTGTATCTGAGCCCTGCCAGTGGGTGTCCATGTCCCTTCTGGGGATCAGTCTGTGCACTACAGTGCACGTACACAGGTGAGGCCCCACAGTATTGGTGAGTGTGGGGTGTGTGGGTTTGTCCTTTGTGTGTGCATTGGATGTATTTTTGCCTATCAGTGTTTGTATGATTTTTAAACATANGACACACGTGAATACTTAGGAATAGATACTANCAAGTTTGGCTCTGTAACTTGAAGGACAAAGTACAAAATACCCATGTTCAGCAATTTGCTTATAAAACATTGAAAACTTTAGGATTGGAGAGATGGCTCAGTGGTTAAGAGCACCGGTTGCTCTTTCAGAGGACACGAGTTCAGTTCCCAGCAATCACATGGTGGCTCACAACTGTAACTCCAGTTTCAGGTGATTGAATCTTCTGGCTTTCATGAACACCAGGGTACACAGACAGACATGCAGACAAAACACCAATATGCATAAAATAAAATAAAAATCTAAAACATTATTTTAAAATACTGAACATTTTAGCCGGGCGGTGGTAGTGCANGCCTTTAATCCCAGCACTCGGGAGGAAAAGGCAGATGGATCTCTGTGAGTTCAAAGCCAGCCTGGTCTNCAGAGTGAGTTCCAAGACAACCAAGGCCACACAGAGAAACCTTGNCTCGAAAAACAAAACAAAACAAAAACCAACCAACCAACCAAATAAATAACGCTTCCACCCCCAAAAACAAAAACGAAAACAAAACCTGAACATTTCAAAATGGAGAGGACAAGCCATATCACATGACACACATGGCTTTTGTGATGTGTGTCACAGCCCATGAAGCTGGCCCCTCACTCAGCGAAAGTCCTCCTCATGTGTTTCTCTGTGTGGCTGTGTGATATGTATATGATTGATATGTGTGACGTGTGCAGTGGCGTTTCTTGTGTGATTGCTGAGTACCTACTTATATGCGTTGTTTGTGAGGCTGGTCTGCTTGTGTGTGTGCGCGTGTGNGTGCGTGTGTGCTTGAATTGATGCATGAAATCAGAGCACTTTTCTCACAGCCCCCAGGCAGCTACCAGTGCCTATCAAAGGAAAGGTGTGTTTTATTTTTGGCGCCTATACCACTGTTCCCATAATGCCCCAGGAGGCTTTTGTTTGATCGCCTTTGTTGGAAGGGTGACAAATACTTCCCTCCACCTGCTGCCATGGTGGCCCCACCAGAAACCACAGCTGGGGGTGGAGCAGCTTCCTCAGCCCCTCACCCATTGCACCCCTTCCAGGCATCAACATGCCCAGAGATGTGCCCCGGCTCCCAGACCCCACCCAGTCAATGTGCCCATTGCACATCAGGACTGGAGGGGGCGGGTGGAAAATACACGGTCTGGCAACCTTGTCTTGCTCCGTAAGAGCCAGAGCAGGGAGATGATTTGCCCATGTTGCCCAGTGACTCCATGACCGAGCCAGGATGCCTGAGGAGGCCTGTGTGAGAAGCAGGGCCCTGAGGGGAGAAGGAGTGACCAGCCTGTTGCAACAGCACTACTTTGCTCCTCTCAGAAGGTGGGAGTCTTCATTATTTGACTGTGTCTCCTCCCAGNACAGAACTCTGCATCCAGCATGCTTTGAGAGATGCTGTGTGCACCTATACAATGCCTAGCTCCAGAAGTATTTATGAGAATAAGCAGCTATGTGGTTAAATGCTGCAATGCTGCAGTCAGTAGGCAGCTAGAGCTGGCTGAAATCCTTTAGTAGTTTTATTGCTCNCTGGCACTTCCCTCCCTGAGCTTTACTTTCCTGTCTGTAAAATGGGCCTCCAGTAGGATTGCTAAGAGNATCCAATAAGGTAAAGTTTGAATACACGGTGTAAACAAAGTAGGTAATATGCTCATAACACAGCTGCTGGCTGTATTACCACGAGTCAGTCACACCAGTCCTCTCTAATCTTGGTTTCCTCATTTACCATAAGAATTCAGTAGGATGGACACTCAGCAAATGCCAGCCCATCTACTCCTTTCCTCAGAGTCTCCTTTTCCTCCCCAGCCCCTCTGAATCCCGTTATCCTTTCCAGGCTGCCTCTCTCCCCATCCCGATCCTCCGCCGGACACATTCAACAACAAAGCTCTGAAATTCTTCTAGTCCATNNTCTGCTCAGGGTTGGCTCTACTGGGGGCCCTGGTGGGAATGGAGTCACTGAGAGAAGCTGTGGGCAGAGAGCCATGAATTCTCATTGTCTTCATGCCCCGACCCTGGCTTTCTAGTCCAGAGGTTGCCAACAGCACCCCAGCCGCAGAGGCTCTGTAAAGCTGGGGTGTGAGGAGCAGGGCAGGTGGTAAACCGAGGTGCCAGCTCAAAAAAGATGGCTTGTCCAGCANTCAGCTGTNGGAGCTGTTGTGTAGGAGGCAAAGGTGGTTCCTGATTGGGTGACTCTTCACCGGTAGACTTAATGACAGGCCTAGAGCTAGCCAGGCTGTAGAGAACGCCCTCGGGGCCGGCGGAGGACGACACCTCTGTTCCAGTCACTGGGCTGCAGTTGCATAAGGCATCCAAGACTAATGTGCCTGAGTTCCCGGCTGCTTTGTAACTTAGGGAAAGGGTTTGGGGGCAGTTCATCTGCAACATCTGTTAAACTCACAATGGCAGATATTTACTTAGGACAAACACAAAGCATTCTGTCCTAGGCAAGCTGTGACATTGAGTGAAAAGTCTCCTCACCTGCCTCTTGATAGAGGACTTGGGTGTCCCACCTCAGGGTCTACTACCCGTAGATCATGGTGAGAGATGACAACGGTGGGCGGGGGGTGGGGCAGGGGCAAACTATATGTCTGGGGTATCTTACAAAGATACAACAAGCCTGGCCAGTGAACTCCACGGGATTAGTGGGCAGTAGACAAAATAGGGTAGTAGCCATTTTCAAAATGCACACTGGAGGGGGTGAGACTGACATCAGCAAGGAAGTGTGACCAGGTCACACACAAACCAGAAGGAGGGACCTGTGGGCCATGTACATCCTCTCATATCTGAGGTCGCAGGGCCGGTTGGCACACGTTAGTCAGAGAAGCTCTGGCTGGAGCTGTTTCTGCTGTTAGNGCCCCAGTCTGTGTCCCTGGCTGGGATGGCTGCGGGTGAGCAAGCTGGGTCTCAGATTTCTGTTCCTGTGCGGTGGGTGTGGGGAGCATTTGTTCTTCTGAAGCCAGATAAGTTGTTTTTTTGGAGGGGAGAGAGTCCCCAGGACCATCACCCCCTAGATTTTTCTAGGGAAACAAACAAACATTCATGGGCTCACTCTCTTTCTGGAAGACTGAGAGGCTTGAGGGAGGGTGTGTGTGTGTGTGTGTGTGTAAGGGAGAGTGTGTGTGTGCGCGCACATGCACTCACACTCAAGATTCATCTGCCTACTGTATTGCCTACTCTCCAAGTCTGGTCTCCAATCCACAGCCCCTCAACACACCCATCCATGTCCACTCCCGTCCTCGACCCCATCCTTCCTTCCCTCACCACCATCACACAGGCTTGTTTCTTCCCCCCGCCCCCACTAACTCTATCCCTGACTGAAAAATGCAAGTTGAGTCCCTAATTCCCAACCAACACGACTTACTTTCTTTTCTCAAGTAGGTCATATCGATGACAGGACCAATGACTCTCTAAGGGGCAAGAGAGGTTCTTATTAAGGNTGGATGCTGACGGGCTGGATTGAGGATGGATCTCTCAGGTGGTGGGGTTGGGAGTCAAGTGGATGCTCTGAGACCAAAGAGCTCCTAGAGACCTCAGATGGAGGATTTCCTTCCTTTGTGCCTCAGCTGTCTCACCGGGTCACCTGGCCGGATTCCCTCATCTGAAAGGTGTGCTCCAGTTTGGTGTGAATCCTATGTGAATGGAAACAGGGCTGAGGATCTGAACGTGATGGCCTTGAGCTACATTTTCTTCTCATTGGGATGTCGTNCTCTATTGCTCGCCACCATTTACTTATTTATCCATCTATTTAGTATTTATTTATTGAGCCGGGGTTTCTTTATTGAACCTGAAGTTTCTACTTCCAGTTAGACTCAGCTGGCCTGAGGCTCTGGGATCTGCCTTTCTCCATCTTCCTCAGCACCAAGCCTGGCCTTTGCATGAGTGTTGCGAATCTGGATGCAGGGCCTTCATGCTTGTACAGCAAACATTTTACCTACTGAGCTGTCTCTCATGCCCTTTCTCTCCTCTCTCTCTCCCTCTCTCTCTCTCTTCTTCGAGACAGGGTTTCTCTGTGTAGCCCTGGCTGTCCTGGAACTCTCTTTGTAGACCAGGCTGGCCTCGANCTCACAGAGATCTGTCTGCCTCTACTTCCGGAGTGCTGGGATTAAAGGTGTGGGCCACCACTGCTGGCTCTCTTTCTTTTTAAAAAAGAAACATTTTATTTTGTTTTTTAAAAGATTTGTTTATGATGGGTGGTGGTGGCTCATGCCTTTAATCTCAGCACTCAGGAGGTAGAGGTGGGAAGATTTCTGAGTTTGAAGCCAGCCTGATCTACAGCCAAGGCCACACAGAGAAACTCTGTCTGGAAAAACAAAAACAAAACAAAACAACAATGAAAGATTTATTTATTTTTATTTTATGTGTAGGAATGTCTTGCTTCCACCTATGTCTGTGCATGCAGTGCCAGCTGAGGGCATCAAATCATCTGGGACTGGAATTGCAGGTAGTTGATAGCTGCCGNATGGATGCTGGGAACTGAACTGGGGTCCTCTGGAAGAGCAGCTTAACCACTGAGCTNTNTCTCCAGCCCTGTAATGTTTTAAAGCTATAATTTCTNAAATATCTCCCAAAAGATGATATCACTTGCCTGTGTGTTTCTAAGTATTTTACTTTTGTAGATAAATTTCTTCCTTACCTCAACTCTGGGAGGTAGGCACTACTAATAATTCTATCATGCAGATTTGGAAAGCGAGGCATTGTAAGGGAGTCAGAATCTGAACCAGGCCATCTAGCTAAGGAGTGGGAGCTCCCTACTACCTCACTCAACATTCTGGGCTCTGTGCTAAGTGTTTACCCAAATCTTCCCTGTTTTGCAATTGAGAAATCTGAGACTCAGAGCAGTTGAGCAACAGCTGAAGGTCACACAGCTGGGGAGCAGCAGGCTTGAGATTCAGGGCAGGCTGGGCTCCAGAGCCTCTGTTCCGCATCCCCTTTGGCAACCCTGCCAGACCCTCAGGCTCCACAGCCAGTTTAAGCAACCTCCCCTCATTGCTGTGTCTCTCTGGGTGAGTCAGCTCCTTTCTCCTAGAGAATGCAGGGGTCAGCCCCTGCATCCTGAGGTCCCCAGCAGCTTGTTGAGCCTGTGAGCCTAGAGGTGTGGTACTTCTGGCTGCAAGGGCAGCTTTCGTGGCCTGGGAATGTCTTAGATTTGACCTATGGTTGCAGCCAGGGAGGATGTGTGTGTGTGTGTGTGTGTGTGTGTGTGTGTGTGTGTGTGTGTGTCTGTGTCTGTGTCTGTGTCTGTGTGTGACAAGGGACTGTTGAAGAAGCGAAGGGGACTGTGGGCAATTGTAGAACGACAGTGAGGAGGCACAAACTTGGGGGAGGGTGGTGTTGTAGGAAGCAGATGAGAAGGGAGATGAGAAAGAACACCTGGGTGGGCTTCCTGGGGGTCCTTTTCTTCTGTTCTGGAGAACAGCCCTCAGCTCAAGATAGGCACAAGAATACATCAGGTCAGGCCTCCATGGTCAAGCCAGCTTAGGACTGAGGTTAGAACTCCCGAGACACAGCACTTTGGGGAATTAACATTGCTGGGGGTTGTGTTGTTTCTGTAAATATTTGGAGACGTCCAGTTATACCAGAAAAATGTATTTGAAGTCAGAGTGGCGTGTTTGTGTGGTTGGCCCAGCTTCCTTTTCCATGACCACTCTGTTACATTCTTCCCCTGTAGGAATTGAGGGTTGTTTTCCCATCTGTAACCTCGTTAGGATACACACACCCACATGCACTCTGGCAGGTTCCCCTCGGGGACGTACATGTTCAGTGGCATCGTCCTCTTGCCACATGCTTGTGGTCACAAAGTCGCAGCTGGACCTTTTACTATTCAGTGCCATCATTCCGAAAGCCGCTGCACGCTGACTGCCCTTGTGCCCGGCTCATTCCTCCCAGGGTGCTGATTCCAGGCCTGGAGGTTGCCTGACAAATTGTGTTAAAACCTTTCTAGCCCCATGCATCCTGTGGAGGAGGGCAATGGCTGTGTTTGTGGTTACAAGATTAGAGAATGGGCATCATAATGGGCCAGGCTCCATTCTCTTTTTGCTTGGGGAAATTGGAGTTATGCTTTTGTGTGAATATCTCCCCTTTCTCTCATGTCCCATCTGCAGCCTGCCTCCAGGCTCAGAGTGGTTAGGGGGGCTGAACCTTCAGACGCTTTCCTAGGCCTCACAGGCTTGGAGAAGTTAGGGTTATGGTTGAACACTGGGGAACAATGACAGGGACACTTGGCCTGTGGGGGTGGGGTGAGGGTGGACAGATTCTGGTCCTCTCCTTCTGCTTTCCACAAAGGATACCTACACTTCTGTCTTTTGAGTGTAGATGTCCCTCTAATAGCCCCATGTTGGAACTTGAGCCCTATAGTGATGGTACTGGATCCCTTGGGAGATAGCTGGCTGGTCATGAGGGTTCCACCCTGATAAATGGGGCTAATGCCAGATATAAGGGCTTGAGAGAANTAGTGTGGGCTTTATGCTCATTGTCTCACTTCCAGCACTGTGAGAAATAGATTTCTATTGTTTATCAATCACCCAGACTGTAGTATTTTGTTACAGGCAACAGGAACGGACTAAGACAAGCACTACAGAGGGCCACTCTTACCAGANGCTGGCAAGGAGGATACTGAGTGATTCCCGCTCTAAGCACCCAGCAAGGAGTCCCATCCAGCCTGTGCCATCTGTCTCATCCTAGCTCCCCTACTCTAGAATGCTGTGACCTCGGAGCTTCCCACCAAACACGAGTTCTCAGAGGGGTTTGTGGAAGTCTGAAGGTGCCTGACAAGGGTCAGGGCTGTCCCAGGCTGTCGTGGTACAGCAAACACACCAAGATGCAAATCTTGCTGGGGTCCACTGAGTTCCCAGGCACAGAAGTTCCTGGGACGACCTGGTCTTTTCATTCTCTGCTCAGAGTGGTCTCCCATGTGCACTGCTGCCTGCACAGGCCCGGGCTCTGTGAGATGGACAGCCTGTCCTCACACCTCCCACCTCTTGCAGCTTCCTGGGCTTATATCTCTGGAGGTACTCAGTGACCTCGTGTTTCTGAGTGCCAAGAAAGGAAGGCTGAGGAGGAGGGGTGTGGGCAGCCAGGGCCATCAGGTGGATTGGGGGGATTACCAAAGAGCTCACTCACTTGCCATTTACTGAAGAATTTTCCCCCTTCTTTTTAAAGTTGTTTCCTCAAGGGAAAATTTTTATTCATGTCTGAGTAAAATGTGTGCTCTTATAAATCGAAAGCAGAACATGAGGAAAGGTTTCTGTTGCTAACAGAGAATAAAGAAGCAGCTTGCTGGCCTTTGTCAGCTGGCAGGGGTACCTTCCTTCATCCTCCTGACCTTTCTCCCTGCCTTTTCCTCCCATNCCAGAGGACAGTGACCACTTGTCATCNCCTTCCAGAGCCCCAGCTGGGACTGCATTCAGGCTGATGGTGCAGCCTGGCCTGCAGCAAACACCACCCCTTCCCTGGAGAGAACTGAGGAGGGGCAGAAAGGAGGGACAGTGGTGCTTTGAGGGAGCTTGGAGACCGCCATCTCTTGCTGGCTTGATGACAGCGGAGAAGGAGGATGGAAGAAGGGAGTTAAGTCAGAGTCANTCAGACCAGTCGATGGCTCCCCTTCCTCCACAAGCCAGGGNGTGGTTCCGCCATCTTGATTTTGGAGGCAAAACCTGGGTTTCTGGAATATGTGACCTCTGTCCTTGGATCTATGGGACATCTTGCTAGGCTAGAAGAAGGTTCATGCAGAGGCCTCAGCAGCCTGATTCCACTGCCAGGGTGTTCACCAGCCCCACACCCTTCACTCCAGAAGGTGTGATGGCCTTTCAACTTTCACTTTTGTCTGTGAGTTTGGGGACAGCTGTCCTGGCTCGGGTATTAATTTCTCAGCCATGTCTCCTCCAGCCTCNGTTGAGGTAGCATGGGTTGGGTTAAGCGGTTTCTTAGGCCCTGAGGTCAACCTGACTGGCCAGAACTGCTCTTCCCTCAGCAGCTCTTTGATGGGTCCTGAGTCCTTACAAATGCTCCCAGTCCTCATCTTAGGGCCCCTGGGAGAGTTCCTTGTAGTCCAGNCAGGGGAGCCCCCTATGGGGAGAAGGTGGTGGTGGTCTCGGCCTCCATGCTCATAGACGTGTGCCGCACGTGCCTGCAGGAAGACCACTGCCGGAGCTGTTCCTGGCTGAGGCAGCCCAAGTCTTTGAAGAGCTTGAAGAGGTCACTGCGGAACTTGACGCCGATGAAGGCATACAAGAACGGGTTGACGCAGCAGCGGACACAGGCCAGGCTGTAGGTGACGTCATAGGCAATGTTGAGCTGCTTGCTGAGTTCACAGCTGCTGTTGGTGATGTTGAAATTGGCCACCGTCTGGGCCAGGACCACCCCGTTGTAGGGCAGCTGGAAGACTATGAAGACCACCACCACAGCAATGATCACCTTGATGGCCTTGTTCCGCTCAAAGTTTCGTGCCTGGAGCAGGGTGCGGATGATGACAAGGTAGCAGAAACTCATGACCAGCAGAGGCACGAAGAATCCGATAACCATCTGGGCCACTTGGATGATGATCAAGGTCTCCACGTGGTTAGGGATGAGTGAACATCTCCATGTATCCTCACTGATGCTCTTCTGGAGGCCACTGTAGAGTAGCTCTGGNGTGGAAAGCAATAGGGCGAATATCCAGATACAAGCACAGGACAGCTTGCTGATGAGAAGCACCCGGGCCCGGTGGCGGTGGGCTGACACAGCCTGGACGATGGCCACATAGCGGTCAATGCTGATGCATAGGAGCAGCAGCATGCCGCTGAAGAAGCTTACTTTATAGATACCAAAGATGCCCTTGCACAGGTAGACACCAAAGATCCAGGACTTGGCTGCGCTATAGGCCCAGAAGGGGAGGACCAGGAGGAAGAGGATGTCGGCCACGGCCAGGTTGAGCAGGTAGGTGTCTGTCATGGTCTTGAGCCTCTTGAAATAGATGTATGTCAACACCACCAGCCCATTGCCCATCAGGCCCACGAAGCAAATGACTGAATACATGAGAGGGAGGAACCAGGCCTTAAAGTTCCGCACATCTTTCTTGAAGCACACCGACTCATACAGGGTGTAGTCCACTGTGGTGTTCTCACCAATGTAATCGTCTGTGACCTCATCTTGGCAGAAACACACCTGAGGGGGGAGAAACACCTGTTTAGCTAGTAGTCTGGATCTGGCTGGGCCTCAACCTAGAACGGTGGTTCTATCATGGACTTGCTGCTACTTCTTGCAAATTCTCAGACCTTAGACCCATTGAGCCGGCATCTCAGAAGGCAGAGCCCAGGAATCTGCATTTTCCCCTCAAACCCTGAGCAAGTCTTTGATTTGAAATCGGTGCATCTCAAGCGTCAGCTTATGGGGCTGGAGAATTGGCTCAGTGGTTAAGACTGTGTGGTACTCTTGTAGAGAAGCCTGGTTCAGTTCTCAGCATCNACATGGTGGCTCANAGCTCTCTGGAACTNCAGTTCCAGGAGATCCGATGCCCACTTCTGACCTCCCCAGGCAGCAGGCATACATGAGGTACACTTGCATGCATGCAGGCAAAACATTTGTACACATAAAATAGGTCTAAATGATGTGTTTACCATGCGTGTGAATTACCTAAAGAGGATCTTGTTAAAATGCCCTGGGTAGGCTGAGGCAAGACCTGAAGCCTACATTTCTACTCATCAGTAGCAAAGGTCTGATTTTTGTCAACTCTCGGGACACCCTGTTTCATGCTCACTGCTGGTAGTGGACTAGAGAGAGTCTAGGGCTTTGGGGTCTGCTGAGCCCTGAGTTGGAAAACATACATCTTCTCTTTGTGAGATGGAGGCAAATCCTGACTCCGTTGTTGTGAGGTCTGGGGCCCCGATTGATCCTGGCTCCCTTTTTGTCTACAGAGGGCTTATCTTACTCTCTAGCAGTGCTGTGATGTTGGGAATGTGTGTCTTTCTTCTGGAGCCTATTTTAGGTCCTGGTGGAGGTGTTTTTGGGGAGGTGTACAAAATGCCACAGCTTTTGATGCAAAACCCTATGTTAGGGTCAAGGTTGAGGAAGGTCTGAAGCANGAAGAGNAGATTTCTAGGTAGGAATCAGTATCAGTTGAGGGATTGGTACAAGGCACGGTTTTTGTGGCTCCATGGTATCTACTCCACTCAGGCAGTGTATCCACAAATGTACGTTATGGCAGGGCGTATGGCGCCGAGCTCCTGCAATGTGACTGCCTTCCTGTGGGTACTTGTGCCCCTGGAAGGAAGCGGGTCTTTTCTCCCACTCTCCCTCTGTGTTCCCACCCGCTCCCCACATCTCTCTCCCCACATCTCTTTCCCCACATCTCTTTGCCCCTCCTCCGGCAGATCCCAATCAGCAGGGCTCAGCTGTTCTGGGCTTTTTTTAGCCCTTTTGCCGGGCTGCAGGGTGTGTGTGGGGGACGGTTCAGCAGCGGCTGTGATTT
>LZPO01087199.1:247204-263736 GCA_001675575.1 Neotoma lepida | reverse complement strand
GGAATTGAACTCAGGACCTCTGGAAGAACAGTCAGTGCTCTTAACCTCTGAGCCACCTCTCCAGCACCCATAAATCTTTTTTAAAAGCCAAAACAATGAGATATTACATTAAAGGCTCTCAAGCCCAGAGTGAACACTCANGGTGGCTCTTATTATTATTAGGTGACTATGAACGTAACTTCCTCTTACTGGTCCANTATATTAGTGATGTCTCTCATTGTGCAACTGGGCCATGCCACNTGTCACAGGGGCAAAACCCAGGAATGGAATCCCTAAACTATGCTTTATTCAGAGAGCCAGAAATCCGAGGAGACAGTGGATCACTTTCCCAAGGATCCATCCTTCCACCTTAACTGCAGCATACAAATTATGTAGGGAGAACCAAGCCACCACCCAGAGCTCAGGCGTGGCCTGCTGTTCAGTTCATCAGCCATGTTTTTGAGGCCTGTGATGTTTATGTCTCCCTCCTTATTGTCACTGTACCCTTCCTTATTCTCTGCCCATCAGCCACTTCTTGATATAATGAGTCTAGTTAGTGTCTGCCAGTATCAACCTTGTGCTTCCCCAGGGNCNTGTGGTCTGGGAAGGTATTAATTTAGAACAAACCATTAATAGTGTGTATGAGCTGGACTGAGGATAACATGTACATGNTTCCTTTTTATGATATGGNGAACACATATGCTCTTATAANGTAGAATATGAAAGTGNCCCTATTAGTTGCTGTGATAAAACACTGACAGAAGCAATTTAAGGAAGGAAGGGCTTACTATGGCTCACAGTGGCGGGGGAAGACATGGAGACAGGAGTGTGAAGCCACTGATCACACGGCATTCAGTCCAGGATCCCAGCCAATTTATGGTGGGCTTCCCACCTAACTCCCTCATACACACACCTAGAGGTTTGTTTCCATGGGGATTCTAAGTCCCATCAAGCTGACCATCGATATTAATGGAACTATTTTGTTTTGAGATGGGGTCTCAACTAGCCCAGGCTTTCCCAAAACTCACCAAGTAGCCAAGGATGACCTTGAAGGATCTTCCTGCTTCTACTTCCCAAGAAACTGGGATTACAGGTGTGTTCCACTAAACCCAATTTTATGCAGTGCTGGGGACTGAATTCAGGACTTCTTGAATGCCAGGCAAATACTCTACCAACTGGGTTATATCCCCCAGGCCCAAGGGAAGAATTTCTAAGCAGACAACATTCCTGCAATCCTAGCAACTTTAAAATAGTAGNTATTAAATGTAAGTACCATTCCTGACATCTCTGTGTTTAAGATGGTTTTCTTNTACACAAAGCAACAGTNTTGTGTTTGTGCCGACTGAAAACTTCCCCTTAAAATAAAGCAGTAGGAGAAGCGAATTCCANGAAGGCTGTTTAGTAATAACTGTANAGGTGGTACCTAGAAATGCTACGAATGTGATAAAAGTATGAAAATGACTGAGCTTCAAGAAGCCCCAGCACAGCATAAACAAACTGTGGCTTATCCCAGAATCCTAGTCCTTGGGAGGGGCAGGAAGAGGATCAGTTCAACAGCACCCTCTGCTACATAGGGAGTTCTAGACCAGCCTGGGATATGTGAGACCCTAACAAAAGAGAGATAAAAAGAGATAAAGTAGGATCAGGAAGGACCAGGGCTAAGAGCTGTCTCTTATACACATCTAGATGTGTATAAGAGACAGCACACACACACACACACACGCACACGCACACACACAAATGAAAGAAAAGGAGAGAAAGAAAGGAAGGAGAGAAAGAAGGAAGAAGGGAAAAAGGAAGAAGTAAGTATTGAGCCAGTGAGTTGCATCTCCATGCTCTCCATTTTGCTACTTATGAAAATGCCCATCAATATTTATGGAGGTTGGTTCTGTAATATGGCTNGAACATTTTTTTGTGTGTGTTGTATGGGACCCTGAAATCATTACAGGGGATCCCACTGTAAATGGATGTTTCCTGTTCCGACTCCCTGGTCCCAAATAACCAATATGACTGAATATGAATTATAATTGCTTGGCCAATAGCTCAGGCTTGCACTAGCTAACTCTTACATTTAAATTAACCCATTTCTATTAATCTGTATATTGTCACAGGGCTTNTGGCTTTACCTGTCCTCTAGCATATCTTGCTTCCTGGGCAGCTGGCTGGTGTCTCTCTTGACTTTGCCCTTCTTTTTCCCATCATTCTCAGTTTGGCTTTCCCCCCTAATTTCCTGCCCAGCTACCGGCTTGTCAGCTTTTTATTAACCAATGGGAGCAATACATATTCACAGTGTAGAAAAGGCTTGTTCCACAGCACTTCACCCCATTTTAACTGATGATTCTAAGGTGTAGTGATCTGGTGCCTCGATTGAGTGCCAAACACTGAGAAAAACCATGATTTTTCTGTGGTACAGAGGTAGACCTCAGAGGTAGAGTTACATGGCAGGAGACAAGGACTATGAGCTCACCATCTCAAGAGACACTTGTCTTGAAATAGTTAATCTTTTACTTGGAAGGATGTCACATTGGTTCTATTTCAACCCAAGGTATATTTGTAGGAAGATTTGAAAGTACAGGCAAGCAGATTTCAGCTCAGAGACGATGGGCTATCCTAGACCAGAGTATTTATTTAAACAGAATATGATGCCGTTGGGGGACCTGTGGACCGAGTGCTTGGCAGGAGCTGGAGGTGGCTCATCTAAGGTTGCCTCTCCTGAATGTCTCTCTTGCTTTCAAATGGTGCATCAAAAGGAGCCATTATCTGCAGATACTATCTGAGTTTTATGTAAAGAGCAAACTGAATTTGGGAATTTCCCCTCCCTACTTAACATTTTTTACTCTTTAAGTAAATGAAGAAAAACATTATTGATAGTGAAACCATGTGAACCCAAACAGGTGGTTTGACTAAATGGCTACTGGGGTGTGTATACCAGCAAGTTGGGGCTGGAGAGATGGCTCAGTGGCTAAGAGCCCTTGCTGCCCTTGTAGAAGACCNGAGTTNAGTTCCTAGTACTCACATCAGGTGGTTCACAACTGCCTGTAATTCCAGCACCAGGGGATCGGATTTCTTCTTCTGGCCTCTGATGGTAACTGCACTCCCATGCATATACGCCTACACAGACACGGACACATTACACATAATGAAGATAAAAATAAATCAAAAGATCAGGATGTTAAATACTGAGTACCTTGGGATTTGAATTTGAATCTGGGTTTCCTTGAACACTAAAACCACAAGAGAATGCAGGGCAGTCTGGTGAACTGCAAATGTCATTTCACACTCAAAACTGCAAGCAAGCACTTGTATTTGTGGGGGGGTTAAATGCAGACTTGTTAGCAAGTGGAAGTGTCATTCCGTAGATAACATGGGAGGTGGCTCAGTTGGCAAAGTGTTTGTTGTGCAAGTATAAGGATCTGAGTTCGAATTCCTCATACCTATGTAAAAAGCTGAGCACAGTAGTGTGTACCTATAATCTTAATGCTTGGTGGGTGGAAATGGGGAGGGTGGCCTGGGGAGAGGTAGGGTGGAGATCCCAGGGGCCTGCTGGCCAGACAGACTAGCTGAATCAGTGATCTCCAGATTCAGTGAGAGACCTGTCTCAAAAAAGGTAGAGAGTAATAGAAGGGGACATTTGTCATCAACCTCTGGTCTCCACGTGCGCGTGTGCACCTGCACACACATATGAACATGTATACAAGCACACACACAGACAAAAGCAAACCAATCAAATTGTGGGCAATTTCATGTGGTTCAAGACAACAGTTATGACATTTATGAAGTGTTAATGGTTATTAACACACTCCTATCATTTTGAACTAAGCTCTGTTTTTCTTACCATACTGCTAGGAGACTCATTTTCACAGCAAGCCGAGTTATAATTCAGCATGGTGTCTTCTAAAAGGACTTCACACTTGCTCCCCAGCAATCTGCTTTCCATTTGGAAGATGTTAAGCCATCCAGAGTGCAGATCATTAGGAAACCAGCGGTAGTTGTCCCAGCAAGGTCGCCCCCAGGGTGAAGAGCAACAAGATAAAACCCAAGCAGGAGGTGAAACCAGGTGGAGACTCACTGGGGTAGCGCTTGGGGGTGGAGCAGAACTGTTTCTAAAATGAGGATTTAACCAGTTATGATCTCCACTTCATTGATTGTTCACATGAAAAACTAAAGCTTCCATGTAACTGCAGGCAATGGGGGTTTCATCCTGTTGGCACCAACTGTATCCTCTCCAGGACTGGTATGGGAATGGGGAGGAGCAAAGCCAAAAATTTGGATGCAGGTTAGCTACACTCAGTAGCCACCCGTGACCTCAGGTTCCTTTTTTGGATAGTCCTTGAGTCTATTATATATTTTCCATTTGGCCTTTACATTATCACACCGGAATGAGATAGCACTTTGCTTCTCCCCTATTCTCTGCTTTAAAGAATGTGACTGCTGGTCAGTGGTAGCCCATGCCTTTAATCTCAGTATTTGGGAGGCATAGGGCAGATGGATCTCTGAGTTCAAGGCCAGCCTGGTCTACATACAGCCAGGGCTACACAGAGAGACCCTGTCTAAAAACAAAACAAAACAAACAAAAAAACCAAAAAAAACCATATATAGCCATGCATCACTTAGTAAAGGGGACATTTAAAAAAATCTATCGTTGGGTTATTTTTGTCAAGCAAACATCGTGAAGTGTGTGTGTACAAGCCTAGATGATGTGCACCCCAGCTCCAGGTGATGGCCACTAGGCTAAGACCTGTCAAGTCCATGAATAGGAAGACATAGCTCCACGTTGCTGCCTGGAAGCCTGGGTTCTTTTATCTTTCAAGAGACTTGAGATCATTGGCTTGGGCATAGTAAATAATTTCTGGACTAGACAGTATGAAGCAGAGCTGGGCTTATTAGAGTTATCTTTTAAAAAGATTTGAGTGTTTTGCCTGCATGTATGGATGTGTACTACCTGCATGCCTGGTGCCCTCAGAGGCCAGAAGAGGGCATTAGATCCCCTGGAGCTAGTTACCGACAGTTGTGAGCTGCCGTGTGTGCTGGGACTCACACCTGGATCCTCTAGATCAACCAATGTTCTTAACCACTGAAGCATCTCTCAGTCTCATATTAAAGGTATCTTCATTTACATTTTAGAAGCCATAGTCAAAGAGAGGTGTTCAGAGAGAAAAAAATACCCGAGAGCCTGTGTGTGGGCTTTGCAGAGTGACACCTCATNGTTTTTACAATAGTCATATAGAAAATTTCGGGTTTTGAAGCTATTATCTTCAAAGGGTTGTGAAGAAACCCAAATGAGATGACAGGGTGGTTCCTGAGGGGCACTGCCAGGATTATAAATTGTCGAGGGAGAGGCAGGAAATCATTACTAGTGTTGAAATTCCTAGAAAATGCCTGGGTAAAGGAGGCCCTACAAGGCTACATACATTCAGGCTTTAAGCCTGCTTCATTGCTGTCTTTATACCACCCATACTGGAAAGGAATGTTATCTCTATGTTAGCAGCCTTCTTGCAAATGCAATTGTGTTTGAGGTCTTGCCTAGCCTTCTAAAGGCTTCAACCAGACTCCTTGGTGAGCGACTCCTTTCCATTCCCATGTCCCCATGATCTTCCTTTTCTGTCCTGCCTCATAATTCAGTATCGTGTCACCATATTCAATAACATAGGCACCCATAATTCAACAAGAAGCATTTGTACCTAAACATACAAGAGTACAGTGGAAATTCTAACAGGCATTTCTCAGCTCTTATCTGTGATGGGACCAGTCCGACACACGCGCCTTTTGCTAACAAGTATGCTATTACGCTGCACCTAGCTGTTCTGTTCAAGTCAGTCATTTAGAGAAAGGCCTGTAGTCTGTCTGGGAAGGTTGCAGAATATGAATTTTCTACAAAATCGGGGGATTATGAATTCCCCTTTTTTCTTAGAACCAAATAAAATTTAAACCCTTAAATTTATGTACATCATGTGAGGGTAGAGAGGCTTAAGATATTTCAGTGTAGTTTATACTTAAAATAGACTCAGTTTAAGCTACTTGTCCAATGCNTGTGGGGTGCGGGATATCAAAGACCTGTTATACTCTGTATTCTCAAAATCAAGAACCTTCTCAAACTGGTGCCTACATGCATTAGTCTAACAAAACCTTCAGTTCAACCCAGTCCTTTCTCACTGACTAGTCCCATCTCAAATAATCAATCCCCTTTTGGCCAGTGCCAGCAGACTACTCTGTGGCAGCCTTGGTCTAGAACTCCTTTCCCAGAGCTGTCTTCAGTAAAGGCAGGAGATACTTCCATGCTCTTAGCACTGTAAGAACCGGAGACTTCACAAGTTTCCTGCTCGTATATAACAGCTTTTCCNCTCCATCTCACCTCCCGGAGGATTCTATCTGTGGCTAATTTGTCTGGATTGAGACGTTTTGAATTCTCGATCTACAGGCTCAACACCTACAATAGGCCTGTTGATAACAGAGTTCTCTGACTCACAAGAAACTGTGAGAAAGTTCTATATAGAATCATGNAAAAATTGACCAAAGGATGACCCCACACATCAGGCTTTCTCTCAGGAAACTGAACAGGGTAGAATCAAACACTAATGGTGCTGTGTAGTCAACTGCNGTGAGTTACTGTAACTGAGGAGAACAGGTGTAGTATCCCCGAATGAGCACAGGCTACATTCATTACTTAGCCACACTTCTTACACGCTATTCAAACATAGATTTCTTCAGTCCAATTAACACTGACAGTTCATGAGACAAGGGTCTTATGTATGACATTTCATGACTGTAGGTCATTCCATGATGTCCATATATCATAGGGATTGAATTATGTGTCTGTCTTTTATCTTCTATAGTGCAATAAAAACAGAGACCTTTGTCTTCATTTCTTTATTATGTTTGGATCTTTAAGAAACATATACCATCATATATACCACTACTCAGTAAAAATCTATTCTAGGTTTTAGGAAGCACACACCACAAAACAACTATCTTGTTTCTGGTCTCTAAGTCTACTAAAGGCTTATCAAAAAGGTAGGCTCTGATCTACAGAATCTCAAGCCTTGAGGTTTTCATCACTGTAAAATATGTTCAAGTGGATAAACTTCATTCTTGTTTTTCTTCTAGAATGGGTTAATCATTTTGAAGTTTGTAGTCCATTATAAGAATATTCCATTCCATTGGGTGTGGTGGTGTACACCTTTAATCTCAGCACTCAGGAGGAAGATGCAGGCGGATCTCTGAGTTCAAGGCCAGCCTGGTCTACAGAATGAGTTCCAGAACAGCCAAAGATACACAGAGAAACCCTGTCTCAAAAAACCAAAAGAATATTCCATTCCTTAAGCTCTGTGGTCTATCATGTCTTTGGAAAACCAACCTGGTAAAAAGTATTCCTTTCCCCTGTACAGTAANGATGAACTTCCCAGAATACATCCCCTATTAACCAGAATGAAAAGCACTACAGATGATGTACATGTGCTGTGCCCACTTTAATGACTATCCACACCGTGGAGACATTTCTGCACCAGTCTGATCCATGTGTAGTTCAGGCTCCAGTCTACCCTGTAAGAGAACTCCTGGCATCTGACATTAGAAATAAAAAAGGGTGAATAAACATACTCACAGGACGTTTTCCAAGAGGGTCCTCTGTACAAGTACACAAGACAGGGGGCTTGGAAAGCTGTGGCTGGGGCNGGGAGGGTTTAAAGCTATGGCTTTGATGAGCACCCAAGTGAGATGAAGGAAGGCATTTGTAAGAGTAGATTCTGCAGCATCAAAGGTAATTCTTGAAAAGAGCTGGGTGTCAGTTCTGAGGCTTCAGAAGTTGAGAGCTACCAACAGTATCCAAAGGAAAGAGCCATTTCCAAAAAGCTAAGAAAGGTACGTGCCTGCCATTAGGCTATGATGTTGATGTTGAAAAGACTTTGGTGGTATCAATGGAAAAGGAAATAATTAATACACAGACCACATAACACCATTAAAACCCCCCCAAAAAAAAAAAACCTTTTTTTTTTTTCATTTAAAAAAGTTTTAGGACACATAAAACAAGGCAACATTTATTCCTTCTTCTCGTCTTCTGGCATGGGGTCTGTGGGTGGCTCCTCCACTGTTGCACTGTTGCTCTCTGAGCCAGTATTACTATCACTGGTCCCTTCTACCTCCATGCTGTCAACCCCCTCCTGCCCACTCTCCTTGTCCTCAGGAGTAGACGTGCCTTCTTCACCATTCTGTTGGCTCTCTGTTGTTTCTTCAAGGTGTGTCTCCTCTGTAATCACACATTTGCCACTGTCAGTTCCAAGACAAACATTTACTCTAACTATGCTGACGGCACAAGATGATCTGTTCAGTATGATAGCCACTAGCCTCACATACCTGGATAAGCATCTGAAATGGACCAGTATGACCTAGGGATTTTTAAGCATATTTGAGACAACTTAGAGTGCAAAAATCTACATTTTTCCCTACAGGTTTATGACATTTAAATTAAACCAAACACTTGTGAGGACTGAGCTTTGGAAATTATGAAGTCTATAAAATACACACTGGATTTCAAAGACTTGCTATGACAAAAAAATGTAAGATAATTGTGTATGTGCGCACGTGCGTGTGCATGCACACAACCCATGTGCAGGTTAGAGGAGGACTGCAACTGTTGTGTTCCTCAAGAACTGTCTGCCTTCTGGAGACAGGATCTCTCACTGGTCTAAAAGTCACCAAGTAGGCTAGGCTGGCTGGGGATGAGCCCTAGGGATCTGTCTACTTCAGCCTCCGCAGTGCTGGGATTATGAGTGTGTACCGCCATGCCTGCTTGTTTACACATGGGCTCCGGTCCCACCCACTGAGCTCTCTAGCCTAGAATGTTAATAATTTAAAGATGTTGGTAACATTTTACTATTTTGGATACACTGGGTTAAATGTAACATTAAAATTAAGCCAGAGACAGTGGCACCTGATGTTTCAGCTACTCAGAAGGCTGAGGTTAAGACTGCTTGTGCCCAGGGGTTTGAGGCCAGCCTGGGCAATACAGTACAGCAAGATTNTGCCTGAAACACACAAAAGGAAGGCACAGGGCAGAGACGCATGCTCTGCTGCAAGTCCTGCTGGGTCGTTTCCTTCAGGAAGTTAAAAGCACAAGGTTTTTGACAACTCAAAATTTTTTCTTCAGTTCCCCCCTCCTTTTTCTTTTCCTTAAGTTAGAAGACAGAACCTGAGTAAACACCCTCTGCTGTCAGAATAAGACAGACCTCATTCAGGGGCAAAACAAACTCGGGACTCAGCACACATGGTCTTGTTGCAAGATGAGCAAAGAACCATACTGATTCTCAAGCATCTGCTGTAACCACAAAAACGTGCTCCGGTCCCAAATTTATGGTAAAACAGGTTCACAAAAACAGAAAGAGGCCCAGAAATCAAAGATTAAAACCAGACTTGTCTGAAAAGATAATCTGCTGAGTTAAATACTGCTTAAGTGTCTGGTAGAGGTACTGATGTTCCATTAAACATTGTATAGGCAGTTGCTGTTTGAGTACAAAGTATGCCCATGTCCTTTCTATTTCCTGTAGACTCTGCTGGTATCCCCTAACTACTTCTGGCTTACTCCTGTTTACCCACTAGGCAGGGTCAATAGTTGCCAGAAGGCAAGTTAATCTCAAAACTCCAAGAATAACCAAGTTCATTAGTATTTTATGTAAGTTTTACCTAATTTTTTTTTAAACCCCGAAGAATGCTTTTATTTAGGAAAATCAGAACATCAAAAAGCAAACTGCTCTAGGGGGAGGTCAGCTATCCATATGTTAGGCCTAGATAATCGTCATTTTAGTCTCTGTGGTCCAGGAAGTCTTTGTTTCAAGTCCTGAAATCTCTCTCTCTCTCTCTCTCTCTCTCTCTCTCTCTCTTCCCCCACCTCTGCTGTATATGTATAAGCTGGAGATGGAATCCAGGGCCTTGTGCATGCTAGGCAAGTGCTCCACCACTGAGCCACACCCTCAGGCCTTGCCTATCGGTTTTCAAAGCCAGTTTTGCCAATACCTATATTTAAGCTCATGCTGCCCGCTGGTTTTGCAGGCTTTGTCCCAAGCTCCAGAGTTGCCATGAAGACTTCAAACACATGAGAGGGTCACAATCTCCTACTGATCACCCTGCCTTGCCAACCTACTGTGTGCAGGGTGATGTGGGTCCTTCTCAAGGCGATTATAGATGCCATGCAGGTGTGTCCTTCTTACACCCTGCTCTGTGTGTGTTTTCTTTCTTTCTTTCTTTCTTTTTAGCTCATCTTCTCTTTGGACCAATTAAAAGACCAGCATTTTAATAGGCCCTGTGGAGAGAAACTGCAGCTCTTTCCCCAGGCTGAGCTCGCAGCTCTGAGGTCAGGGCAGGATTAATAAGGCTGCTATAAATGCAAACAGTGGCCCACATCTCACGGGCAAAGTGCTCCGGTTTGGGAGGAAGGGAGAAAATTCAATTATAATGGGAAGATACAACATATTCAGATCAAGATGAAAAAGGAGAGGTTGATGGTGTCAGAGGGCATGTGCCAGAGGATCTAGGGTTGGCTGGGTGTGGTATGGTACGCAAGTGGAAATCACACAGTGGGCAGGTGTGATTTCCCAGTTAAGCCTTTGAATTTTTTCCTNACACACACACACACACACAGAGCTATCACCTCAAAGCAGCCACAAGTGAGTGTGGCGACAAATGAATGTGCCATCTTCCAGAGAAACTTTACTTACAGAAAGATGGAGGCAAGATCTGGCTTGCAGCTTTTACTTTGCCCAATGCCATCCTAGGACACCAAAGACAACAAATCTTGGGGACAATGATCACATCTTATGTAAATAGTAGCCGTAAAGGTTAAAATACTATTGCCTATCAATTCTATGTCAAATCCAGTACCGGAACGCACTCAGAGGCAGTACTTTTCAAAAGAAATAAGCTTAAAAAGCTCAGTAAAGTCACAGTGCCAGCAATGGGGAAATGGGCAAGGCCCCTTTCTGTGTGTCTCCAGAGCCACACGCACCCACCTGGGTACAACCAAGAGCTCAGACAGCAAGACTGTACCACTATACTGCCCTGCAGTGCCAGCAACAGCAGCACTCCACAGAGTCTACTGTGGAAAATGAGATTGGAAAGTCAGAGATTAGCTAAAGGGAGCGCTGCAAAACATCCAGAAAGGAAGTGAGAAGCCCGCTGGGCTGTCAAGGATGTGTCAAGGGCCTCACACATCCCAGGTGCCAAGGAGCNGGTTACCTGTTTCTATCGGGTTGTTCTCCTCATCCTTCTTTTCCTCGGCTTTGTTTGCCACTTGCTCTTCCTCAGGGGCAATGCTGCCCTGACTGCGCTCGGCTTGCTCCACCGCCTCCTTCTCTCTCTCCTCCTGCCTTTTGCGGGCCTGTTCCTCTGCCTGTGCAATTTCAGCTGCAATTTTCTCCATGTCTACCTCCACCTTCAGACCGCATAACTAGTCAAAAAGAAATCAGAGAACTCTTAGCAATGTTTTCTTCTTTGAACCCTGGAATCAAGTAGGTTGTTTCTTGGCTTAATAATGGTATTTACACGAGGGAGAAAAACCAAAGCAGTGTTTTGTCCTCAAACTGTACAGGACAAAAAAGCTGCTCTAGCAGCACACCAGACAGTGCAGGGCAGGGGCTGCTGGGGCACTGCCCAGGACTGGGCTAGCCTTAGGATGCCCCACCCACACTCCAGCTACCAAACACCCCATTCATTCATTCATTTCTTTATTTTTTTTAAGGTTTGTTTTTTTTTGAGACAGGGTCTCTCTATGTAGTCCTGGGACTCACTATGTAAACCAGGCTGGCCTTGAACTCACGGAGATTCTCTTACTTCTACCTGGGATCAAAGGTGCATGCCACCACGCCTAGTTGAGATTTACTTGTTTTAATACAAAGTGCAACTGAACTACATCTAGTGAAGNCATCTATGAATAAATTACAATAAAGTGAAAATAATTCACAACTACAAAGATTTTAAACAAAAACATTAGAGGGCTCTGTCACCTGTGGGCCTAGTCCTTAAATGTATACTATATAACACTGCAAATTTATTGTAATTTTTCTAGAAAATGGGAATAATCTTATAAAGACAGTATAAGCTCTACTGTGATGTTAGTACTGTTTCAAAGGGACCAACACTCAATAAAAAATTACTTTCAGAAAAAAACAAAGCAGCAGGCACACGATAAAGGCAATCAGTGATGGAATGATACCCTTTTAAGTTCATTGTTGAAGGAATCTGTGCTTTCCAGGAACTTCCTCTTCTTTTCCTGGTGTCGTTCCTCTATCTGAAGAAGTTCGGCTTCTAGTTTGCGCTGCAAGGTATCACATCAGATTATGGACAATTATGTTTTCTCTAAAGCAGATGTAACNCACACAAAGTACGTCATTTTAAAAATAGTTTATATTTTAAGGTATAATTTTGCATTTTTAATTATGTATATGTGGGTATGTACACAAGTGTAGGTGCCCAGAGAGGCCAGAAGAAGGTGTTGGGTTCCCAGGAGCTGGAGTTATAGGTGGTTTCGAGTCACCTCATGGGTTCTGGGAACTGAACTCAGGTTCTCTGGAAGAGCAGTACATGTTCTTAACCACTGAGCCATCTCTCCAGCCCACTAATTTTACATTTAAAAAAAAATTTAGTATAAAAATCTAGCTATTATTTTCAAAATGTAACATAGGGAAAGACTACCATTAACAATATGTTAATGAGTAAAATCATTTTTTTAAAAAATGATTTATTTATTTACACTGGTGCGTTTGTGTAAGGGTGTTGGATCCCCTGGAACTGGAATTACAGACAGTTGTGAGCTGCCATGTGGGTGCTGGAATTGAACCCAGGTCCTCTGGAAGAGCAGCCAGTGCTCTTAACTGCTGAGCCATCTCTCCAGCCCCCAGGAAAATCATTTTATAGTAAGTAATGCAGCAAAGGCTGATGAAGTGCCCCGAAATTTTTCAGTTTGTACTCATCTTTTAATAGGTATACTTGCCACTACAATGTTCTATTAGTTTTCAGTGATAAACTTACTAAACTTCTGGAATGTTCCTCTCCCTTAAGCTTCTTTCTCAAATCAGGTACAAGTGACACAATTCATAGGTCTACTTATACCCTGTATCAGAGCCATGTCACCTGAGATGTGTGCATAGACTCTTTTTATTATAATAAATGCTTTTTGCCCTTACCTGATGAACCATTAAAGATTGGACCTGTCGCTTGAGGACCTGCATTCTGGCTGTTGTGACAACCGACCGCACATCAGGTACCACGCTCTCACTGAGGATCTCACTAATGAGGCGGTGGTTTCTCTGGAAACGGGCAGTGGCTGTATGCTTCATTGAAAAGCCATCATCATAATCTGGAATAAAGGAAATGTCCTAGAAATTAGGTAGCTAGTAACCAGAACAATGTTAATAAGCAAAAGTAAGTGTGGCCCTCAGTGTCCTAGCAAGTAGGCTTGTCCAGCATCATGGGAGTCAGGGCAGGCCACAGTAAGAGCCACTCAGAGATAGAAGACAACCAGCCGAAATGCTGTTTCCATAAAGCTAGTAAGGCAGGACTTCTCAACCCATGGGTAAAAACCCTGGGGTGGGGTACCGAACGACCCTCTCACAGGGGTTGCATTATCAAATATTTACATTATGATTCATAACCAGTAGCAAAATTAGTTATGAAGTAGCAACAAAAATAACTTTATGGTTGGAGGTCACCACAACATGAGGAACTGTATTAATAAAGGGTCACNGGAAGATTGAGAACCACTGTACTAAGGGATGATTTGTGTCTGAGGTTTGGTTAAAACACAAACAACATATGTTCATATCTCTTTTAGCCCTGGGATCCATGTGAAGCCTGCATGTGATGGCAGTACTTGAAATTCTGCCAAATGTTCCACTCTCCCAGTAGTGATCTAAGGCATTTGATAAATGCTGGACTGTAAATAGAAGGTATCTTTATCACAGCTATTAAAATTAATGAAAATACCCACTTGTAAAATTAACTTATCACCATCTTCTCTAGCAATATTTAGTTTTCCAGGCAGTACTTATGGTTTATTACACTAAAAATGATAAAGACCCAAACTAATCTTATAGAAAAAACAACAACTTGATTTCAAGGCTGGGAGATGGTTCACTTGATAAAGTGTTTGCCAGGCAAACATGAGGATCTAAATTTGGATCCCAGCCAGCATCAAGAAAAAGCTGGGGGGCTGGAGAGATAGCTCAGAGGTTAAGAGCACTGACTGTTCTTCCAGAGGTCCTGAGTTCAATTCCCAGCAACCACATGGTGGCTCACAACCATCTGTAATGAGAGATCTGGTGCCTTCCTCTGTATACATAATAAATAAATCTTAAAAAAAAAAAAAAAAAAACTGGGCGTGGCAGATTCGGGAGGCTCAGTGGTCGCTCTAGCTAAAACAGCAAGCTCTAGGTTCAGAGAGAAACTCTGTCTCAGAATAAGGCAGAGAAGACACTGAGGAAGCAATCTGGATGTCACCTCTGACCTCCACACGCCTGCACAGGAAGTACAGGGCATATACCATACCCAACCACATCACAAAAAGGTGGAGACTGAGGAAGATACCTAACGGCGACACACACATGAACATACACTACACACTCACAGATACTTGATTCTAAATTTATTTTTAATTTTTGCCGGTTTAAACATGTACATGGCTGTTATTAATGTGTAAAGGTACTACTCAAATTTAGGTACATACAGTACACATCTGTGTTATTTTTGGTATGTGATGCATACATTTGGATCTGCAGGTGTGCTCACATGTACACATGCATGTGGAGGCCAGAGAATGGCAAGTGTCTTCCATCTCTTTCTGCCTTAGCCCTTTAAGACAAGGTCTCTCACTGAACCAAAGGTCACCNTTTTGACTAGGCTGGCTTCCCATCATGCTTCCAGAATCCGCCTGTCTCAGCTCCCCAGTGCTGGACTTACCGGGATGTGCCTTATATACAGGATATAAGCTAGCCTATGCTTGGCTTCTTACATGTGGTTGGAGATTTGAACTGAAGTCCTTGTGCTTGCACAGCAAGAGCACTTANCCACTGGGTCATCTCTCGAGCCCCAGGGTGTGTGATTTTTTGAGACAAAATTTACTGTGTAGCCAAGGCTGGCTTTGAACTCGCATCAGCCTTCCTGTCTTAGTTTCTCAAGTGCTGGGATTAAAAGTGTATACTACCATACCCAGCATATATGTTTATTTCTAGTAACACAAGTGTTTCCTTTATCTTGCATTATCATCTTCATATACCTGGTGGCAACTGTACTAATATCTTATTACGATCAATCCATGTGAGTCTATTAAATGGGTAACAGAATTTCTTAAGATGTAAATTGAGGAAATACACCATGCATGCAGAACAAAGNAGACATCTGAAGTTGTCTTCTGATCTGACTGGGAGCAAATCCACCTCATAGGCAGGAGCAGGGAGAAGGGGCATGTGACCCTTCTCCCTTTCCTTTTAAGAGGTCACATACAATGGCAGGAAGCACTGCCTCCTTCGGGCCCTATAGCCCAAGGTCATGGGCGGAGCAAATACCACTACAATATCTACTTAATATTTTTCTTTACATTACCTCATTAAACAAAGCAAATTTTCCTTCCAATATAGATAAAAATAAAGGTTGTCTCTGAACCATCCAATCCTCTCAGTGTCTCACAGAGGTACAGGTACCATGCTTAGGAAACCCTGTTACACATAGAGGCCTGCATGCTATACAGGATGGTCTCTGAAGAGCCATTTAAAAAGGCCTTCACTATCTTGCCTGAATCAAGATCTGCCTGGTGGGCCTTCTGTTAGTTCTCTAAGAAGTTAGCAGATGCTGCCCTCATCTCTTGATCGGTGGCTCCAATCTCTTGGTTTTCTGTATATTTCTACTTCTCAAGTCCTAGAGCAGNGGTTCTCAACCTGGGGGTCATGACCCAGGGCGGATGTCAAAGGACACTTTCACAGGGCTGCGTATCAGATATTTACANGAGGATTNGTAACAGCAGCAAAATCACAATGAGGAAGTAGCAGTGAAATACTTTATGGTTGGGGTCACCACATAAACTGTATTAAAGAGTCGCAACATTAGAAAGGTTGAGAACCAGTCTTAGAGGGTCATATTATATTAATATAGCTTCATAATCATTATATTCCATGTTACTGCTCATGTACGAACCTCTCAAACTTAGTTCGTTATATTTTGCTTAGGAAGTATTTTATTTTCTACACAAGGCTTCTAAGTTGCTAGCCTTTGTTTCTACTGTGCAGACCTTCATTCTCCCAGTTATTGCAGACTTGCTCTTCTGTTGGTTTAGTAATGTTTTCTTGTATCTATCATTTCACCTGGATAATTAAAGTCTGCATATGTACCTTCAGCAGTTCTAATAATGCTTAGCACTCACTTTGTTTCTAGTCCACATTATTAAGACCAATCTACGTGAGTCTATTAAATTCGTAACAGATTTATTAAGATATAAATTGAGGAAATACACTCACGATTACAGAATAGAGTAGACATCTGAAATTGTCTTCTGATCTGACTGGGAGTAAACCCACCTC
>LZPO01087199.1:225497-239654 GCA_001675575.1 Neotoma lepida | reverse complement strand
AGTGTAAGACTGTACAAAACAGTTGAAAAGTCAGGTTAAATTTTTTTAAATGGCTGTGCTTCTGATTCAAAAGGACCTAACTCTGGAGGCATTTCTGGTCAATCCCAGTTGTTTGCCGGAGGCTGTAATAGTTGATTCTCCTACCGTGACCCGGCTGTTGGTGCCCGGGTTCCCTCCCAGCCTGTAGTTGTTGTAGGCGAGATGACTGTATGGATTGTATCCCACAAACCCTGGTGTGCTGGGCATTTGCTGATGGAAACAAATGAGACAAAAACACGAATGAGAAATGAGCTCAAACGAGGAAAACACAGAAATGAAAAATGATCTGCATATGGCATGCAAAAGCAACCTGAATTTAAACAAGCAATGATGTGTTGTAACTCTTCTTTTGTTGTTGTTGAGGAATTTAGTTTTTTTTTTTTAAATTGAGAAACCAGCCTGCAAGTATGTATGTGCATGCACGTGCGTGTGAGTCTGGGTACGTTTCTTCTCTTTCCCTCTTTTCCTTGGTGGGGGTTAGGGATGCTTGGGAGACTGAGTATGTTGTGTGTTGTTTCTGAGGAAAGCATCACACTGCAGTTTCAAACATCTACAACTATTTCATGGTCAACAGTATGAGATAACAATTTGGCAATCTGTGATGTCTGAGATGGGAAAGCTTCAAGTATGATAAACTCTAAGTCTGAAACACTACATGCAAACAAAACATGATTTATTTGACAGTTATGTGGATGTCACCAATGCACTCATTTACTAAAAACAAAAACAAGAAATGGATCTGCTTTTCAGAGACAGCTTTAAATAATTTTATATGTGACAAATGAGAAGAGACTCAAATCAGGAAGCCAGGACTTGTCAATAGGAAAGAACATATGCTGGATTTAATGGATGTCACATGCATGATTTCAAACAAGGACTTGTAAGAAATGCATAGATTTCATACTGGGTACTATCTGATCTTTAACCCAGTCATTCTTTCATAGGCTTTCTCTTCCATCTCTTCTTTGATCCATCTTCCATAGGTAATCATGAACAGTTTATGCATTTAATTTTAGTGAGAACTACTTTTTTACTTGACAGACTTGACCTTCTTTTCCATCTGATCTCCTGAAGGCTCTCAGCCTTTCCAAATGCAACTGCTCACTGCAGCGACAAAATTCTTGATTTTTGTGAATTATGTGTTGATATAATCACAAATGAGTTCTTATGTAATTGTGGCCTTGTGGTTAATATAATGACATCCAATGTTCATAAAATCAAGGCATAATGCATAAAAAGAATGTAGTAAAGAGAGACCAAAAGTGTATAGTTTACTTAATAAAACTCAATCATCACAAGTGATAGCAATGTCATTTTTACATGCAGTTAACATAGCTCTCCTGAATTATACAAAGGTACACTTGACACATCCCTGCTAAACTTTAGTTGTCACAAAATAAATGCCAATTCCTAACACATGCCCTTGTAAACATCCTTAGTATCCAGACATTCAAGCAGGCAGCACATGGGATACTTTTTAGAGGAGAACGAAGTGATCAATTATAGCCCATAGTTAGAAAAGACGCAAATTAAGCAATTTAAGTAGCAAAACACAGATGAAATAGTAAAGGCACAAAAGAAGTGCATAGTGCACATGGAGTGGTCACCTGAGTGGTGGCTGTGGAAGGGGTGGGTGGTGGTGATGGTGGTGAAAACAATGGAATAAAAAAAGAGAGATTAACTCATTTTGTATCCATTCGGCTAGATGTTATAATCCCCAGTTTCTGGATTTTGTGTGAAAATGTGAAATTATGGTATGAGGGATAAAAAACAATCCCCTTCTTTGTCTGAAAACTCAGAAAGGGATCTTGGTTTTTAAAATATCTTTATCTCAAAAATAACAGCAAGTTTGTTATACACTACTGGAGGCAGTATTTATATGAAATGATACCTCCAAACACTGCAGAAAGAATGAGAGTCACAGGTTCAATATGAAGCAATAATGTAAGCAAATAGGGGAATTAAAAAATGAAACNAGTGTATTGTAATTATACCATTGCTAACGTTAGGGGCCTAGTTATAGCTTTGAGGTGAGGCTCTTAACTGCTCCACTCACTCTGTACACGACCATGAGTATGTGATGAGATGGTGGTAGGAAATAGTCTTTAGGAAAGAAAATCATGAAGCACAAGACTTTAGAGTCCACCGGAAGCAACTTTACAGACTATGTATTACAGGAAGTGAACTTAAGAATGTATGATAGGCTTTTTAAAAAGAGCATCTAAGGAGAAACAAACTGCTGATAAATGTAACTTAAAACATTCACCTACGGGTTAGTAAATCAGACTAGTTACCTAGTGGAGAAAACAAAATGACACAGGAACTCATTAGTAATAAAAGGAGACTAGCCTGAAATTAGTTGGGAGAGGGCATGGAAGGAAGCGCTAGCAGATATTAAAGAACTAATTCTGGGCTGGGCATGCTGATAATCCCAGCATTTGGGAGGCCGAGGCAGAAGGATCACCATTTCGAAGCCAGCCTGGGCTACATAGAGACCCTGTCTCAAAACAAAACAAAAGAAATCAAAATAACAACCCTGATTCTGATTTTGTAGGATATGGTTAAGTGGGTTTTGTTTTGTTTTTTAAATGGTAAGAGAGCCATTTCAGCATTTCAACAGGGCCTGTACAGTTGCTGTTATATGAATTGTGGACTGGACCATTATTTTACAAGCTGATCAAGTTGGGCTAGAGCTTGCTGGGTGAAGACAGTTCCACCACTAGACACTCTGAAACAGATCAGTCAGCCAATCGTTATATTTACAGAGAAGAACAAAATTCAGTAGCAAGTTCTGACCCACAGGTAATGAAATCCTTACTTGAGCAGCTTGAAAATAAGATTTATGATGAGTGCAGTTATCTGCAGAACTAGAAAGTTTATTCAATGTGAAAATTTTATATATCGACAAGAAAGTTTAATTAAACAATTTGTGTTGCTGGGGTTCCAACCTGGGCCTTGCACATGCTAGGTGAGGGCTCTGCCACTCAGCGATGTCCCTAGCCCTTAGTGAGAGAAAAATAGAACCAGCTGAAGGTTAGGTTTAAAAAACAACAACAACAAAAGAGTAAATAATGCCAGAATGAGCATTTACTCAACTGGAAGAGTCTCACAGGGAAAGCAAGAAAGAAGCGTGTCACTCGTTTCCCATTAGGAAAAAACAGAGCACAGGAGGTTGGAAGCTCATAGTATGTATTTTTAGATGTTGGGTTTGGTTCAAGGTAGGATGAAGAGAATTATTTTATTTAGTAGGAAGTGCTGATTTTTAGCTGAATTTTCTATCTTGTGGCTGTGATGACTGAGTGACTGTCACTGGAAGACATCTGGGTTTTTGTATCAAGGCCAGACTTGGCTATTACATTAACAAGAAAATTAAAACTTACTGTTGCAGGAGCTGGGGTGGGAGGTGGGGCATAAGATGGTCTTTCTGTTTGAAAGAAAATAAATAACTTCTTGTAAACAACTGAGATATAATACTATGCAACAAAACTACCAATGGTCCTGTTTTGAAGAAAAAAAAATGAGAGTATTTTGGAATTCCCATTTGCTAGGGCATTAGTCTCGTATTAACACAGATTGATAAATATAAAAATTGAAACTTACTTGACATTTTGGAAGATTAAGTTCTCAGTTCCTTAAGAATGAATCTGAGACACTAAAATAAAAAAAAAGAAAAAAAAGAAAAAAAAAGAGAATCAAAACTCAGCAAGCATAAGAGAATGTTTTCCTAAAGAATAGGGTAGTTTGATTGGTATTTCTGAGCAAAATTACTTCACTGTTAATTGCTAGTAATCAAGCCTTTTACATATTTTTAACTAGTTCTTGTAGTCATTTGATTGATCAGAATTAAATGATGAAAATAAGTTACTGGGCAATTTAGAGTTACATTAGAGATGGATTTTTAAGGTTTTGCTTATGATACTGAGCCACGTCTTGTATGGAAAACATTTTGCTGATGCCATGCAAAGGTTTACTTAGACTGGTAAAAAAAAATAATGACAATAGAATGTGATGTATTATCAGGGTGACCCCAACAAGGCCTACCAGGTACTGACAGACCCCTGATCAGCAGCTCTGCTTTCTTTAGGGGACATCTTTTATTGAAACTGAGCAATGTCTTATTCCTGGAAGCAGTGTGAAAGGTAATTCGGTATGGTAACGAACTTGATACTCTCTTTTATTGGTAAATAGTTTCATAAGTGCTGGAACCAATTTTCAGAGTCTACTTGGATGACTCTTATTGGTCCTTTACAGCCCATTTCAGAAAATATCTCAGGTACTTTCTTGATAAATTATCTGGGCAGAATAATTGCATCTTCTCTGTATCCCTATCTAGTTACAAAGATCAATGGCATTTTCCCCTTATACAACATGCCAATATGGCTAGGTTTTGTTTTGAAAGAGAGGAGGGATGGTCTAATTTATTATTGCATTGCTCAAACCTAGCTCAATTCTTCATAAATTTGGTCCTAGTATTACCAGCTCACAACATGGACAGATGTGAGCTTGCTCCTTACTCAACGTACACNNCAAATGGTAATGTANAGAGATGAAAATTGATTTTTAGAAAGAAGGTGGGTAAACTATGACTCCTGAAGTACTTTCACCCAACACTATGTAAAACAAACACCTTTTTTCTTCTTCCTAGTTTTCATTTTAAGGAAATGCCTCAAATCATCAGGGTAAGAGCTCTGATGTGGAACCAGCTTAGTTTTTCAACCCAGGCCTCTTTTTCCCTTCCATCAACACCCAGTAGGCCTTGCTGTGGGGAGCCCCGACAGAAACTGTAACAAGGTCCCTGGTACCTTACACTTCACTGCTAATACTGTCAAATGATTGCTCTCCTGTGCTAAGANTATAAACTCTTAAGAGTGGATCTAACCTTAGTGTCTGGCAGGGAACTCGGCATTTGTTGACTTATTACCTTACAAGGTAGGCACATTACACAGTCTCGCTCACTAGTCACAAAGACCCTACCAGATACATGCGGCTGTTCCCAGTTTACAAATGATGAAACAGTCTCAGGGCGATTAAGATAAAGTGTCTAAAGCCATAGGCCCAGAACGGCCAGAGGTGGGTTTAAACCCACCCCACACCGTCTCAGAGTTCACTCCGCACCCCAGGCCACCCCGGGAGTCTTTAGGTCGCTGCCTGAACCCAAAAGGGAACCATCTTCCAGGTGGGTGAGGACCCCCCGCTGGCCTTGCCCGGAGGGCTCCCCGAGGTCCTCTCTTTAAGGCTGTGGTGGAGGATGAGCTTTTCTGGCAATTCCCCGCAGGGGGGTGTGCACGGTGCTCGGCCAGCGCCGGGGTCCAGCNTAAAAAGGGACAAGTGGCGCCTCCGAGGAGCTGTCCCGGATGGGGTTCCCTTGCGACCCCGCCGCCGCTAGGCCTCACCGAGGCCGCACCAGCCCTAGTTCCCGCCTCGGAGCTGAGCCGGATCCCCAGCACCCCGCGGGAACTCGGGGTCCCGCCAAACCGAACCACCACAGCTCGCCCCCCTCCCCGACCGGGTCGGGCCCACTTGAAAACACTCACCCGCGGGCCGAAAAGGCGCCCGCAGCTCCGGCTTCGCTTCCCTTTGTCCCGCGCTCGCCCCGCCCCTCGCGCCGGAGCTTCCGCGCTCGCACTTTCCACACGCTCCGGGATTTCTCCGCGGGCCGCGGCCGGCTCTCCTCAGACGAACAGCCCTTCCAGCGACGACGCGGAGAGGCTTAGTGCAGCCAAGGATTTTTTTTTCCCCCCCAGGCTCGGCAGTTTTCTCAGAAGTCTTCCAATTTGGATCCTGTCCCTCGCCAGGCGCCGATTCGTCACGGCGAGGAGGGCGGAGAAGGCCCGGCCGCGTTGCGGGCCCTGGTTCGCGGCCGGGCGGCAGGAACTGCGCCGGGAGCGCGGCGGGGAATCACCGAGGCGGTGGGTGCCTCCGTGTGAGACCCGCACCCGGCGAAGGCACGGCGGAGCCTCTCCCGGGAGAGGGCGGGACGCAGCTCCCGCACCCCCCGCGCCCCGGCGTTTCCCTTCGCTGTGGTCCTCAGTACGCCGCTGCAGGATGGAGGATGGAGGCGGGGAGGACGCGGGTCGTCGCGTTTTCGGTCCTTGCCAGCGCCCAGCAGGGCTCCCAGCCTCAACAGCCTCAGCGAAAAGCAACACGGGAGTTTTGTAGTTTTCTAGAGGCTGAGTGATGGCGACGGGTTTCTGAGCCTAGGGTCCGCAGATGTCAGCTCACTCTCACCAGGTCGCATACCTGTGGCAATTTACATTTCTTTCCAGGAGAACCAATGCAGTTGAGCTTCGCCTGTCTTCNGATAGCCAGCTCAACTGTTTCTTTGTGATGCCCTCCTGGAACTTTCCCAGGCCAATCCTTTCTTTGGCTTTCTGTAGTCCTGTGTCTTGATACCTCTGGGCCATTTGTAATCTTGGAAAGTCTTGAAAACAAAGGTTCAGACATCTGGACCGGACAGTTTCATAATTACCAGTGTTATGTTTTTGTGAGACAGAGTTTCTCTGTGAAACAGTCCTAGCTGTCCTGGAATTTACTCTATAGACCAGGCTGGCATCGAACTCAGAGAGATCCGCCTGCCACTGCCTTCCCCGAGTGCTGGGATTAAAGGCGTGCCACCACCACCGCAGGGCAATTCTTATCAGTGTTTTCTAAGAGCTAGTCAGTAAGTTAGGTGTTCAGTAAGTGTGTGTTGTGGGGGGCCCAAAACAGCTTGACTACANAGCTGCCATGACAGGCTTAGAGGCCCAGACACAGCTTTTGTGACAGGTTTACTGGCTTACCCAGACCCAGGAAAAGCCATAAACTGATCCCATCCAGGGAGGGCCTACATCTAAGGCGAAGTACCTGACGTCCCAAACATTCCAACCATTAGATACGGTTAGATTAGATGGCCAGATGTCCCTGAGTCTAGCACACATCTATTTCTGTGTTACAGATACCCCTAGACAAATGTCAGCCAATCAGGGTCCTGAACCCTGGAAATCCCCTCACCCCAACCTCTGCTATGATAAAAACTCTACTGCGCCTGAGGTCAGGGCTCCCTGCTCTCATCTGTGCGTCAGAGAGACTAAGCTCGGAGCTTGAAAAGAAAGGCTCTTTGCTTTTACATAAAGCATTTGGTCTCCGTGGTGGTCTTTTGGGGATCCCCATGATCTGGGCATAACGTGTAGAGGCATCTTTCTGGATCATTCCAAGGCTCGTTTTATTAATTTCAAGTACTTGGATGGACCATATGATGTATAGAGACACCTGGCTAATGTGGGTCACGGTGGAGGAAAAATGAACAGATAACCTGTGGTTATCTAAGGACACTGTTAGCTGTAGTTGGAAGTTTTCCTGTGTCCCGCCGGCCCCATACAGTCCAGACAAATCTCTCCCACCCATGTCCTGCAGCTGCTTATAAAATAATCACTCAGAGGCTTAATATTATTTACAAACTTATGGCCATGGCTTATTGTAGACGAAAGTTTGTCTGGTCCCGATCTCTGATCCCGCCCGGCTCCCACGGCCCGCTTAGACCCAAATAAACACACAGAGGCTTATATCATTTTTAAACTATGGCCCTGGCAGGCTTTTCACTAGCTAGCCCTTACATCTTAAATTAACCCATTTTATAAATCTATGTCGCCACGTGTTCCATGTGGCTTTACCTGTGTGCCGTTACATGTTGCTTTTTAGGTGGCAGAATGGCGTCTGCCCCCGCTCTGCTTCTGCTTTTTTTTTCCTAGTTTGAATGTCCCACCTAACCTTATGCTGCCTCACCACTGGCCAAACAGCTTTATTTATCAACCAATCAGAGCAACACATTTTTAGAAAGACATTCCCATCAGCTTATGGCTCAAGCTTTTTGTTAGCTAGCTTTTATAACTAAACTCAGCCCATTTCTATTAATCTATATGTCACCATGTGTTTTGTGGCTTTACCCGTGTGCCATTACATGCTGCTCTCTGGACAGCAGGATGGTGTCTCCTTGGCCTTTGCCTTTCTCCTTCCTGTCTCTCTCTTGGATTTCCCACCTGGCTATAACCTAGAACTAAAAATCTTCCTGCCTCTGCCTTCCAAGTGCTAGGATTACAGGTGACTTTGGTTTTTTTTCCTTCCTCAAATAAGCTAGTTTTTTTGGCTTATCCATGTACAGACATCTTTGAAATAAGAGCTCAAATACAAGGCAGCCTTAGAGGTCATGTGTAGTGATATTTTGTTGTACTCTATTAAAATTTGCCTGAAGATCAGAGGACAGAGCCAGCCACTAGATTAAACATAGAGACCAGGCAGTGGTGGCACACACCTTTAATCCTAGCACTCAGGAGGCAGAGATCTGTCTGGATCTCTGTGAGTTCAAAGCCACACTGGACTACAGGAGATTAATCCAGTCTAAAAGAAACAGAGCCAGGCAGTGGTAGCACACACCTTTAATTCCAGCACTTGAGATCTCATGCCTTTGCTACCAGTATTGGGAAGCACACACGCCGTTAATCCCAGCACTAGGAAAGTTGAGACAGGAAGTGATATGGCTGGGCAGGAGGAGACAGGAACTGAGGCCCTTTCAGCTCAGGACTCAGGGGCATTCANTTAGAGGATTCGTGGAGTTGGCAAGGTGAGAAGTGGCTGTGGCTTGTTCCTTTGTCTCTCTGATCTTTCAGCATTTACCCCAATATCTGGCTCCAGTTTTTTATTATAAGACCATTTAGAATGCGAGCAACAGTCATGTTTCAAATTTTTTTTATTATAGCGGTATCATTTACTTTGGTAAATTCATATTCCGATTTTAAAATGCTTCGAAGCAAACAAAACTCATTTACAAATTTAAGCACTGCATGTTGTACACACAATAGCTGCACAGTGGAGTTTCTCTAGCAAGCTGTTAATTCACAATGCCCAGTATTAACAGTACCGAAGTAGATTACACTAGATGGTATCGCTTTACCGTAATCATTGTTGCATAGAACAGTAACCAATACAACAGCTCATAGGATTGCACTTCAAAGCTTTAATAAAGTTGTAGCATTTAAGGATGAATGAAACTTTTCCCTTTTTTTCCTGAGGTCCAAACCCAGTGCCTCCTGTGTGCTAGGTGAAGCTCTGGCACTGTGCTGTGCCTCCAGCCCCCAAAGAAACATTTTTATGTATAGGATGCAAGTTTGGGTCAGATGCTTATGCAAGAATAAGCACATAATATGCTGTTGTATCCTTGACAGAACAGCATCATTCCTTTTTACTAAANAGAGTGATTCAGGTTGAAAGGAACCCGGGGTAATAGAAAGAAAAAAGGCAGATGTTAAATCCCTGTATTATATTTAAAGTTACTTAACGTAATTTCCTTGTGACTAAAGCGTATTTACTGGTCAACATATATACATATATATGTATATATACACACACATGTGGAGAGAGGGAGGGGAGGGAGGGGGGTTGATTTTTGGAGGTTACACTAAAATGCTAGCATAGCTGTAGCCCTTATGATACTTCAGCTAGAAACAAAGAACAGTGGTTTGTACTCCTTTTTGTTGTTTAGGAAAAAAAAGCCTATAACCACCTAGTGTCTTAAAACGGGTATTTATTAATTTAAGGTTTCAAATATATCTGCATTAAACAAAGTAGGTTGTTTTTAAAAATGTTGCAACACCTCGTCACTTATTCACAAATATATTTTACATCTGTATTTATTCCAGTTTGAACATTTTAAAAACAAGCCCTGCAGACACTCTTAGCTTAGCTAGCAATACTATGCTGTTAGGTCACATAAATGACTGCAGGAACTCGTTCTCTTAGTTCATAGAATGGCTTCTCTAAGGCCCATAGCAAACGCCACTCACACTTCATTTTACAGCTGGAAGAGTTCAGATGATGCGTGGTTGTGTAACTGCCCTAGTAACTAGAGTAACCACCTTTTCAATTTGCTTTAAAAGTTTTGTTTGTACAGCTCTCTGTGTTTATGTGTATGTGTGTGTATGTGTGTGTGTATGTGTATGTGTATGTATGTGTGTGTGTATGTATGTGTGTATTTGTGTGTGTGTGTATATGTATGTGTGTGTGTGAAAGAACTTTTACAGTTCTTTCCACAAAGTGACTCTCCTGCAAATCAGTTCTTATTCTAAAAGAACTTTAAGATATATGGCACCCCAATTTTATTAATCATCAAAATAGCCTTGAGGTGTGCTCTATACTTCATTCAGAATTGCTCAGGGACAGACCACTTCTTAATTTTCTTAATTCCTAGGGTTCAAATGATTGTCTCAAAAGGAAAAATTCTAAGAGAAAATCGAGACCTCCTCCATAAACATTGGTTCCTAACTGCTGCCTTTTTAGAAGTAGAACAAACATTTTAGGTTCAGCTGGTCCTGAAACCATGGAGAGTAACTCAGTGTAACTCTTCAATATTCAAACAAGCTATTCCATTTTCCTTAGGATGCTCAGCCACTGAGANAAATTACAGTCTTAACCAAGCCATCTTATACTTCAAGTCTCTGGTAAAGCTCGCTGGGATAAAGACTATTTGGATGATAAACAAAACATAAATCTCATCAAATTTCTGATTTATTTTTAAGCACTCCCCTCTCCAAAAAATATGCTCATCTTTGGAGTCCTAGCAACTTTACTTCTTACTGTATGTGTTCTCTGAAGAGAGCCACAGCCCACAGCAATTCACATTATCCGTACATATGGAATAACTTACATTTGGGACTGGGCGTCAGCATGGCCAGTCTAGGTCCATCCTAGTGTCACTGATAATCAAATACTATCTCTGAGTTAGTTGGTTGCTGGGGGGGGCTTGATGGAGGGGATACTACATGATCTTCGCATTATAAGCCTTACTTCGATGTCTGGCAGATTCTCCCGTCTACTCTGTAAACAGCCTTCATCCGTGGCTGCTAAATGGAGGTCAAATCGAAGAGAAACAGATTTTTTCCTCAATCGGGGGTTATCTTTAAAGAATGAACCTTCCCACTCTTTTATAACTTCATCCACTTTCTCTGTCCTGAAATGAGAAAATAAACTTTCTTATAGAAGAAGAAATAGACACAATGTAGAGTCCATATTTATGAAAAACATGTATAATGTATGTGTTGTGGGATTTTAACAATTTAGATTTGTTTATTTTATGTGTGTGTTTTGTCTGCATGTATGTATGTGTACCAAGTGGAACATGCCTNGTGCCCACAGAGGTCAGAAGAGGACATCAGATTCCCTGCAACTGGAGTAGTGAATGGTTAAGAAACACCATGTGCTCTTTACCACAGCTGTCTCTTCACATCCAGGTTGTAGAATTTCTAATTGACACATATGACTTTAACAACCATCAGAATATAATCTTTAATATGGATTTCTGTGGAATTTCTACATAATTATTTTTATTTTTATTTTTTTGAGACAGGGTCTTGTTATATAGCCCTGGCTGTTCTTAGAACTCACTATGTAGACCAGGCAGGCCTCAAACTCACAGACATCCACCTGCCTCATCCTCTCAAGTGCTGGGATCCTACACAATTCTTATGTTCTGATTTTAGTTTTAGGAAAAAAAGGTGAATTATTTTCACACTCTTATTTGTGTTAGGTGTGTATAATCATGTCTGCCTGAAAAATCACAGTATATTGAAAGTATTTGAACTATTTGAAAAGAGTACTAACATTGCTCAGCTGAGGTGAATGTCATCATGTTTAGTAGTATTTCAGTCAAGGATTTACTTACTGAATGGTGCCGTGAGCCTCCGCACTCTCCTTCACCACATTTCCATTTAATACCGGCTGTTTGGTCTCTGTCTCCACATTTTCATTCTCATACTTTTGTGAGACTTTTGTTGAAAAAGATATTTCGTTTATAATGGCTGTGAAAATGTTACATTAAATTACAACGTTGAAAAAGAAAAGGAAATAGAGTACATTGGTGTATGTGTGGAGAGTCACAACATTGAAGTACTGAATTCCTTCTCTTGCTTCTTTGGAGAAGTTTCTGTATAATCTCCACAAATAACACGTCTACTTTCAGATTAGTTTACTGTGTCAGAAACTCACCTGAGGGGAGAAGAAAGCCAACTTTACTCTTGGTAGGTTTTTCTTCTTTTTTCTCTCCTTGGATACAACCATAATATCTGAAATGGAAAGAGTCATAGAAACAACACTGCAGTAGCAAAAACACAAAAACAGAAAGAAAACAGACAAGAGAATGGGTAAGTGCTACATTCACACAATGGGAGTATGATTCAGCATTGACAGTGATGAGCGAGGCCATGCAGCGTCTCTGTCAGTGACTCTCCCAGGCGCAAGGAAGAGTGGANGGAAACTAGGAGCTAGCTTTATAAGGGTTATTCTACATTGTATAGATAGGCATCTATATTACCAAAAGAGCTGTGTGAGACTAGTAAGTATCAGTTGGGAGCCAGCCTGGGGGTGGGGTGTGGAGGTGGGGTATGGGAGGGGGGGTTTAGACGACCAGAAAATAAAACATCTTAAACTGCAGAGACTAGAAGTATGTTAACACGTAGGATTTCAAAAGTTATAGTAATACGACATATAATACTTAATAACATTGTTCATTATATTTTCTGGTTTTTGTGTTATAACATTGTTCATTTGTATTCTCCTGTATTTCATATCTTAAATATAATAACACAAATTTAGAAAACTAGAAAAATGTTAAAAACCAATTTGTCAATATCTCAAAAGATTAGGAATTAGCATCTATGATCATTATTTAATAATATGTTACATTCANACCATATATAAAATCATATATTTTTTAGAAAGCACAATGTGCTAGCCAGTGCTTTAAGCACTTTACAAATATTAATTCATTAGATCCTCACAGTAATCTTGTGATGTAGATAATATTATTCCCATTTTGCTGATGAGAAAACTGAAGCACAGAGAGGTTAAGTAGCTTGTCCAAGGTCACTCAGCTAGTAAGTGGTATATTTTGAATTCAATTTATGATTTTGAAGGATTTAAGAAGTGCCAAGGCTTATCGCAGGCTAAACTTATTCCATCTGGTTTTGCAGAAGACTCAGAATTCTGAAACAAGCAAGAACAAAGATTTATTGTTATGGGAATATAGAGGTGTGGGGGTAATGCCATGTTCCAGGGTCTAAGGTTGTAAAATATAATATTGAGTAAGTAAGAACTCCCCCGTTAACACCTTCTTATCTCAGGATACCTGAAGCCTTCTAAATGTGACTCAGAACAATATTGCTTTCCAGGTCTCTTGTAACTCAACTTGCTATGGAGCTAAGGATGACCTTGAACTCCTGATCTTCCTGCCCCCACCTCCCAAGTGCTGGGATTACAGGCATGCATGCCTGGTTTATGTGATGCTGGGGAACAAACTCAGGGGTTCGTGCATGCTGGGTAAGCCCCCCTACTAGCTGAGCCCCCTCCCTTAACTATAGTAGTATTATTTTGGTGTTCACTGTGGGGTGGGGGTGGGGCCTTAGGGCCAGGTTGTGGTGATAATATGTGAGTCAACAAACTTCTGGGGGGTGATCTATAAAAGGCAAAGACTAGTGCTAAAGGAGAGAAACAGTGAAGGACGTGGGAAGGCTAAGAAAGGCCTCTTTAGTGAACAAGAATTGTAACAGTCAACTCTGGTTATGAACGTGCTGATTTGAGCTGNCTGGACATAGTTCTTCATGCTCCCTGGAGGGTGTGCTAATCCCACTCTACTATAGGAGTTTGGTGAACAGACTGTGGTGATGGNGGGCTTTATTTTGGATTTGGTTTCTCTGATGGCGTCAACAGTGGCTCTGGCATGTGGCCCCATGCCACCCTGTACCATTAGTGATGTGGACTTAGGTACCTGATCTCTTCCTGTTCTAGCAGGCGACGGTAGGTGGCTATTTCCTGCTCCAGCCTCATCTTCGTGTTGAGAAGCATCTCATGCTCCTGAAGCTGCCTCTCGATGCCACGCCTCACTTCCTGCAGCTCCTTCTCTAGTCTGTCAACCACTGACTCCAGATCTTGCAGCTGCATCTGGTAATGCTGCTCACTGGCCTGCAGGGAGTTTTCAAGGCCCCTTTCCTGTNGACAGACATCATCAGCAGTGAGCCAGTGACACAGAATGGGCTTCTGAAGTCTCACTTGTGATGTTGTCACCTGTTCCATTCTGTTTATCTGTCTGTCTGTCTG
>LZPO01087199.1:97184-118048 GCA_001675575.1 Neotoma lepida | reverse complement strand
CACACACACACACACACACACACACGCACACACGAATCAACTAACTGCAAGCAGGGTGGTTCAATTCCTTCTCCTTTAGGTGGGTTTTGATTCTTCAGAACCTTGAAATATTCAAATCCACTACANTAAAAAAGGAGTGGGGTGCTTCAGAGACTGGGGAAGAACATGTATTCACCAGCAGAGCTCCTTCAGAGCCCAGGTACCCTAACTTCTGCTGAGCACAGGAAAATCACAGAACTGAATGGCATAGTCATTTTCTAGGAAGAACAGATTATGACTGAGCATAGCNTGAACATGGCTTATTTCCTTCCGCCCTGTGAACCCAACAGAACTTAAAGGCAATTCGCCTGGGGNTTAACTCTATATTCGTTGCTTTGTGAGTAGACACCTGGGGAATTCTGGGTTATCTCTTCAGCAAAAGATGCAGAGTTAGAGTTTTGCTTCCCTTTGAGTCTTTCTGTGCCGACAGCACTCTCACCGCACAGTGCGTCTTGTACTCCTGAGCCTTCCTGAGCATTCCAACATAAAGGGAATCCCCTGCAGACAGTGTTTTCAAAGATCATTGGCCTCTGAGCACACCTGCAAGGCAGGAGTTGTTTCACAAGCTCCAGACACAGACTCTGTTAGAAGAGTTCTGCCCTTGGTCCAGTGCTCTCTGTGGCTAACTTGAAATTCTCAGTAATTATGTCTTCAAACTTGTGTTCTGTAAAGTGAGTTCTGATGGACTGTGGGGCATGCAGGTGCACGGAGGAGTGTGTGAGCCATTTGTCTCTCACGGTTTATACTGCCTCTGTAGCACAGAGCATAAGCAATGCCCTCATGCACTGGACTCTAGTTAACGATGCAAGGGAGTCCAACCATACATACCTNAAGTAGAGAATTGTTTGGTATACAGCCTCCAAGATGGGGGTATGCTGGGTCTCTGGCCATCCCAGGGAGCCAGGTTTTCATGTGACCCAGAACTTGCTTCAAATGTCATGGATGTTCCAAGAAGCATGAATGACTGAAGAATCCAGTATGTATAAACTTTTTGAAGTCTGTAACTGGGTGTGGTGGTGCTTGACTTTAATCCCATCACTGGAGAAGCAAAAGCAGGCAGATCTCTGTGAGTTCAAGGCCAGTCAGTCTACATCGTGGGTTCCAGGCTAAACAAGGCTATATCTAAAACAAAACGACTAAAAAAAANCAAAACAAAACCAAAAACCCAAACCAAACAAACTCAAACCCAAACAACAATAACAAAGCTTGTTTTGTTTTTTGTTTTCATTGTTTGGTAAGAACAAATTAATATGCGTATGTGAGCTACAAAATACAGATTGCATAAATTTGGTGTTTTGATTTAAAACTGGGATTTCATGGCATAAAAACAAGTGGTAAATGTATGCAATAACCTAAAATTTATTTTTTCTCTTTACTTAGAATGATATTANATAGCATAAGGNCATAAAACAAAAGCCAAAACAAGNAAAAAAACCTTCTCAAAACAAAATCATAAAAAGAAATCCAGGATAACTCAAGAACATAATTGAAAGAGCTGGGCATGGTGTTGCATGCCTTTAATCCCAGCATAGGCAGAAGCAGGTGGATCCCTGAGTTTGAGGCCATCTTGGTCTACAGAGCAAGTTCTAGGACAGCTAGGGCTACACAGAGAAACCCTATCTCGAAAAACAAAACAACAACAACAACAACAAAACAACAAGAAGAACAATGAGGGAAAAGCAAAGAGTATCATAGTCTAGACCCTTCAATGCTGTAAGTTTTGAACCTGGAGACCTCACATTTTCATTTTCACACAGACGCTTTCAAGTTATGTAGCTGGCCCTGTGTGATTAGACCTCATCTCCTCATACCTTCTAGAACTTGCTTCATGTGGTGCATTGGGCAGAAATTTTGTAAGCATTTGATGATTTTCTCTACTTCTTTGAGCTCCCATGGAACTGTTGGGTTGTTGGGTGGAATGGAGTTTCCCAATGAGATCGGGAAGATACTTGAGAACTAGAAGAGCAGCTTTCCTAAGGCAGAACCACTCAGTGACCTTGGAGGTCACACACTTCACGAGATTTTGAGTCTTAGCACAGGTCTTGGTGTGAGGAAGGATTGAAACCTGGCGTGATGTGCTATTGTAGAGCCCCAAGGTAAGAATGCTTTTTTGGCCTGCATATATGTCTGAGTACCTCATGAGTGCCTGGTGCCCGAGGAGCCCAAAGAGAGAGTTAGATCCCTTGGAACTGGAGTTAGAGATGTTTGCGAGCCACATGTGGGTGCCGGGAATTGAACCCCAGTGCTCTGGAAGAGCAGCCAATGCTCTTAATTGCTTAGTTCCTGGTTTATACATTATAAATGGTTGAAAACATGGAAAGTATAATGTTTTCATGAAACGTTAGATTATTTGCAATTCAAAAATCTCAGTGCCTCTAAATAAAATTTTATCTAAAGTAGTTGTGCCCATCAACCTATGGCTCTTTCTGTTAAAAGCAATTATAAAGCTGAGGCAGTTGTGATAGGCCTGGGGTCTGCAATGCCTAAAATATTTCTGTTCGGGCCTCCATGGGGAAAAGCTTCTATAATCTGTTTTGGAAAAGTCATCAGTACGTGCTTCGTTGTGGTAGATCTGTTCAAAGATTTTTTTTCCAGTCAGACTGGGAATGGAATCCTAGTGTGTGGGTAATCTTAACCCAGGTTCTTGACAAAAATACCAGACACGCGCCATCTAGTGGTGGACTGTGCCAGTTGCAGGAGAATTTCTGAACATTCCCAGATGCAGACATGGTGGGATTTAAAGACTATGCCTAGTGAATATTTAATACTTATATACCATGTGATCGTATTGATAGTTGTTGAAAACTAGAGTGAAATTCAATGAAAACATTTTCCATAAGGGTCTTTCTTCTTAAGGAAAAAAAAATCACAACTCAATATTAACCACCAGCAAATGGAAGTGTGTGCCCATCAATTATTTTATTTATTGGAACAGAAACACCCAATATCATGCGAAAGAAAACAGGTATTTTGTCTGAGGTCACTCTTCCGTAATAGTGGAAAGCGTTTCCATTCTCCCTGAGATTTAGAACAGTACCGCTGTGCGGGCTCCGCCCCAGAGTTATTCNCGNCCCTAGCGTGAGAGCTCGAAGGGAACCCTCTGTTCAGCCTTCCCGTTGCTCATCTTGGACATCTTTTCCTCGATGGAGTGAATCCTCGATGACAGAACCTTTCCACGCTGATCTATTTCTTCAACCACGGTCTTGACCAGCGTGGTTTTGGATAAATCTAGAGAAGAAAACACAAGTGAATGGTGAATTCTTCCTAAAAGATTGTGTGAGGGAGGAGCCCACTGTCGGGCTCCTCGAACGGCAGCACACACATTGGGGAGGAAGTGTTGGGATTTCTAGTAAGATTTTGGGGTGTCTGGAGAATATTTCCAGTGGTTAGAACCACTTCACTGTAGAGTTGGCTACCATGTGTGAGTGCTATTGATGGGAAGGGATTTTTCCATTACAGAAATAAAACGAGGTTTTCATTACCTTTGGGTGAATTCCCTGAGCTTCCAGATTCAAAACCCGTTGCACTGGAGCAGGTACTGGAAGAGAGGAGAGTTTATTATTTTACATTGGTGTTCCTGATCACTTTGGAAGCTTTTCATTGAGATATCGACTCAACAGACTCAGTTTTGACTATTGAAGAAAATATGATTTTGTGTGCAGGAGCAGGAAGTGATTACAAGTTATCTAAAGAGAGGATTTAAAAAAAATTCTTATTTCCATTTGATTTTTTTTTCTCCTTTTGGCGGCGGTGGTGATGGTGTGTGTGTATGTGTGTGAATATGTGTCTGTGTATGAATATGTGTGTGAGTATGTATGTTGTGTGAGTGTGTATGTGTGTGAGTGTGTATGTGTGTGAGTGTGTATGTGTGTATGTCTGTGAGTGTGAATATGTGTATGTGTATGAATATGTGTGTGAATATGTGTGTGAATATGTGTGAGTGTGAGTATCTGTGAATGTATTTGTGAGTGTGAGAGTGTGTAGGTTTGTAAGAAGAACTTCTAACCAGTCTTATTAATAAACACGNGGAACAAGAAATAAGGGTGAAAACCTGACAGAGATCAGAGGAATTAGGAGCAAGCCACCACTCACCAATGCTGCCTCTACTTCCCAGGAGCGAAGTGGAGCAAAGAGAGAGCCTTCCGGTCTAACCTGGCTTTTTCCTCCCAAGCTACATCACTTCCTGTCTTGTCTGCATGGATCTTCAGAACTCTAAGGTTGATGCTGGGATTAAAGGCGTGTGCCACCACCTCCTACTGCTAGTTCCCCATGTGACCTTGGAGTCTGTCTCTTATACACATCTAGATGTGTATAAGAGACAGACCTTGGAGTCACAGAGAACCAAATGGATTAAGGGCGTGTGCTAACTTGCATGGCTATTGTTTTTCTATTAGTGGCAGCCCCGTTTTTCCTCTGACCCTCAGATAAATTTTATTAGGGAAGACAAATAAAATATCACCACATAGGTTGGCATCAGGAATCCTCCTTTATTGTTCTCATTCTTAGTTTTAAAGAGAGATTTATTTACTTTTATCTTATGTGTGTGAGTGTTACCTGAATGTAATGCATATGCACCACATGCGTACAGTGCCCTCAGAGGCTAGAAAAGGGCTTCAGCTCCCCAGGANCTGGCGTAACAAATTTTTGTGAATGGTGCAGGTGCTGAGACCTGAACCCTGTCCTCTGCAAGAGCAACAAGTGCTCTTAACCTCTCAGACATCTCTCCAGCCCTCCACCATATTTTTTGAGACGGTCTCTCGCTGAACCTGCAGCTAGATTGGCTGGCCAGTGAGCACCCAGCGTCCAGTCTCTACCCTGACCCCAGGTCTGGGGTTACAGGCTGGAACCACTACACTCAGCATTTGCATAGGCGCCGGGGATCTCATGCAACAAGCATTTACCCGCTGAGCCGTCTTCCCAGTCCCTCTCTTTTGATTTTTAAATCCAAGAATTAAAAACTTAAGACATATGTACTAGCTTAAGAGAGATACATAGAAAATATGCAATGTCCTAGAAGTCACACATACATATAGAATGTGTCCTGGGGGCATGTTCAGGGGCTTGGGGGAGGGGCAGGGGTCAGGAAAATTTTGAAATCACAATGCTTAACAGGGACAATAATGACGAACTTGTGCAGGAATGGTGGGAGTCATTCGGGGCAGATAAGGGGGCTCTGGGACGTACAAAATACAGAGGAAATGATTCTAGAAGCAAGAGAAAGGCATTCACTTGGACAGTGGGAGAGAAAAACGGCAGGCTGAAAGTGTGGAAGGCTAAGGGGTAGAGAGAGCGTGGTTGTTGTGGGGAACTTCCCANCGGTCTTACTTTTCGTCTCCATCTATGAGGCGGCAGTAGGTGTCGATCTCCTTCTCCAGGTGGGCCTTGATGTCCATCAGCTGCTCATGTTCCAGCTTCTGACCCTCNGTCTCGGTCCTGACCTGGTGCAGCTGCTCCTCCAGGGCGCTGATCTGAGCCTGGATATGTGCCAGCTGCGAGCAGTAGTTGCCCTCGGTCTCCGCCAGGGAGCACTCCAGCGAGTGTTTCTGATACATCAAAGAGCATAGCAAGGGATGAAATCACCGGCCAGAGTACCCAGTCCTGGGTTTCTCAGCATCTGTAGGACCACTCCCCAGGCAAGTAGAGGCCTGCCACAATAAGACAGGAGGTGGGGCCCGACATTAACCAGGTGGTGAGTAGGCACTGGATGCCCCCCAAGATTTTATTTATTTATTTTAACATTTACTTAGGTGTGTGTGTGTGGGCAGGCATGTGTCACAACAAATGTGTGGAGGCCAGAGGACAACCTGCAGGATTTGGTTCTTTCCTTCTGCCATATGGGTCCCTGGGATCAAATTCTGGCTATGAGCCTTGGCAGCAGGTACCCTTACTCACTGACCCCCTATAAGATATCTGACTGTTAAGATTTTGGTNACAATTTCTGTTAAGACCAACACGTATTTAAAAGCACTTTGTGGGGACAGAACAGTAAAAAATCCACAAGGGATGATTTATATTTTAAAATTGTTTTGGGGGGTGTTGCCTGTTACATCAGCGTCTTACTCCTTAACATCCNATTCTTCATTCTATCCCTAGGCCTCCTGGGCTCTTATTTCCTTTTCTGATCCATCCTTGATTTTCTGTCATTCACCAAAGTCCCCTTTTTAAAGCAGTTAAGACGGAATGAATCCTTTAACAGGGCGGGCTGTCAAGGCCAGCACCCCTAACACGCAGGTCTTGTGTCCACACCACTCCTGTGCTCATCCTACTCCCTCTCGCCTTCCGTAGGCTGTAATTTGTCCCGCCACGTGATCCCTGCTCCAACTGTGGTCATTTCTCTCTTTCTCTCATCATACATAAATATACATGTCTGGGCAGCTATTACTGCTGATATCAGTTGTTATCAGAATGTCTACCACCTCTTCCACTCCCTCATTTTCCTTCTCTTCTTGTGTGGTGTGACTGCAGCTCTTACGTCACAGGAAATGAAGCCTGGATTAGAAGGAGATGCAAGGCTCTGCCTGGCATTCTTGAAGGTGGTTTGGCTCAGTGTTTACAAAATAAATGCATTTTGTTTTAAAATGCTTTCTTTTTATCTTTCCGTGTGTGTGTGTGTGTGTGTGTGTGTGTGTGTGTGTTGGCCAAAGGACGCTCTTGGGCGTCATTCCTCAGGTGATATCTACTTACTTGTTAAATTATTTTTTAAATTCAGCTAAACTGGCTGGTCAGTGAGCCCCAGGGATTTCCTTGTCTCTACTTCCCAGCACTAGGATTACAGCAAGCTCATGCCACCACGCCTGCCCCCCTCCCTTTTTTAAAACATGAATTCTACAGATTAAACTCATAGCCTTGTGTGTGCCTGGCAAGCACTTTACCAACTGAGCAACCTCNCAGCTCCCTGTCTTTCTTCTTTATTGCAATTGTAGTGTTTTAATTTTAAGGGTCAATTTGTGTAATGCCAAATACATGATGTATTGATTCAATCCTAGGATCACAAAGGAGGAGTTAGGTAACAAGATATTCATCGTAACAGGCAGGCATCGGTCTAACTGGGCTCAGACTCTTAGGACATTGACTGACACTGGCTGCTGCATTTGGAGAGGCTGCTGGGCTCTCCAGGATCATTCAAANAGAAGGTGACCAGTATGGTAATGAGGAAGAAGAGGTGACAAACAGAAAGATGTCTGGGAGGGGTGTACCCACAGTTCCAAACCTTAAAGCCTCACTTCCCCTCATTGGGTATTCCTTTATAAGATGACTAATAGCCTGGGAAGTCAGAGGGGGCAGGATGTCTTAACTGCTTCCACGGGAAGGTTGGGTGCTGATGAGAGAGAACCAGATGAACTTGGAAGTTTGAATAACACAGGAAGCAAACATATGACTGCTTATATAAATAATGCCCAACCTATAATTGACTTGTGTTCTACCTGTGGGAAACTGAACTTAGAATTTATCTTGACTAAGAATCTCAGGTATGGAAGCTAGGTTACCCGTATTACTCTATAATTTGGTTACACTGGCTGTTAAATGGATTTTTGGGGGGTTAGTTATTTCCTGACCCCAAAGCATTACTTCCAGGATGGGTAATCTGAACCTCGAATGCAATTACATCGTGATTTCATTGCTTCTATGTGAAAATGATTATACTAGGTGGTCGGAATCTGAGATGATGTCATTGAGTCATGATGTCAACTGAGTCATGATGTCATTGCTGCTGTGTGAAAATGCTTCTAATTCTGATGCGGGAATTTGAGGATTTATTTGCTATCCTGTTTTCCAGAAACACAGGGAGAATTCCCCCCTGCAGCAGGAGGAGATTGTGCCGGGTTCTGGTGGTTTCAGGAGGAGAGGATGCGGAAGGAAGGTGTAGAGAGCCAGCTGTGCCGAGGGTGAGGATGCGGAAGGAAGGTGTAGAGAGCCAGCTGTGCCGAGGGTGAGGATGTGGAAGGAAGGTGTAGAGAGCCAGCTGTGCCGAGGGTGAGGGGAAGAGGGGCATGCTGGGTAAGCTGGGGCTCAGCCAATGGTAAGAACACATCCTCTGTCTAAATACTACTTAGTGACAGAACATCACATCTGTGTTTTTAAGGTTGCTAAATCAAAAGATCTTTCTAGTATACTGAGCCATGGTTTCCTTCACGGTGGGCTCACTGTTTTCATTTACATAGTAGCTATTTTTTTGTTGTTGTTGTTTATGTGACACCCTAGTGTCCCCAGCGATTACAAAACGTCTTGTGAAGATGGGGAACCCTTGGGCTACATGCTTGCCACAATTCTCAGAGTCAAGCCTTTTGGATACTGCCAGCTCACAGTCCTGACCAAAAGCAGGTTTTAGAACTGGGTTGTTTCCATGGTAACCATTGAAGTCTTTTCGATGTCCTGGATGTACCTAAGAGGCTGAGTGCCACAGGCTCTGTGGGGTGTGTGCTGTGGAATGAGAGCTTTTCTGTGTGGGGTGAGAGGACAGATAGTGCCCATGTTGGGGTTGGTGTGTACCTTTNAAAAAATTGATGTGTATGGGTGTTTTGCCTGCATGTATGTGCACCTACCTCATGGATGCAATGCCTGCAGAAGACAGAATACAGTATCAGACGCCCTGAGGCTGGAGTTACAGTCAGTTGTTAGCTGCCCTGTGGGTGCTGGGGANTGAATTTGGGTTCCCTGGAAGAGTGGTAGGTTCNCTTAATTGCTGGGCCATCTCTCCAGCGCCGTGTACCCTCTCTTAATACAGTTTTCTCAGTGTAGGAGATGTTGGTGTGACCCATCCTGGCTTGTGTGGTCACNTAATGCTGGTCCTNTCCCTTAGTGTTTTATCTGGAACAACATTGCCGGGCTAGCTCTGGGGGTTGAATGAACTCTGCTCAGAGTGGAACTGGGTGCCAGTCTGGCTATTTTAACAAAACGAACTCTGGGCACTATCCAGGAAGGAAATCGTGAGAGGTGTCAAGAAGTCTGTGAGGAAGACCTCTCTTTCTGTCTCCTGGGATACTTCTCCTGCTATCTGCCCCCATCTCCAGTAGGCATTTATTATAGGAAAGAAAAGAAGGGCTTCTCGTAGGTTTTGGGCAATCAGGAAGCGCAGGCGGCCTGGTGTCAGCACCTACCGTTGCTGAGAGGGACTGCAGCTCAATCTCCAGTGTCTGCAGTGTGCGCTTCAGCTCTGTCAGCTCTGTCTTGGCCGATGTGGCTGCGCCCATGTCATTGGAGATTTGCTGCTGCAGTGTGGCGCTCTGGAAGGCAGGGTGCATATGGTCACATTGAGTCTGGNCTGCTAGCGTGGAAAAGACGGAGCAGGTCTGGCTCCCCTCACCTTTTCCTGGAACCAGGCCTCGGCGTCCCTGCGGTTCTGCTCAGCCAGGCCCTCGTACTCGGCTCGCATGTTGTTCAGCAGAACGGTGAGATCCACGCCAGGGGCTGCGTTCATCTCCACGTTCACGTTGCCTCCCGCTGAGCACTGCAGAACCTTCATTTCCTGGAGCGAAGTGCGAGTGACTGTCCATATGCTATCTGAGAGGCTTTTATAAGTCCCAAAGTTCCCAGAGTAATGTACAATTTATGGGTCCTATTTAATCTGTGTTCACACCAGTCATCCCTCTTTCCAACCATTCTCCCTTCCATATTCTATCCATCTATCCACCCTTCCTTCCTTCCTTCTTCCTTCCTTCCTTCCTTCCTTCCTTCCTTCCTTCCTTCCTTCCTTCCTTTCTTCCTTATTTTTATGAGACAGGGTCTCACTCTGTAGCTTAGGCTAAGCTGGAACTTGCTCCATAGACCAGGCTGGGCCTTGAATCTGGGGATAATCCTGCCTCAGTCTCCCAACTGCTGGAATTATAAAGTTGAACCACCAGCTGGGTGGTGCTGGCACAGGCCTTTAATCCCAGCACTTGGGAGGCAGAGGCAAGCAAATCTCTGTGAGTTCAAGGCCAGCCTCGTCTACAGAGTGAGTTCCAGGACAGCCAGGGCTATACATAGAAGCCCTGTCTCGAGAAACAAACAAAAAAGTTGAACCACTCTACCAAGCCCAACCATACCAGGGGCCAGTGAGTTGGCTCAGCTGGTAAAGGTGATTACTGCCAAACTACCTGAGTTCAATCCCCAGATCCACAGGGTGGAAGGAGAGAACCAACTCCTGAACTTCCACAGACTTACTGCGGTGTGTGCATGGTCCTCCCCCGACAAACAAATAAATAAAATGCAATTTAAAAAAAGACAACCATATCTACCACTTAAAATAATACGAAAGAATTACAAAGACCAGAGAGTTTATTCAACAAATAATTGTCAACTGTCAGGTTGACGGACTAGAGTGGTGGAAACTACCCTCTTCCCCCTTAAAATCCCAGCCATTGTGGAATTTTCGCCCGAGGGACACTAGCTGTCATTTATTGAGTGACTATTGGATGTGGACACTGTTCTGAGCATGTGCTAAAAGNCTGAGCATCTTTAGGAACAAGACAGTCCTTCACAGATTAGGAGCCCGAGGCACAGGGGGGAGAAGAAACACACCTAAGTTGCTTGCTGGGATCTGGTCAGAAGGGAGAATGGAGAGGGCTCCCCGACTCCTGAGCACCCATTCTTAGTGGCTCCCCTCTCCAGCTTTGGCACTCAGGAGTTTGTCTAGGATGGCGCTGTCAGTCTGCTTCCCGGGGTTCTCAAGCAAAGCGATGATCCCCACTAGTTCATCGAATAGCTCCCCTTTTCATCTGGGCTGATTTCAAATGGTTAATTCTCAAGTTTCTCCCCCAGATCCTGCTGACAGGGACTTGCTATGTAGCCCAGTCTGGCCTCCAGTTCACAATCCCCTACCTGCCTCCACCTCTCAAGTACCAAGATTACAGCAGTGTACCACCATGCCTGGCCTACTTCTGTTTTCTTAAACCATATTTTGATGTCATTTAAATCTGACTTTCTAGTTAAGAATATATATATATATATAATATATATACATATGTATACACACACACATGCACACACACATGTTGCCCCTAAAAAGAAATTAATTTATTTCTGTACTTTGAAGTTCTGTATAAGATTCCATATAAAGGAAAATTCTTGATGCTGTGGAGTTTCGAAATCAGATGACTTGCAGTTAGCCTAATAGCACCCGCCACGGAGAGTGTAGTGAAGGCTCTCAGGGTGTCACAAGGTGAGTGGCTTTTTACCTCACCCTCAGTGCAGCCAAAGACTGCCTTCTTTGTCAGTTGCTGTGACTTTAAGGGGACATGGATCCCGCTGTGCTCTAGGCCCTTCCCTGGTGCTTGCCATCTCTTCTCTTCTTCCTCTGGTTTTCTTGGTTGGGGGTCACCGTCCTGCCAACCAACACTCCCTAGTGGCCTTATTCTTCCAGTGCTATGCTGTATGACCCCCCTCTCCTTTCTAACTTTCCTTCCTCTAATGTTCTTGTGGGAGGCAAATAGGTTCCATGTGTGATTTCCATGACCACGAGTGAGTGCTGGGATTGCAACACCTTCCCTCCCGACAGTGTTCACCCACAGAGCTGTGACAGGGCTCAAGTGAAGCATCTCCTACCTCTTCGTGATTCTTCTTGAGATATGTCATCTCCTCACTCAGTGATTCATACTGCAGCTCTTGGTCCGTCCTGCAGAGGGTCAGCTCGTCAAGGACACGGCGCAATCCATTGATGTCCGCCTCTACATTTTGGTGAAGGGTGAGTTCGTTTTCATACCTTAAATGAATTTCAGTGCAAGTTAGACCTGTCCAAGAACCTGAAGGTGTCAGCCTCAGCCCGATGTCAACTGGACATCTGAAACCAAATCAGGACTCTAAATGTTATAAAAATCCACAGAAGAAGCCCTGTGTGGTAGCCATGACTGTAATCCAAGAACTCAGGAGGCTGAGGCAGGAGGATTGTGAGTTCTAGACCAGTCTGGGCTACACAGTGAGACCCCATCACAAAACAAAACATAAAATAAGTTTTGGTTTTGCCCAATCACTGGGCATGCTTTAGTGAAACATTTCACTATTAGGATAAGAATTTGTACCTCTATTTATGTTCAAGATGTCTGTATATTATCTCTCCTGCAGTTGTACATCAAATGTTTTAATAATAATAAAGAAAGAAAGAAAGAAAAAAAAGGAAAAAAAAACAGCTATACACAGAGAAAGACCTTTCCCTTTGGTTCTGTGCAGGCCAATGAGCAGCTAACTAGTCACACAGATTCCAATGCCTGTCACTGTTACACAAAAGCACCCCTTTCTGTAATCTTATCTAAGTTAACATTCTTACGGAATGAACTCTAGTCACTGAACATTTACTTTGTGCTTGGCATTACTTTGGGCAGACATGGAGCTACACGGACAGTTTATTCCATGGATGCAATGGATACACTACATTTTGACTCAAGTTGACTGTTGTTTTGGGACAGAAATCCTCTGATTCCTTTACTCTTTGGTGTTATAATTTATTTTACTTGAGATAAAAATGAAACATTTATTTTGAACAACATAGAAAATAGGAACTTCATTTTGGGGCCATGATTGTCATTTGTCACTTACTTAAGTCGGAAATCATCAGCAGCCAGTCTGGCGTTATCAATCTGCAGAATTATATTAGCATTAGCAGCCGTGGAAGAGATAATCTAGAAGAAATTAAACAGGAGTTAGCAGAAATAACTTTCTTTTGTTATTTATTGTTTAAAAAATAATTAAGCCTTTGCATCAATTTTTAATTTATGCAATTATCAAAATATTTAGAATTTAATTTTTAAAAAAGTAGCAATGTTTTAAATTTATTCTCATAATTGTTTTATGTTTAGAATAGAATAGTTTATTATCTATAAATGTATTTCAAAATGAACAGTGGAGTTAACATTTTAGCTACATTGAAAATCATGAATCAAGGTTCCTAATTTTGAGTAATGGGAATAATTTATTAAAATTAAATACAAATTAGAGAACAGCCATTGTGCATTCCCCTTTGTGATTCTAAATACTTTGCTGGAAGTTATTAAGTTTTAAAAATTTGACTAGTTCCAAGTTTGTGACTTTACCTTGCTTTTAAGGTCCTCGATGGTCAGATGATACCGGCTGTAGTCACAATCAAGTCCGCGGCAAGATCCCGGTCCGTATTTCTCATGCCAATTCTTGATCTGTCTCTCTAGCTCGGCATTTGCCTCCTCCAGAGCTTTCACGTTATCCAGGTAAGAGGCCAGGCGGCTGTTAAGATTCTGCATGGTGACCTTCTCGTTCCCAGAGAGGAGCCCCCNTTCATTTCCAGAGAAACCAACACCAGCAGCATTTCCCAGGGCACAGGTGGCATGGCTCCCACCGGGAGCACCGCTCAATGTCCCTCCTAAGGCCCAAGAAAATCCACTACCAGCAGCCGAACTGCCACCCGCACTGCTGCCTGCAAAGCCTGCGCCTCCGCTGGGTGGCCTGAGAGATCCTGACTGCNGGCCAACGTGCCTGGATCCGCCAGAAAACCGGAGAGACATGGTGCCAGGGCTAATGTTCCACTTGTCTGTGGGCAGCTGTAACTTCAAAGGAGAAACAAAACATCACCTGCTTGTGGGTTCTTTGGGCTTTTATACACAGATATGGGGGTTGTCTCGAGTTGAGTGGTGTCTGCCGAGAGAGAAATGGCATCATTTAGATTANCATGAAATGATGTATAATTGGGCGATTTAAAAAATAATTAATGCCTAACATCGCCCGGTGTTGCTTCAGGATATTTGTTATCGTACATAAAGTAGGGCTTAGTTCTATATTAAGTTCATTATTTTGACTTTTAATTTTGAGTGAGTAACCCTTCTCTTTCATCTAGAGACCCTATGAACATANCATCATTATCTAGCGCAGGGGTTAATAGAGCNTGAAGAGCTGAGGCTGAGGCTGAGATAGGGCCCTGTCTGCCTGGCTTACCACCAAGGAGGATGAAGGGTTAGATACAGAAACAGGTATTTTATCCCATGAGAACCAAAACCCATGTAATTCAANTAACTATATCCTTGGTAATTTCGCCTTCTTTCCATAGCTATAACACCTATGTATAGTCTTGGCCAATGACACAGTGTATGGCTACCATGTCTAGTGTACTATGTTAGACACAGAAATGGAAGATGTGGAGCTAAATAAATGTATAGATGAAAAGATATTTTTTTATAGTCTTTAGGGAATTGTTAGTTCCAGATAGAGGCTGTATCCTGTTTAGCTTTGTGTGCTTAGACCAAGGAGTTTGGGATGAGTCCTAAGTTAAAAGCGGAGAGAAATATCAAGTTGATTCTGAGAGAAGAGGCAGGCCAGGAACTTGATAGGGAATAGGGGTGAGGGGTGGGGTAGGNGTGGTCNTGGGAGGAGTTGGAGGAAAGAAAGGGGATGGAGAGAAATGATGTAATTATATTTTAATAAAAAAGTAGAAAAAGAACCAAGTTGAAAGGAGCTGATAAGGCAAACCACAGGGGTAGAAGAGTGGTCCAGATGGCAAAGACGAACACGGTGATGTGTAGAACAGGGTGGAGTTGAGAGGGAATGGAAATTGATTGACATGTGAGAGTAAAGGAAGAATTGGGTTTTTTAATTACCTGACAGGATCTTACTATGGACCAGGCTTGGAATTTGCTATGTAGCTCAGGCTGGCCTTTAATTAGCGATTTTCCTGCCTCAGCTGGCCAAATACTGCTGTAACAAGTACGCAGTGGCTGGGGCTGACTCTGATGATTAATTTCAGATGCCGGGAATCATAATGTTCACCGAGATGGGATTATGGCAGGAACACTAAGTTTAATTTTGGATGAGCTGAACTNGAGAGGTTGCTGGGATAGCCCAGATAAAGATGGCTGCTGAGAGGGGAAAACTTCCATGTTTAGAGCAAGCTCACTGCTCTGGGAAAAGGCCTGGCCAGCAAGGTGTAAAAGGATTGCTAGGCAGAGTGGAGGCCTGGCTCTCATTTCAGCTGACGCTCAATTACGTATTTGGAAGTAATCCTGTGCTGCATTACAGACAGAACGATGTGGGTTTGGGGGATCTGAAGATAGGAGCAAGAAGGAAAGGATGCCAAAGAAATTCCTGGTGCTCTAGAGAAAATGACTGGNTGACTGACTGGATAATTATAGAGAAAGAAGAAATGATATCAGAGGGACAGGTAGGCTGAGGAAAGAGTTTGAGTCGTTGGATGTCTTTAGGTCACAGGGGAGGCAAGAGTGAACGTGACATGGGTAAAGTTGAGGGAAGGTTGGTTAAAGTTGCTTTGTTAATCTGTTTTCTGTTGCTTGAACAAGACACCCGAAGCCGACCATTTTATAAAGAAAAGGGATCTCTTTCGCCGACAGTTTTGAAAGTTGAGAGTCCAAGATTGGGTAGCACCATCTTTTCCACTTCTGGTGAGGTTCCCTTTGTCTACATCACAGTGTGGTAGAGAGATGGGAAGGGAAAGAGCCGTGTGAAGAAGGAGTGAGGAGTTGCAGATGGCCTTGCTTTAAAAATGGCACTTTCGCTGGGCGGTGGTGGCGCACGCCTTTGATCCCAGCACTCGGGAGGCAGAGGCAGGCGGATCTCTGTGAGTTCGAGGCCAGCCTGGGCTACCGAGTGAGTTCCAGGAAAGCCAGGAAAGGCGCAAAGCTACACAGAGAAACCCTGTCTCAAAAAAACGAAAAAAAAATGGCACTTTCCCGAGAGCTGGCTGGGTCCCACAAGCAAAACTGGGTCAATCCTCTTTGAGGCAGTGTCTCTAATGAACAGTGAATTGACTGTCTTCCACTGTGTCCAACCACGGGAAGGTTCCACTCCTCAAAACCACCACACCAGGGACCAGGTCTCCAGCACATAAGCCTTTAGGAAACTTATATAAACCACCTTCAAACTCTAGCAATTGGAGGGTGGAGACCAATGTACAGAATTTTAAAACAGGTAGAAGCCCAGATGTCCAAGTCCAGGGACCAGCCATGAAGACTGGATTCAACATCATTGGAATGAGAAGTCAGGAGGAGATTAGGTCCCTAAGTCACTGAATACTAGACCAGGAGCTCCTGGACATGAAGTGTCTTGTGATGTCTGGAGGTGGGAGGGAAATGGACCATCAGCCTGTTGCTGACACCTTTGGATGATGGGCTAACAAGAGTATGTGGTAGGGGGCACTTGGGTGGCATTTTTCCTCAAGAGAATTTTGGTATAAGATTAAGTGGCACAGGCCTAAGGGATGGCTCAGTGGGTAAAGGTGCTCACTCTGCAAGCACAAGGCCTGAATTTGAGTCCCTAGTACCCACATCAAAGCCAGACTAACTCCAGCTAGAANCTCGTGGGCCATCTAGTCTGACATATGCAATGGGAGAAGCCAACTGAACTAACACAAAAACAAACAAAGTTCAAACAAAGTTGAAGTTGAGGATTAACACCAGACCTCTGACCTCTACATGGATTTATCCTTTGACCTCTACATGGAGGCCATAACATGTACACACCTGAATTATAGACACACACACACACACACACACACACACACNCACACACACACACACACAAATGCATGCACACACACATTGTATACATAGATACACAGACAAAAAAGAATTAAGTGGCACAAAGCTGGGAGTACACTGGAGATGGAGGAGATACAGACTTGTGTTATCTGTCTTGAAGTCCATAGATGGTGTGTGTAGAAGTGGGAGAGGAAGGAAAGATTCGGGGTGGCCCCNGAGGAGGGAGAGGAGATGAGAGTTGAAAACTGGCAGGAGAGAATGCAGAACGGGGCTGGGGACCAATGAGAGGCTTCTGATGGATGACATTGTAGTGGATAGCTGTTCTGTCTATGACCTTGTAACACCACCCTAGAGATGTAGCAGGTAACTGGCCTACCTACTTATGACCTTGGAGTACTGGGGCATGGCTCAGGGCTACCCTTAAGACCTGAGATGTAGTAGGCTGCATGCTCTCTCTCCCTCGTGGGACTTGGATGCTGGGACAGTCTGAGGTGGAAGAACGGTGTGGGACCGTGCCTCACCTTTCCAGGACCCTGCAACGATTCCTCTGTTCTGTCTTGTGAGTTTTCTTTTCTTAATAAATCCCTTTGCCCTTTAAGCAGACTCCGTGGATTTCTCGATTTACCTGGTGCCCAACATGGGACATGAACCCATGACCCTGGGATTAAGAGCCCCATGCTCTACCAACTGAGCTAGCCGAGAGATTCATCCAGACTGCTGGGCAAGGGAGGNCCAGAGAAATTTCTGTCTACATGACATTGCTAGGANACTTCAGAGGAAAGATACATTAAAGGGTTAATGCTGTAAGACATAGACTTTCCATTAAATCTTCCCTTTTTCTTTATTTTTTTTTCAGAGAGGCTTGCAGAAAAAGTTCAAAGAAATTGTCAAAATGTAGTTTAAAAGTTCCCATCTCATCAGTTTGTTTAGATACCCAAGGGTGTGCTTGACATAGTGTCCAGAAAGTGGAACACTTCAATAAATGGCAGCTGTTATCACTGATAGTGTGTGTGTGCTGTCTCTTATACACATCTAGATGTGTATAAGAGACAGGTGTGTGTGTGTGTGTGTGTGTGTGTGTGTGTGTATGTGTGTGTGTAAGGGCTGGAAAAGTGAAGCTGAAAGTGAAGAAGATGAGAGCATGGAGTCATCCCTGAGGCATTGATTCAAAACGGTGAGATGAGGAGGGTTGAACAGAGGAACTGGGGGGATTTTGGAATGAATGGCTTCAGGTTCAGGTAGAGAAGATGGTATGGAATTGTGTTATCTCTAGGATAGTCAGGGATGTCGCCAGGACCTGAGTTGCCAATAAGCCTGGTCCTGTGGTCAGCTGATGCATGGTCTTTAAATGCATGACCTGGGCAAAGGTTCAGGATATTTTTAAAGTTACGAAGAGCCCTAGATATCTCTTAATTCAGTTCCTTATTAGCAGGTTAGGCAAATAAGACCCAGAATGCCAAACATTTTATTCAGGATTATCAGGCACATGCCAAGTGAAAACTTGTTTGTTTAAGGTGACTTGAAATTCTCATGCTGAGATTTACTTATTCTTTGAGAATTTCATAGATGTGTGTAATGTAGTTTGATTACATCTATGCCCCTTTCCAACTCCCCCCGGACCTACGNCCACACATCCCCTTCCCANCCAGAGGATCCAATTATCAGTGCTCATATCACACGGACGTGGAACNATACACAGGAGCATGGACAACCTAGCAGGGGGCCACACCCTTAAAGAAAAATGACTTGCAGACACTATTTTACTTATGAATAATTACTCTGTATGCATGCTGATCTGCATACTTACTTTGCATATTTCCACCCACAGTCTAAAATGTTTGTGCATTGTGAAATCTTTCTTTTGATTGAGTTGTTGGAAATTGAAACACTAATGTAGCAATTAGCAGATATTAAGAATTTAAAGTATCTCCAGTGCTTGATTATTACATAAATGGCTTCCTTATTATTATTACTATTAGTTATTACTAATTATTTCTTATGATAATTATAATAAAATTAAGCAACAAGCAGACAACTAATTGGTGTAATATGACTACATTTTCATATGTAAGTAAAATATTCTAAGAAAAAATTNTGTGTCAAAGTAAGGGAGAAAACAACAATGNATTTTATAGAAGAAGATTTTAAGTGTCATCATAATAAAGGTATGTGATGTGTCAGTTTAATTTAGTCATTTCACAAATATACAAATTCCAAGACATTATGTTATATAAAATAAATATGTATAACATTATTTCTCAATTAATAATACAAATGGCACACACACATATAAAAGCTCCTCCTAAGAAGTGTATACTGAAATAAATCAGTTCTCTGATCCCACGTTGGGGCCATACTTGCCCCTGCCCACTATTTCCACTAGGGGGCAGTGCTGGTCTTCAAATGGATGTCACTGCTTGGGTGAATAGGGCAGAACCTTGGCCCTCAGATGAGGTGGTTAATAAAAGACCAGATTGCCTTGAATTGATAGTGTACGGTATAGATTTCAAATGAGTTTCTTATGCATCATCTCAAGGAAGCTGGAAATCAGAAAGGGAGAGATTTCCTTTTGTGTAGTCTAGGTTGTTTTTTTCTACTTGACCCAAACTAGTGTCATCTGGGAAGAGGAATCCTAGATGGAGAAAATGCCTCCATCAGATAGCCTCTAGGCAGGTCTGTGGGGCATTTTCTTAATTTATGATTGATGTGGGAGGGCCCAGCCCACTGTGGGTGGTGCCACCCTTGGGCAGGTGGTCCTGGGAGGTATAAGAAATAGCTGAACCTGAGCTTGAGGGCAAGCTAGCAAGCAGCACTCCTCCATGGTCTGGGTTTCAGTTCCTGGTTCCAGGTTCCTGCCTTGCTTGAGTACCTGCCTTGGCTTTCTCCACTGATGGGCTGTGATTGGGAGGTGGAAGCTGAAATAACTCTTTCCTCCTTCAAGTTGCTTTTGGTCACAGTGTTTATCTTACAGTAGCCCTGGGTTTGGTTTCTGGCACCCACAATAGCAGCACATAACCATCTGTAACTCCAGTTCCAGTGTATGCGACGCCCTCTTCTGGCCAGCACAGGTACTGCATGAGTGGAGTGCTGAGACACAGGGAGGCAAAACACTCATATACATAAAATAAAATTAAATGAGCCTTGAAATAAAGAAATATTTAATGAACATCTATTATATATCAGGCCCTATGCTAGCAGCAGGCACTACAGAAAGAAAAACAGATACATTCTCAATTCTTATGAACTTTTTTGGGGGTGGGGTGGGGTGGAGTTGGTCCTAAGTAAATAATCATAAAATAGAAATTGTGTTAAAAATTAGGGAAAGAAACAATATACAACTACTGAAGAAGACTTAGTTTAGGCTGGGGTACTCTTTTAAAGAAACGGCATTAAGTAAATACAAGAAAGATGAAAAAATGTTTTCTAGGCAGGGATATGATGAGGAATTCTTAGAGTGGAAAAGAATATAATTATCAACAAAATATTTATATTTAACCCCAGGAGCTGTTAGTTCATTTTGTATTGATATAAGTTACCAGAGACTGGATAGAATGAAAGGATTATTTTTAGCTAATAGTTCTGGAGATTCAAGAACAGAGCATTGTCCTCTGCTTCAGTAAGGACCTCGTGATGATGGCGTCATGGAGGGATTGCCATAAAAGGCAGAGATCACATGTGAAGTAAAAAGCCAGAACTCAGAGGTGTCAGGATCACTCTTTTTTAAAAAATAATTTATTTAACTTTATTTTATGTGCATTGGTGTGAAGGTGTCAGATCCCCTGGAACTGAAGTAACAGACAGTTGTGAGCTGCCATGTGGTTGCTGGGAATTGAACCCAGGTCCTCCGGAAGAGCAGCCAGTGCCCTTAACTGCTGAGCCATCTCTCCAGATCACTCTTATACAACAGCACTTTCAGAAGACTAACCCAGATCCCATGAGAACTCCATTGGTTCCTTCCAAGGGTGGTGCCCACAGTGATCTAATCAACTCCCAGTAGGAGTTCCACTACTTCTGAGCCTTGTCATACTAGTGACTGACTTTCTAACACATGAACCTTTGGGAAGCACACTCAAATCATAACCAAACCATAGCAGGAAGAAAGGAAGAGTGTGGTGCCTTCAAGGGACTGGAGAATTGTTGGATGGTGGTGGATCAGGAGGCAGCTGATTGCTTGGGGAGGGACCTTAAATTTGATTCTGAGAAATTTAAGCAGGGAGACTGGTGATGGAATAAGAATCCATATGAGAAATCATTAGAAAGCCAGCCACAGTAATTTGGAGGAGATGTTAAGGTGAACCAAGTCAGGGCTGAGCTGATGGCATTGTGATAGTTTTGAAGACAGTCTAAACAGCACCTGGCAGTGACTAGCTGTGATAAGGGTAGGAGTGAATGGAAAAA
>LZPO01087199.1:48689-71820 GCA_001675575.1 Neotoma lepida | reverse complement strand
GTATGCATGGGTGCTCTCAGTGAATTGTGCACCAAATTCACTTTCCTGTGAGTTTTTCATGTGAATGATGGCGCAGCCTGATGTGATATTTCTAAACATCATTCCATCTGACATGTATGTCGTATACCCATCCTCTCCCGGATGCTGTCTTAAGTACTGGGGATTTGTTTGTAGATGGCCAATGATACATGGTGTTACCTTTGCGTTGGTCTTCTAGGACAGAATTATGCTGTTTGCAGGAAAATGGGTGGTACTGGAGGTTGGCATGCCCCATGAAGTAAGGCAGACTAGAAAGACAGATATTGCATGTTTCTGTCATATACCAAATCTATATTTAAAAAAAATACAAGAATTATTTGGGAAGAGGAAGAGGTTCTGTAGGAGTGAAAGGGAGATAAGAGAGCATGAGTAGGTATGTGAATATGAACAAAAGCAATATATGTAGGTATGAAAATTTCATGATGAAGTTCAATATATACACTTGATATATGCTAATAAACAACCTTAAGGAATCAGTTGGCAGCTTCATGGATTGATTCTGGCAGTGCTACTCTGAGTCATGTGTCTGTGTGTCTGTTTTTGTGCTATGACATGTTGTTTGTTATTGTGGCTTTGGCAGTGTGATGGTTCAGCTTTGTTCTTTTTGATGAATTTGAGTCTTTTATGTGTCAGAATGAATTTTGAGATTGTTTTCTCTGGTCCCCTGGAAGACATCATTGGAGTTTTGATGGGGATGGCATTGCACACCGTCTGCTTCCCTGAAATAAGGAACTATTCAAGGAAATGATGGCATATTCGTTAAAAAAAATTATCTTTGGCCTGGAGAAATGACCCATCAGTAAAGAGCTTGTTCTTCCAGAGGACCTGGGGTTCAATTCCTGGCACCCACATGGTGGCTCACAACCATTTACAACTCCAGTCCCAGAGGATCTGATGCTGTCTTCTGGCCTCCATGTATACCAGGCACACATGTGGTATAATTTTTTTAAAGAGTTCATCTTCTAAGACTGAAGTCCAGATTGCCATGGCCCAGGAACTTGTGGTTCTTATAAGTCAGACACNTTGGTTTCAATTTTGCCCATCAACTTGCACTTCACACCATGCAGGGAAATGTTCCATAGTGTTTTATGGTCTTCTTCTTGGGTATATAGGCTTTACTCAGATGCTGATTCACCACAAAAGTGGTTCTCTTACTCACCCTATGCATTTTTGTCCGTCTTGCAAAGGTCTGCAGCACCCTGTCTATATCTTCTCTCCTCGGCAGGTTACTTTATGCCTCAAGGTAAGATGACTGGCAGTCACGTCTGTGGCTGCTCACAGTTGGCCTCTGGAAAGCCAGGTCGATATTAGTTTGAGAGAAAAGTAAATTTTAGAGGACCCTTCATGATAAGGGCTGAGAGACACATGTTTTATTTTGATCTAGAATGTGAGGATTATTCTGACATTAAAATCATACTTTTTTGTCCTTTCCTATAAACCTAGTCTTCCATCAGTTGCTTTAGGAGAATTCTCTTTTATACCCATAGTTCATTGATTGCACTCTATATGGATGTTAGGAAATGCCAATATTGCTTCTATAAGTTAATGTCTATGGGCATATTGTTATTCTATGAACACTGAATAAAAAACAAGTTACTTTATTTTGTCAGAACAACTTCTGGTATTCTTAATATGTGTGGGAAAAAAATCCTCAGGTTGATTTCCTTAGAAAATGTCATGAGTTAAAAGCCTGCTTGTTGAAACTGAAGAGCACTTTCTACTGAATCACCACACCTTGAGCAACATGATTTCTATCAGTAAGCTTGTGAAATGACCAAGCTCAGGTTTGCATGCTTTGGGTAAGTTTTCTGTCCCCACAAAGTGCACTGAAAATACTCAACAAATCCGACAACTACCCCAGTAAAATGGAAACACCTTTCTTGTGCTTTTTCCTCTGCAAGAGCCAGTTGAACCCTTTTATTAAGAATTAAGAACAAAATAACAGTAATTAATCTCCAGGGGACTGAAGCATATTTAAATAGAGTAATATTAAATAATAGGTCTAGGTGGAATATTTTCAAGGCACCCTCTTAATGCCTCCTCTGTGTTGGAAACTATTTAGCTGTTGTATCTTGATAAGCATGGGTTTGTNCATTCAGTATTATCAGAGATGAGTGGTGGAAAATTGAGAAGTAAACACAACTTCTGTGAGTTCATGACAGCCATGTTCAGCAGACAGCACATCACAGCATTCTCCAACTCTTAATTCCTATGCCTCTTCTTCTGTAATGGTCCCTGAGCCTTGGTGGTGGTGTTCATCTAGATGTCCCATCTAGGGCTGGGCACTTGGTCTCTTGATGTGAGTACNTTGACCAGTTGGGCATCTCTGCCCCACCTGCTGTCTACTGCAAAGGAAGCCTCTCTGACCAAAGTTGAGAGCAGCCTGTGATCTGATGGATATTTCCAGAAAACAACATCCAATGTTTATATAACAAATGTTTATTGAGCACTTTTAACATGGTAGCCGTATGCTAAGTACCTGAGCTGCCTAGAGAGAGCAANATGGTGGTACAGCTTCTGTTCAGTATTTTGACACTTGTACATGATTCCATGCACCTCTATGCAACAAGTACTGGTCACCTCCTTCAGTGGGCTACACATGATGTTTGATTCACTGTTCTGCATGACAGTATTGTGTATATTCTTGTTCGTGTGTGTGTGCATGAGTGTGTGCATACGCATGGACATGTGTGTGTGCATGTAGAGGTTGAGGTCAACTCTGGGTGTTGCTACAGGACTTGGCCATCTTGTTTTTGAGACAAGGTTTCTTACTGGACACAGAGTGTCTTGTAGTGATGGAACTGTGTTTTTTTTTCTTAAAGATTTATTTTTATTTATGTANTGTATGAATGTATATGCACATGAGTGCAGATGTCTTAGAGGCCAGAAGAGGGCAGCAGATGCCCTGGATTGAAAACAGACATGCATCCCCCACTTCCCCCCATTAAAGAATTTGCTTATTTCAATTGTCATGTGAATAAATATAGGACTGCAAATTGTGCTAAGAGATACAAAGGGGAAGTACAGTATATATATATATAACATGAGAATCAGATTTGATTAATGATGGTTGGGGGGTAGAAGAAAAGGCTAATCAAGTCTTTCCAGAAGATATTTGAACTAGTCCTGACTGATGAGTGGAGATTAGTTTGACCATGACCAGGCAGGAATTACCCTCTAGGCAAAGGGAAATGTCTGAAAGGAAGCTGAGTGGGAAGAAGAGGGTTAAGTTTTACCGGACTGTCATAATCACTGCTTATATATGTGTGTGTATACATATCATCATATCATGTTGTGCACCTTAAATACATATNTGTATGCACTGTAAAGTCTCTACACAAANCTAGTGAGGTTGATGAAGATAGAAGAGATTCACAGTTTGAGAAAAAGGTCAGACTTGGCTGGATTTTTGGTATTTATTCCAAGGCTTTGAAGAGTTTTNAGTAATGTGGTGATGAGATCAGCTATGTGAGGGGAGAACAGAAAGGAGTGGGTACAAGTGGAAGCTGCGTGACCTCCCAGCTCAGAAAGGGGTGATGNTCATGGTAGTGGAGAAGAATAACCAGATCTAGGCATTAAGGAGACACAGAGGCAGATANGCCCANGATGAGCTTCGTGTATTGTTGAGTGGAGGAATCNAGAAATCTATAGTTTCAGGGTGTATAGAGCTTGATTTAGGTAAAAAGCCTCAACAGAAGGATTTTTAGAGCAACACTGGTGAAGAATATTTCTTCCTGGATTGCTTAGCTCAAGTTCAATTTCACNGAAATAGAAGAATTTGTTAAAATAATGTTTTCTTATTTGACGTTTTGTCTGAGCAAATCAAACATAAGTTTAATAACCATTAAAGATACTAACATAATTGTGATTTAGAGGTATATTGTCATGATAACATAAAAGGCTTGGATATGTGTATATACAACAACACGTAACATACAACACACATGTGTTTTATGATACCCGGCATACATTGTTGGAATGCAGTTTTGCATGATTAGGTTTTCAGGGTACCAATACTTCAGAAAATGCAGCTTAAATGTAACTAATAGGATGAAAACTCATACAGATCTTTGAATAAAAGCCCTTTCATATGAAAGTATGACAATAAAATATCTCCTGTNTAAATTGACAAATAATTGTGTAACTTGCTATTTTAGTGTCTGTTGGGAAATATAACCTGACATGTATTGTCCCTTCACTCCTCAGAAACGTTTCCCTGTCATGCAACCGTTCCCGTGTACCCTCAAGGTGACAGATAGTCATGTTATGATGACTCAAGCACTCCTGGGCTCTCTCTCCTCCCTGCTGAACCATGCCTTCCCCTTGAGCGACTCTCATCCTCCTGCTGGCCGGCTTTCAGCTTTCCAGCTCTCTCAGCTCTGCAAGCTGTACAAACACCGTCCAAGGTCACATGGGGGAGAGATCTGCCTCTGNGGACACCAGCGGGGAACTGAGTCAAGTGTTCCTCCAGTTATACTCTCCTGGAAGACTTTGCCTGACCCCCAACCTCTGAACAACCAGAACAGGGAGGCTAGATGCCATTGCTGTGTGTTTTTATGTCTAACCTGGCTGGTGAATTCTGATCAGTGTGGATGGAGTTCCACAGACTGTGTTCCAGGGTTATCTCTTGGTTGGATGTTGATGGCCTATGGTTTATTTTTTAAACTGATAAAAATTTATCTGTTAGCTTACCCAGCTGCTATTTNATAAGACAGGACATTTTAGCATCGAAATTACTCTGTCATCCAGAATCAACACAGAAGGCAGCTTAGAATAGATGTCCCCAAAACATAAAGTGCTCTGGAAGTACTTACATATAATGTAAAATNTNATANAATATTTAAGGCATTAAAACACATGNCCNAGGAANATCTGTTTAATAGTCTGAGTTGCTCCTTTTGAAACCAATAAAAAAGGAACGTCATATCTTCCACACAAGTGCCTCCTCCTCACACCTTTGTTGAANAATTGTGTTTATTATGTGTGGAACACTTGCTCCGCCTGCACCAATCTGATAAGGAAGGTCACNTATGCCTGCTGCATTATGCGTTTGCATTTAGATNATTCAGATTGGCATTATTTCAATAGAATACACAGATACTTACAGATCTGTGATGGTAAATAAATCTGTTGGATCAATATCCAAATAAAGGAATATATATTTCTATATAAAACTATACCAACTGAATGTTGCTTAAAAATAAAATTTACACTTGAACTGGTTTAAATGCTATATTTGTAGGCTGTTCACTTGAAAAGTGAAATTGTACCCTTAAGTGCATTCTTGAAATTCCTTAGTAGTTCCCAGTAAATGAAATNTTTCAAAACACTTACACTTTTCTTGGTAGAAGCTTCATGTTTACGTAACTGTAGGAGGTGGGTCCCAAGGAACAGATTGACCAGCCTCAGTCACAGTGTCCTGTGCTTGTGGCGTTTCCCACAGTTCCAAACGCTGAACTCCTGTGAATATACACAATATTATGGCCATCTTTTTGTAAGAGGTGAGCCATGTCAAGTGGACTAACTTTCTCAGGAAAACAATTACTCACTGAGCAAAGCCTGAAGTACCATCTGCTTTTAGTCCCCNCTGCCCTTCGTGAATTGTTTCATTTAAACAAAGGCCTGCTTTTAAATCATGTATTTGTTTTCATGATTTTGAGGAAGAAAATAGCATCTTGTTAAGGGTGCATGTGTAGGGCTGGGGAGATAGCTCAGTGGGGAAGCACTTGCTGCAGAAGCATGAGGACCTGAGCTTGGATCCCCAGTACCTAGGTTAAAAACAAACAAAGCTAAATGTGGTATCTTACACATGTAAGCCCCAAGGGCTAGCTCCAGTTTCAGTGAAGAGATCTCGTCTCAAAAATAGTAATAATAAATGTAAAAAAAAGATGGACAGAGTGTTGGAATTCCTGGCCACTCCCCCAGCTAAGTTACTTCACATTCACACTTCGCGCATGTGCAAAGGGAAATCCCGCCTCTTCCTCTCCTTGTCTTTCCCTCCCTCTCTCTCTCCACGTGTGGCCGCACGAACTCTGTCTCTGTCTCTGTCTCTGTCTCTGTCTCTGTCTCTCTCTCTCTCTCTATCTCTATCTCTTTCTCTCTCCCCATCATCTTCTCCCACACTTTCTAATAAAACTCTCATTAGCGGGTTTGTCGTGTTCGTGACCTTTCTCCTTGCAGAGTACTATCGCCACAAATACCTATCACAGAGAATGATAAACGAAGACATCTGGCACCAGCCTCTGACCTCTGCACAATGTGTGCACACACACAGACACACATGTACACACACATGCACACACACAGGCACTCAGACACATACATGTACACGTACATGCACATTCACACACACAGAACATATGCAGAACACAACATCAACAGTGACATCTTTTTGCAGCTAAAATTCACAATTGAATTTTAAGGAAGACCCGAGTACAGAAATTATTTCTGAAATGCTTTATGCCCGTGCTTTTGCTTTCTAAAAAGCTTAAATATCTACTCTGAATTTTGCAAACACACCATTGCATGCCTGTAAAGCTGTGTGTTTATTCATGACTTTATTATAAATATACTGTGAGCCCCAATGTCACAATAGTTAAGCCTTGGCCNTGCTAAGGTTCCCTTGGCCTGTTTTATAGGTCACAGGGTGATTATGTGTGGAGCTCTCCTTCAGTTTGAGCAGCTGCCTAGAGCTGTCATCTTACAGTTCTGAAGGGGTTTGCTGCTCACAAAGCTCTCGAGTGGAAATTGGCTTATCTGATGCTGACGGTAACCTGTCATACAGGGGGGAGAATATGATTGATCCCCTGCCCGTGTATCAGGTAAGAGATATTTCAGATGAACAAGAACAATGGCACATNTCTTTTCCATCATTNGAATCATGTAGGAGTGCCTNTGAAGGCATGGAAAAGAGTATGCANCAATGGAACAATATGCAAATTAGCTGATGTTTCAAGTCCCAGAGTGACTTTGTTTTTATTTTCTAACTGATAATGACTAACATTTAGTTAGTGCCATGAATGAATTAACTCCTTCAATCCTTATAATTGTGTGAGGTAGGCGCTTTATTTTTTCTGGGAGTGGGGATTGAACCCAGGGTCTAAGAACACCATGCAAGAGCTCTACCACTGTGCTANACCCCCATCTCNGTAGGCACTAGTTTACCATGATTTTATAGATCAGGGTGATAANTAAAACTACCAGCAAGCGATAGGGCTAGAACCAAACTCAGACCACCGGCCTTTGCCTCTGCCCTTACCCACAGTGCACAGTGGAGAGCAGGTGCCAGAGANCTCTCTGAGGACGTTCATGAGGAACCCCNGGNTNGNGNCGTAATATTCTCAATCCCTGGATATTTAAACCAGTGCTCAGGGCAGGCACTGGCTCATCCCACATGGTCCCCACGCTTCCGTGGCGGCGNCACCTTGGAGACAAAGCAACCCCCATCTGGCTACTATCATTTTAAGATTGTCTTTGCAGAGANCTACATACAAAGCAATGANCCTACTCATGGCTTGAAGAACCCTGAGAATTAGCTACACCTGTGTCACCTTCACTGCAGTCAATAGGTCCCTCAGTTCCAAAGGCTGTCTTGGGACCCTCCCCCACTAAGCCAGTTCATGTATTCCCCTTCACCTTTCATCCTGGGAGGCCACTGACCTGCTGTCATCAGAGAGGAGACTTGTTTTTCCCAAAGTTTCATATAAATGGGACCATAGAGGCGTATTCTTTTGTGCCTGGCTTCTTTAGCTTAGCCACTAGGCTGACCCCAAACTCCTGGGCTGAGATGGTCCTCCTGCCTCAGCTTCCTGAGTAGCTGGGACTCCGGTTGCATGTCAACATGTCCTGCTTCCCATGGGGTTTCTATAGCAGCATTTCTAGTCTTTAGAAATTGGTGGGTTGTAGTCTAGTGTGTGGACTTCATCCTGGATTAGGTTTAGGACCATGAATTCTGATCTTAATAATCTTTTGTTAATAAGTTGCTAGATGGTGCAGCCCCAACTTGGGAACAAGCTGCAGTGATNAAAAAGATACAGACAGCACATTGGCTTTTTAATTTGAGTTTGAATTTATGATACTGCTCTCCCTCCCTCCCTCCCTCCCCCCTCTGTGTGTGTGTGTGTGTGCGCACATGTGTGTATGTGGTGTGTGTGTATGTGGTGTGTGTGTGTGTGTGTGTGTGTGTGTGTGTGTGTGTGTGGTAGGTGCATGCACGTATGTGTATAGGTGTATGAGCATACATATGTATACCTGTAGAGGTCAAGGGTCAACATTAGATGTAATTCTTCAGGCTCTCTCTACCTTGCTCTTTGAGAAAGGGTCTGTCTTGGCTGAGGCTCACCATAAATTTAGGGCTGGCTGACCAGTGACCCCAAAGATCCACNTCTTAGTCTCTGAGATTCTGAGGCTCAGACCCAGGTCCTCATGCTTACATGCCAAATACTTTACTGACTGATTCATCTCCCTAGACCATGATATTAATCTTAATAAAATTTAGTTTTATATTCATGTCTAACATTTAAGAAATATTTACTCTACGAAAGGTCATTTACTCAGCTATATGAATACATTTTTACTTTATTTGGTATTTGAGTACATTTTGAAGAGCTCAAGATGATCAGATTGCCTGCCTGGTAATCTAAACATTAATTACTAACTTGGTTTTCCACAAACTGTCTAGNAGACCCGCTGGGGAGTGATTACTAGTTAAANAAGACAGTCTTATCTTACTAAGTTGATAATGAAAAGAAATCTTCTCTTCTTCCTTCTCCCCTGGTTCCTCTTCCCCCTCTCATCTTCCTTCTTCCTCTCTAATAAAGGAATCATCTGATACTCTAATCTCAAACGACTTGAACAAAGGAGGTAGTTTTAAAAGTTCCTTTTCTGGAGTTCCAGCAGGTGGCGCTCTCACCAAGAGGAAAGGAGTCTTGCTTTGCATCCTAAGGTGGTGTCTCTGGGTGGTTTTTCCTCTTCTGTTAACCTTTCCTNAAACACATCTGTTTGGATGACTAAAATCCGTTTTGTCCTTGATTATTAGAACAATACACGGCTTGTTAAACTTGTAAGACACACACAGAAGGAAAAATAGAGCATTCTCTGGAAACCCCTTGCTAGTCCCGAGAGATTGCTGTAACAATTCAGCATACACCACATTTTCTAGACCCTTCCTTAGCTTAGACAAAACAACGACTACATATATAAATAAGAATCTAAATTTGCAAAGTTTCAGACTTTAACATAATTGTAAACAATATGCTTGTCTTTTGCTGTTTGATCTCTTAGCCCCGCCCCTCCCCCCCACCGAGCGACTTATTTCCCCTAATGACATTTTCACAATCTGTATCTCACAGAGTCCAGGGGCCTTTCACAACTGTGCTGAATGAATAGGGATTGTGATCTGGTGGTAAAAGCTGGACTCTTGTGAGGTAATTGTTGTGGCCCAGAAGTTGGTGTTCTCCCCTAATATGTATATTGAAGTCTAGTCACCAGTGTGGTGGCATCATGAGGTGGGGCATTTGGGAGGTTCTAATGGCAGAGCCCTCAAAGATGGGGTCAGAGCTTTATGGAAGAAGAGGTCCCAGGGAGTGGCTTTCATCCTCTACCATGTGCCTAGGCAGTGGGCCCTGAGCAGACACCCAGTTTGCCTGTAGAATTATGAGAAATCAATTTCTGTCATTTATATGCCCACCCTCTGGTCTAAAGTATTTTGTCACAGTCGTCCAAGTGGACTAGGATGGATGCTGTGCTAATTGCATCTCTTGCCAGTAAGAATATGGATTTCAGACTTCCTTTGCCAAGTGGAGACCTGAGAATATCCCACAGAGACAGCGTGAAAAAAAGACTATGATTTGGAACCTGCTGCCATTCCATGAAATCCCAGTCACTGGAGCCTCAGTGGGAGAATATGCAAAATTGCTGATNTTTTTTAGACATCTGCCTTCCCTCATCGTATAACCTTGTAGTCGTTTGGTGTTCCTTGAGACCAAAGCACAGCAAACAGCATTTTGATCCCTATATATTATATACTTTGACCACATTTGTTTCCATGGCCTTCTCCTATGGTCACCCCTGTCCTTCTGCCAAGATAGCTTTGTACTATTTAGGTTAGGGTTAGAGTTGGGTTCAATGTTGGGAAGAGTTAGGGTTGGGTTGAGTAACATTAGGGGTTAGTGTTGTCCTTGGAGGCCATGTTCTGTCACTTCCTTCCACATGAGGGACAAGAGGTAAGGATAATTGGGATGACTATGGAGGCCACCTCAAGAAGTAATCGAAGTATTGACAACAGTTGAAAACACAGGACCAGATGAGATTAACCAGGGGGTGAGTGTGGAGGGGAGATGGGAGATGGAAGGTTCACAGAAAAAAGCCTAAGGAGAAACTCCCAGGGGGAGTGGTGTCTCTGAGCCACATTGCAGGGGCGCGGGGGGGGCATTTCTAAAGGAAGGAAAGGCCGAGAAACCAAGCTATCTCGGTAATGACCATTAGGTTTGCATTTGATCAGACCCCCTTTGAAATCCCTCAAGTCTCATCACTCGGATATTCGGATGTAACTATAAGGGGAATGTTTCGTTTAAAGCAATAACTATTTCCAGGCATTCTGGAAGATCACAGTAGTGACATCATTTGGTACGGGGGTGGGGCTGAGGGACCTTGCTCAGGAACAGACCTAGGACATCTCTTTGGGTCTGAAAGGTCAAGGTTGTCTCCGACAGGTGCTGGAAGAGGATACCCAATCACAGAGAGATGAGTGCATGCTAGGGGGAGATGAACAGAGGCCCTGAAGCCACTAAAAACATTAAGAGGAAGGTGGCTTCAGAAAGCTGAACACTGAANCAAACCAGCCAAAAAATGGAGAAACCCTCTGAGGTCTTTCTCAGCTGTAGATGTCTTCCAGGCTCAGTCTTTCCTCTCTCCTCTGCCTACTTTGATATTCCTTACTCATCTTTCTCTGGATTTTTCCATCCCATTTTAGTTCCAGATAGTGGACAATAATGGGACACACACACTGGTCACTCTGAGGCTGGGCACACAGCTCAGTAGTAGATCAGTTACATGGCATCTGAGGCCCTGGGTTTGATCCTGAGCATTGCAACAAAGAAAAAGAAAGAAAACATGCTATCTCTTCCTCTGCCTCAACTGGGTGCTGTCTTGGGGCCAACACTTTCTAGGTTCCTGTTGTTTTGTGTAGGCTACCTCATTTAATCTTCCCCAAACTGGAGGCTGGGGAGATGGTACAAGGTAAAGAGAGCCTTTGCTTTGCAAGCATGAGGAGTTGAGTTAGAAGCTCCAGCACACATATAAGAAGCAGTGCAGATGTAGGACCCCAGTGTTGTGAGCCAGACATATGACCCCAGCGTTGTGAGCCAGACATATGACCCCAGCGTTGTGAGCCAGAGAACTCCCTGGCCAGCCCACCTAGCTCAGTGAGAGAGCCTGTCTCAAGGGGGAGAGCGATAGAGGGAGGAGGCCCATGTTCTGCCCTGGCCTGCACATGCATGGCCAAAGATGTGTGCACCTGCAAGGCCATGTGCTTGCAGTACACACGTGGAGACAGACGTATGCAGAGAGAAGTTACTCAAGATTAAGTAACAGAACTAGGGTTTGAACCCAGTCTGACTTTGGAGTCCTGGGTCTTCCTCACTGAATCCCATCCTTGTTCTTTTTCAGGGGCTGTGGATTTGACAATCTAAACCAAACCACCATCTACTCTGGTTTAGACTTTGGGTATCTTCTGTCTCNACTCAGAACTTGACTTCTGTCATTGCTTTTCGTCTGACTCAANGCTCATAAAGCCCCACCCTAGACCTCACCACTCCCAGATAGGAGAAAGGAGAACAAAGCAAGGGAGGCCTCCACCCTTAGATCTCATTACATCTATGTGCTCTGTTCCTTTCTCTCTCCCCTGCCTGCTTGATTTCTGAATGAAAAATTTAGTTGCCTCTAAATAACTTGATCCCTTTCCCCCCATGTATCCTTGGAAGTCCTGTGAACCCTCTGTCAGGGTGTCACCACGCCTCATAGATGTCTACCTCTGCCCTCAGACAAGGACCAGGTCTTGTTTACCATTGGTTCTCCTATCTTCCATGCTATGGGAACTTACTAAGTGTATAGAATTAGGTGTATAGGGACTCACTGACTGTATGAAATAAGGCCCCAGAAAATGAATCGAGCCACTGTTCTCTCCTATAGTGGAAAATATAAAATTTCATCAACCTCGATGATGGGCTGGTACAAAGACGGCAGCCCCTTAAAATAATCTTAATCTCCAACCTCTTTTTTTTTTTGGCCTGAGTGCTTGTGTACTTTATTATCAATATCTTAAAAGCTTGTGTCTATGCCCTTGGCATTATTGTTGTAATCAAGGAGACACACACTTCACTCTACTGCCATTAGTCAGTCTTTAATCAAAGTTAGCTCTGTTAAAACAGTACTATTCCATCAAAGCTCTTGGATTAAACAGATGGTCCAGGTGACCAGGAAAAAAAACAAACCCTAGTGGAAAGACTTCTTCAAGCCCAGACAGGAGGAAGGTAATTTGGGTTTATAATGAAGATCAGCATAGCCCCAGGGACTTGTGATTGGATATTGTTTCAGACATGCTAACAAGACCAGCACGAAAAGAGAAGCCAAAGAAGGGAAAATCGACCAAAACATGCTGAATTAACATAGCATATGGAAGCAATCACTTCTAGCTGTAACTTCGCATTCCTAAGGAGCCAGTGTGAAGCCTTACACTGCTTCTTCAAGTTCTTGAACTTGCGATGAGACCACTTCACCATTCACGATCTCCTGCACAACTGTCTTGATTTTTCGAGTTTTATTTGGGTCTAAAGGTAAAAAAAAACCAAACAAACAGAAAAAGGGGATAATGATTATTACTGACTAATTATTAACCCAAAGTTTATTCTTGTTCAACCTAAGCTTTCCATCAAATTTAGACTTTTGGAAGTGACTTCCATTCCAAACCAAATGAGTTTTCTTCAGTGGAAATTCATTCATTCAATATTGTCTAATGCACAAATCTAAACAATCTCTGCCTCTATCTCTCTGTTCCCCTCTTCCTGTCTTTTTCTCTCAGTTCAGGGTCTTGCTAAGTAGCTCAGGCTGGCCTGGAACTCACTAGCCTTCCAAGAGCTGAGATGGCAGGCAAGCAGCACCAGGCCTGGAGCATTTTAAAGCATTCCAGAAGTGTGTGTGGTGCTCACTGCACCTAGAGTAGGATTCTCCTTCCTTAGCTTGCCTGAGACTTTTCATACACTGCCCACTGCTCACTTTGCTTCAGGAGAGACACTGATGTGTCCCCTGCTCAGAACAGAAATATACCATAAGTTATTTATGCTCAACACTTAATGAGATCTTACAGTTTAATCATTAACGTTGGGATTCTGATCTATTTTTAATGATTCTTCTCTCCATACCTTTAGAGGAATCAACTGATGGTGTCTGAGATTTGGAGACAGTGAGGGATAAACTTTCATCAAACCCGGTGCTGTAAAGAAAACAGAGGCTGGGCTCATGTGGTTGCTGGGTCAGGAGAATCTGCTGTTTGAGTTTAAACATTGGGGATATCTATACAACTACAGCAAAAAATAGAGATGCTATTACAGATTTCCTGGCTGAATGATGCACCATTAGGGTAACCAATCAGGTCATTACACATTTGTTTCTAAACCATCTATGATGGGCTCTGAGGGGCTGCAGCCTGGTCTTAAAAATCAGCTTTCTTCATTTACAGTTTGGAGTAGTTCTTCCCCTCCTGCTATTGTTTATGACAAGCTTGCTACCATGGGACGGAGGTGGTCCAGATGGCTGCTATTGATGCGTCATCCCTAGCATCGGGTCATCAGAGGGATCTTCTAGAACATGTAAATGTTCATTTACAATGAGTCTTTGTCTACTGTAGCATTTTATTAATTAGCATCAAGTAATATAATGGCTAGATACATTTTGTATAGTATTTAATAAATTCCAGGCTTGTGTTTTCTAGATTCATCATTTTATCCTTCTTCCTCCTCTTTAAAAGAAATCTTTACATGTGTATATGATGTGTGTGCATGATGTGTGTGTGTATGATGTGTGTGCATGATGTGTGTGTGTGTGTGTATGTGTGTGTATGCATGCATGTTCATGTGTGTAAGTGTAAGGATGTGTTTGCCACTTCATACATGGATGCCAGATACACCTTAGGTTGGTCCTGGACTACACCGTATTTGAGACACACTGGGCCACAAACTTCTGGGGACATCCCTGTCTCCGCCCACCATCTTCAGTAGGAGAGATGAGATTAGAGACCTACGTGGGGGGTTCTGGACTCAGTTCTTCACATTTGCAAGCTCTTTACCCTCTGAGCCACCCGCTAGCCCACTTCTTCCTGGAGACTGTCTTACTATGTAGATGTAGCCCAGGTTGGTCTGCCTCAGCCTTCTGCATGCTGGGATTACTGGCAAGATTTGTTCCTTGTTTAATCTACTACAGACCCCTTCTCCCATAGCAGAAAAAACAGTCTGCATCAGGAGTTTACTGCCTATCAGCCCCTGCGATATTTCCACCCTCACTGTCTGCTCACCCTTGGGCGTCCCCATCCAACAGCCGACGGTAGGTCTCAATCTCCATCTCTAGGCGAGCCTTGACGCCCAGCAGNCGCTGGTGGTCGGCGTTCTGGCGCTCTGCATCTGCCCGCAACTGTTGGAGTTGCTCTTCCAGGCTGCCTATAAGCTGCTGCACCTGAGAGAGCTGGCAGCAATATCCACCCTCGGTTTCAGCCAGTGAGTTTTCCAGGGACTTCTTCTGCAAATGGGAGAGAGACAGAGCAGTGTAGGGGTCTGAAAACCAAGAGGGAAGTCCATGGTCCAGCCTATGGCGGATGCAGCATTGTCTTTGGAAGCTAAAGGATGCCTCACGTTGCCCTACCATGGCGAGCTGGGACTGGAGTTCAATCTCCAGGTTCTGCACCATGCGCCTCAGGTCAGTGATCTCACTCTTGCTGGACTGAAGCTGCTCCGTGTTGCTGCTGATCTCTTTCCTGAGTTCTCCGCTCTGCAACAGCCAAGTGGGTGGATCGGTGAGCTTTGTGCTGGCTCAAGGGGCTTTCTGGGAATGCACCAAATCTCTGTCTTGGTGTTACCTTTTCAAGGAACCAGGCCTCTGCATCCTTCCGATTTTGGTCAGCCATGACTTCATACTGGGCCCTCATTTCATTGAGGACCTTGGTGAGGTCCACTCCTGGAGCAGCATCCATTTCTACATTGACCTCACCTGGACTACCTCCCTGGAAACTTTGGAGTTCCTAGGGACAGCAATGGAGAGAGAAGGATGTAGAAGTTCACATGACTAGTGGAGCCCCCAGGTACTTTTGCCTTCTTGGGTCTCTTCACCCATGATAATAATAAAATTATNTTTTTGACTGAGTTGGTATAAAAGCAAAACACTAATGCAAGACAGCAGCACATTTTTAGCTTGAAAACCCATTTTTCGTCTGATTAAGAAAAACAGACAAAACCCAGGCTATTTCCCCAGGCTTCTTGAATGACCAAGGGCTCCATGTTCTGTGCCAGTGGTTGCTGGCTCTGCTTCTAGAACATCTATTTCCTCTACTTTATGAAAGGAAAGGGACCTGCTACACAGGTTGCTCCAGCAACTGCTGCAAAGCTAGGGCTGCAAGTGGTACTTGGGCTCACACACTGTCTCACACCACAGTCATCAAGAATCCATCAGAAACTGCCTTAGACGCCCATTGCCAGCAATCCCTTCTTCCTTCCATGCCCCAGCCTCTGATGCACACATCAGAGTTTCATATGATGTCTTATACAGTTACATTTCTCTAGCATATGTGGCATACNTATTATCTGCAGAGTTTTGTTTTAGTTTTTAAAATAGTCCATACTTAAAGAAAANACACTTAATGAAGATAATGAAAATTCCTGCCATTACTTAATAATGGAAACAACAAAATCAGAATACTCTTTGCCATCCTGAGTCTATACTCTAACCTATTAAACCTTAACAAAGAGTACCGTAACACACGCACACACAGAGGGGAGAGAGGGTGGGGTGCGGTGGGGGTTGGGGTGCACATGCAAGAACACCAGAGCTCATAGTCATTTTAACACAGAGATAATATAGTCTCTAGCTTTGTTAACTCAAAATTGTAATTTTTGGATCTGGGAGGAAAAAAGAGTAAAGTTGTTTCTGACCTCCTCATGGTTCTTCTTCATGTAGGCCAGCTCCTCAGTCAGGTTCTCTGTCTGTGCCTCCAGGTCAGCTCTGGCCAGGGTCAGTTCGTCNAGCACCCTGCGCAGGCCGTTGATGTCGGCCTCCACGGTCTGGCGCAGGGCCAGCTCATTCTCATACCTGAAAACCAAGTGCCAACAGTTTAGGAAGTCAACATGAACATAGCATTGTGATGGGGCCCTGGCCATCTTCAGGGCTGTTTAATGTATGGGTCTGTGCAGGGAGAGCCAGACATTGTGGCACATATCTGTAATCCCAGTACTNGAGAAGTGGAGGCAGGAAGACCATGAGTTCAAGGTCATTCTCAGCTACTTAGTGAGTTCTAGACCAGCCTGAGATGCATGAGGGAAAAAAAGGGGGAAAAATAGTGCATTAAGAGCATATGATGCAATTTTTGATTTTGTGACTTATCTCGTATTTGTGTGTATGATTGCTTACTGCCCATTTGGAGAGAAGAGAAGAAAAATGAAGAAATAATGAGGCAATAACCTTCTACCAACAATGACTCTTGCACCTCATGGGGAAAGCTCCCTGTGGTTTGACTTTCTAAAGGTAGCCTAAACTAGCTGGTGGTAAGCTAATAGTCACTCTTTTTTCCTTCTTTGTGAGTAGTTTTAAACCTTGATAGTTCATTAGTAGGTTTTACTGGGTCTTCACAGGTTCAGGACTATGATCATTACAACTTCCTGTGGGGGCATTTTATAATACAGGAGGGAAATTAGTTGGTATTCCCTCTCTAGGAGGGTGGGGTATGGGAAAGGAGCTGGAATATAAAAATAAATGCCTGGGTAAGCTTTCCATTGTGTGTGTCATCAGGGAAACAACTGCACCATTTAACCCCTTGGCAAAAAATATTATTAATTCATTTTGATACATTGAAAATTCGGGTTTAAACATAGGTACAATTATCATGTTGACTTATGAGTCATTACAAAGAGATGATCCGTAGCTCCAGGTGGAAGCGACTTATGCTTTAGAGCTGTATTAGGTGAACTGTCCGACTTTCAGTGCTCTTAAAAATGCCACGTGGATTTAAGAGAGCACTGAAGGTGTGGGGCACACGGACTTGAGGAGAGCTGACTCCTTTGCCATCAGTGGAGGCAGGAAGTGGGGAGTGGGATGAGGAATGAGTTGTCTATCGTCGGTGTACCAGACTCACTTAATCCTGAAGTCCTCGGCAGCCAGCCTTGCGTTGTCAATCTGCAAGATGATCTGGGCATTCCCAACGCTGGCAGAAATGATCTGGAAGGACGGAGGGAGACACACGAAAATGGAATCCTAAAGTGCTGGTAGTTCCCAAAGGTCGTTTTGGACAGGAAGAGTAAATGGTGATGTTAAAAACTTTTCTTCCTTCATTCAAGTTCCTTATTTTTAAATCATATTCCTTTCAGCTTTTCAAAATCCTTAGTTTTGATTGCTCTTCCCTCCCCACCCCTACCTTTCCCTCCATCTCCACCTCACCCTGTTGAAAGCTTTCCAAGCCAGTATTCCCCTCTACTTTCATGTCACCTACGTTTTACCAATCCGCCTTAAGCACCTCCTCCCTCCCATGGCTCCTCCCTTGCTCTCTACCTCTACAGGCACTCACTTCCACTCAAACACAGAAATCTAAACATCCCAAACTAGAATCCACATCTGAAAGAGAGCAGATGGCGTTCGCCTTCCTGGCTTGGGCTGCCTCACTCAGTATGATGTTCTCCAGTTCTGTTTTCCTAAAGCAAAGGCTGCAGATGCAGCTCAATGACAGAACACTTGGTCACATGCCTGAAGCCCTGTATTTGCTCCCCAGAACCACAATAAAACAAAGCAAATAAGAAAACAGAAATCCCCAAAGGGTTTAAGACAGCTTTATTTCAAAAGCAAATGTATTGATGAAATAATGTTGAAAAGTTAAGAAATGTACAATAATGTACTGTGGAAGTCCAGCCATTTTATGATGAACAGAGCTGTACTTCTTGAGAGAGAAAATTCTCTAAGTACAAGCTAGTTAGAAGAAATCCAAGTTAAGAGAAATTATTATTATAAAATATTGTAATAATTAAAAAGAGGTTTCTAAAGCCTTTCCCCTTACCTTATTCTTTAATTCTTCAATCAGTGGGTAATATTTACTGTAATCATTCTGGGGCCCAGAGTCTCCAGTCCTTCGAGTTTCGTACCACTCTCGAATTTTGTTTTCCAGTTCCGCGTTAGCCTCCTCTAGAGCGCGAACCTTACCCAGGTAGGATGCTAGTCTATCGTTCAGATTTTGCATTGTTTCTTTTTCAGAACCGGAAAGAAGCCCTCCATCATTGTCAGANAGGATACACAGAGAGCCACCACCCGAGCTTCCGCCTATTCCCATCCCCAGCCCCCCAAAGCCACCTCCCAGAGGTCCACCGCAGGCGGTGCTNAGCCCTGCTAAGGAACCCGTAGAGCCGCCGCCGTTAAAGCCAGAACCAGAACCAAACATGGAAGCAGCAGAAATGAGCCCCCCACAGCCAACTCCAAAGCCAGAGGGCATTCCCCCATAGCAGCTTGCAGCACTAGAAGCAGATGCACCCCAAGGTCTGCCTGTCGCCCCATTCTGTGAGGATGACCTCCTGGACAGTCCAGAGTGGCGGACTGAAAGCGACATAGTGTAGCTGGAGAGAGAGCTTGGCAAGGTGGTGACCCCAGAGAGAAAGCAGTGTTGGTATACCAGAAGGGTCATGCCTTTATAGGCTGTGGGGTGGGTGTTGAAGTTCGAGTTCACTCTCTGCATTCCAGCTAGGGCGCCCACCCCCACCCCAGCTGGCCAGCTCAGCGGGTATGTGATTTATACATCATGAAAAGTCACTGATATAGCTATAATTGAATGATCATTTCCAGTAGATATCTGTCACACAAGTAAGAAGGCTGGGTGGAGCAGTTAGACTGTCTAAGGGAATCTGTCACTTCACTTGTTTCCTTGCCTATATTCTCAGCACTGCCCGTGTCTTCCAGACACCAGGAAATAACAGATAGAGGGCTAAGGAATTCTCCTGAAGCCTCATGCTTCCTGAAGCTCTTCCCTCCTCTCCCCCNTCTATTTCCTTTGGAAACACAATTTAATCCAGCCAATCACGCTTGTAGTTCTTTCTGTGGAAACAGCTTCAGAGGCGAGTGAGGCGTGCAGTAGTGGACGGTGGAAACAAATACATTTTCTGGGTAGATGCTAGAACTTTAGTTCTCAAGATTCTAAAAACATCTGCTCTTAGGATGCTTCTCGGTTCTTGCTCTTCTGACTTGGGAACAGCTACACGTGGGAAAGTGCTGTTTGGAAGTTGAACGTTAGAGTTACATAAGAATTGTTCTTAGTAAACCACGGCACAGGGGCTTTAGGCTGAATGTTCACTGCTATTCCTTCAACAGCATGACTCATGGGAATTTTGTAATAAATATGTTGACTGGATGGATTGTGTGTCATCTAGGTCTTTTCACCGTTACTAATATGTCCAAAGAAAAAGTACTGTCTAAAATAAGAAACGATTAAAATTCTACTCTTCAGAAGGCAGCGAGCCATTTCAGTTGACTGCTCTGAAGAAGAGGCGCACATTTTTNCTGCACAGAACAACCCACGGAAGGCTGCCTTATTAANTTTCTGTGAGAGCTTTGGGAAGCACGACCCTAAGAATTTTATCCAGGAAGAGATGGCTCAGTGCTTAAGAACACTGGTTGTTCTTCCAGAGGACCTGGCCTCAATTCCCACATCCACATGGCTGCTCACAACTGTCTAAATCCAGCTCCAGGGGATCTGACACTTCCAGGTTCAGTGGGCACCAGCAATCACGTGGACATACTCACCTGTACACACACACAACTATACATCACTAAAACTAATAAAAATACATTTTGTTATCTGGTGTCTTCATTTTCTAAAACTAACATCCTGTTATACTTTCTTCTTTGATAATACTTTTTGCCTCTGAAACAGATATGTCTTATATATGGGGCATGAAAACAATATTCTGATGGGAAGTGTGTTAACTTGAAAAGTGCTCTTGGAGAGAAAATGTCGATGCCTGGAGGAACCTATTAGTGTAATTCCAGGGCATGGTGAGCTCTTCTGGAATTTAGGTTATGTGCATTTTGGTTAGGTGAGAAGGGAAGGGGTTTTCTTTTACATCTTTCTTGAGATGGTGGTCCAAGTATCTATATTCCTCATTGTAAAATAATTCTATTCTTGAACTTCAAAAATAAGTGTCTGCCTCTATCTCTAGAGAGAGAATATAAGAACTATTCTAATATAAAGAAGATACAGGTGTAGATGATTATATTTTATATATTTTGAACATAATTGATATTATTTAATTAAGATTACATAACTAACAACCATCTGGACATCACCCATATCTGGTCAATTTGCTCAAAGTCTTACAAAATCAGCATTCAAGATGTATTGGATTGATTTTTTTCTCTTGATAAGCCAAACTGCCGAGTCATGATATATATTACAGAATTAGGAAAGTATTGACATAGAGACAAGCAACAGGATTCACGAGTGTTCACAGACTCCAGCCNAGTATATGGAGGGTAGAGGTGTCANTGTCATCCTAATGATAACATTTGCAAGTTCCCAGAAGGCTCTGATGNGCAGCTGCCCCAAGCAGAGCCTTTAATAGCATATCTCCCTTTCTTGGGAGTCCTGACCCCAGAGAACACTTCTTTCTCTGCCCTTTAAGTCATCAGAGTTGGTCTCGAGGTCAGTACTTGCTTTACAGTGATAGAGTGCAGATCTGAAGCCTAGGCTCTTCCTTCAGCATCCACAGCCACCTAAAGATCCAGATAGTATTTGCCATTATCTAGCCTCCCCAGAGGGGAAAATTCTTAAATCTGGAGTCATACCAGANTTGAAGCTGCCTATTGGGGGCCTAGGGGCAGATGCAGAGGGTCACAGCTGAGCTTCATGGCAGTCCTCCATGAGGAATACCCAGGATCAAATAGCCTAANACTCACCTTTTCAAACCACTTCCCCAGNGTCAGGAATGTTGAACCCATGGTGACGTTCAATTGCAACTCTCCCTCACCTTGTTAAATAAGGAACACAGGCAAGGGACACACTCTTCTCCCAACCTATACACAGTCACAAAGTACAAGGGCTTCTAAGCATGAGATTTACAGAAGTTGTCCACTTACTGTGAGTGTGGGAAGGATCAGCAATCTCAGGCAGACAAGATTTGATGAGAGAATCTGCAACCCACTGGGGTCGTTTGTTGGGAGAATGCGAAGTTGTGAATTGGGAATGCCAAGAACTGCAGCCCCAGATGGAGGGCTTTCACCAAGACTTCCTCCAAGTATGCCCCAGGCTTGGCTTGTCGGCTGGGCTTGTCTTTGAATTGTTATTAGTTCTCTCTCTCTCTCTCTCTCTCTCTCTCTCTCTCTCTCTCTCTCTCTCTCTCTTTCTTTCTCTCTCTCTCTCTCCTCTCTTTTTTCTTAAGATTTATCACACATACAGTGTTCTGCATGCATATATACCTGCATGCCAAAGAGGGCACTAAATCTCATTATAGATGGTTGTGAGCCACCATATGGTTGCTGGGAATTGAACTCAGGACCTTTGGAAGAGCAGGCAGCACTCTTAACCCCTGAGCCATCTCTCCAGCCTTGTTATCAGTTCTCATGTTTTTGCTGTTGTCCAGACACTGAACCAAGCAAGCGGGTCATAGACATTGTGTGTCAGAGAGCTCCCATGGTGGTTCTTCCATCCCATTTTACAACTGAACCATCTCAAGGTCCGGACATTGACTTCTTTAAGGCAGAGGTAGAATTTGAGTCTGCAGTATATTCTACAGACAGGGCAACCCTGCTTCTGCTCTCTGTGAAATCACAAAGGACAGGAGGTGACTCTGGCCTCCCTAATTGTGGGGTTGGAGTTTTCTCCTACACACCAACCAGAAACTCTGGCTCTGTCCTTTCTGGAACTTCTTAGGGTACAGCCCACGACCCACAAAATGATTTTCCATGGCTTATGAAAAATGACATCATGTGAAATTCTGCCAACGCANAGGCAAATGTGTCTTTAGTTTGAGCTTTATCGTCTGGCTTTGCNTCCCGACATATTATAAAGCATAAGTGAGTTGACATTGTGGTTAACNATTACTCACAAGCANCACTCTCCCAAGGCTGAGGGNCTCAATTTTACCACTATAGAAATAAAAAAGCAGCTACTTTCTGCTTACAGAGTCAAAGGAGATGCCCCTAAACCAAAATCACCGCTTAGCAGTAATGAGCACATAATAGTGTCATATGAATAACATGTATTTTTGAACTTGGAGCCAATTTTGTGCTGAAATGTATGCTTTACATCCTTAATGCTTATATGTATAAATAGTTTTACTCCATATCTACACATTAAGCTTTCATAATACACATTTATGTTTCTACATGTGTGTTCTCTTGAACCATAGCTTCTTAAGAAGAGATCACACNTCTCAATGATGTTTTATCCTGAGTCCCAGACTATTGTCTTCACATTATATCCAGAGTTATTTTGCTTGAAAGAACTTACTTGGAATTTGTTTAATTGTGTCAGTGAAAATGCACTGCCTTGGCTTTCTGAGATGCTTGACTAAAACTTATTAGAACTCAAGAAAAGAGGACAACTTCAGAAGTTGGAAAGAGCCATATTTCTTCTTCAATGGCTGTTCTTGAAGGCAGGATGCTGTGTTCACCAGCGCCCTCCCTCATGGCATGGTCTATTAGCTTGGTTGGAGGTTGACACTAGTCATCAGCCTCTGTTGTTGAGGTTTTAGAGGTGAATGTAATCNTCTTTGACAACCGTGTAGATGGATAAAAAGGTGGAGACGTTTTAAGCAAGAACAATCCTGGGCTTGTTTATGAAGTCATTGCATAAGCTGAGGCATGG
>LZPO01087199.1:25637-40434 GCA_001675575.1 Neotoma lepida | reverse complement strand
TCTGAAGTCCTCCGCAGCCAGTTTAGCATTGTCAATTTGCAGGACGCATCGGGCATTTTGTATTTGAGCATCCTTAATCTGGAAAACATAAGAGAGAGAAAGAACGACATTTTCATCAGAGCAGGAGTTTAAAATGATTTTACTTGTCCTCAGAGACAACTGTAATTACATCAAAGGTGACATCCACTTCATGAACTTCTATGTGAGGGTAAGTAAGAGGAATGATGACACAGGTATCAATATAATAGAGATAAAACANGACTCTTGGTCCGGCCTGTTTTCTTGTGATTGTACAACATGAAAGTTGAAGTCATCCGCATCACTGCACCTTATTAGGTGCCTTGTCTGTGGTGCTGTTTGGACCTGGAACATGGCTNTTAGCCCTTCTCACCTGGCCAGCTCCCATCCCTTCACCTCTCAGCTCAGACACCATGGCTTCAAGGGGGCCCTCAATGAGATTCTCCACTTCTAGTAGTGAGTATGCCCCTGCTTCTGATGCTCTGCACAGCCTTCCTGCCTTGACCTCTCTGAGTGATAGTTGCTTTTGTCCAAGCCTGGTTCCACCTAAAGCACTTTATTCACCAACACATTCCCCTACGTCTGATGCTCAGTTCCCAGCTAGAGTCTATGGGTTAGTGACTGAGTGAGAACTTGCCAACTGGTAGGCGTTAGGTACTAGGACGGAAGGATGGATACACCTGGATCTGTGTGTGTGTGCGTGCGGGCACGCGTGTGTGTGCGTGTGTGTGTGTGTGTGTGTGTGTGTGTTCATTTGTACAGGTGCACGCATGTGGAGGTCAGAGGACAATCTTGCATATCATTCCTTAGGTGCTGTCCACATTTTTTGGGGGAGGGGCAGGGTCTCTCATTGTCCTGGAACTCATGAAGTAGGTCAGGCTGGCTGTCCAGCAAGCCCCAAGGATCTGCTGGTTTCCACTTTTCCAACATTGGGATTACAAGCACATGTCATCATTCTCCAATTTTTTTTAACCTGAGTTCTAGGGATTGAACCCANGTTCTTGTGCTTGCCGGGCTAGTACTGTATGTATTCTTTAAGATGAATGCTGATTGGAAGTCTACTTCTAGAAGGCATTAGAATGAAGCATCTCTTTCAGTAGCTATTCCTGGAGAGAGGTCCTTTAAGAGGCTTCCAGTGAGTAGACACTAGTGGCTGCTCCTGGGTATTGTGGATAATCCCCAAGTCAATTCAGAAGCATCAACCTTGAGAGACGTGCTGGGGAACGATGGGTTTATTTGGAATGTGTTTTAGTGAAAGCCTGAAGGAACGCCCTGTTGAGGATGAGGTCATCACCTTAGCTTCCTGGGCTGATAGTTTCTGTGAAGTTTGAATCAAGTTGCACTGATGCCTATAACACAACTCAAGAAAAGAGGCCCACTGGGAAGTCAACGGCCTTTGCCCTAAAGGGGTAATAATTTTAAATATAAGCGAAACAGAAAGAACGCTTGCCTTCATTAGATAAGAACGCTGAAGCAAAGCAAATGATGAGTGCTGTGCTTGATATCTTCAGTCAGGAGCAAAGTCTCCTGATTCTACTCCATTGGGTTTATAAAAAAAAAAAAAGAGAAAGAACCCCACCTATCTTGGATGACACAGGAACAGATTGTGATATGATTGTAATAAATTTGAATTGGGGGCAATAGAACATTTTATTATTGAAGAAGTGCTTGATGATGGTTAGCAGATAATTAAACAGGGTATTAAAAAAAATCCAGTTATCAGAACTGTGCATGGTGGCTAATCCCAGGGCTGAGGAGGAAGAAGCAGGAGAAAGGTGAGGTCCAGACTAGCCTAGGACACACAGTGAGATCTTGGTATCAAAAACCCTCCCTTTCATCCACCCAACCACCTATCATCCTCCTATGTATCAGTTAATGCAGATATCATTAATATCCATATTCTGTCTACATTCTGAACCCTTTTATTGTTTATACTCATAGTAAGATGATACTTGAATTATAGCATTTATATAAATGAAAAGAGAAAAAAAATCTCTTTAAACTGATCTGAGTGTTCAAAGTTAGTGAAGACTAGTGGGAAACTCACACAGAAACCCTTGAAGTTCTTTTAAAAATACGATTATTCTTCATGAAGACCTGACATTGTAAGCCATGACAAAGACACAGACTATAATTTTGGATGATAAAATTATCATATTTTATATATAATTTGGTTGAAGTTTTAGAAAAAGTGTGGGTTAAACTCATCCTGTTTATGCTAATACCATATGATAAAATACATTTTTTTCATTTATAAATTTCAGCNTAATCTGCTTCATGTGTTTGAATTCACCTAACATACACCCATCCNTCTTGATCTACTATGCAACTGAACAGTAAGGTAGAAAACACAGGCCTCATCACCCACCTGATTTTGCAGCTCTTGGATCTGTTTGTAGTAGGGACTGTAGTCTCGGACGGTGCTAGGTGCATTGGTTTCATACCACTGCTTGATCTGGGCTTCAAGTCNGAAGTTGGATTGCTCCAGGGACCGCACTTTTTCTAGGTAGCTTGCCAACCGGTCATTGAGGTTCTGCATTGCTAGTTTCTCATTGCCAGCAAACAGGTCCCCCCCGCTGGAGAGATCATTCCCATAGCTCGCTACAGATTTGGAGACCGAGATGCGAGTGCCATGGCCTCCAGCCCCACCATAGACACTGGGTGCAGCCCCCAGGCGCTGCACACTNGTCTTCCTATACAGGGAGCCGCTCATGCTAAGTGCTGGGCCTGAGGAGGAACTCAGGCTCCTGTGGAAACTTCGACGACTGAAATCCATCTGGGATTCTGGGAGGTAACACCTGTAGCGTGGAGTTGGAGCACAGCCTGTCTGTCCCGTGGAGCTGTGGAGCTGACCTTTTTATAGAGTTCAGGAGAAACTCCTCCTCTGCTGCCCTGTCACCTCGGGAATGACACAGTCCACTTCTCTACCTCTCCCTCTTTAGTACAGCAATATGTTTCATCCCAGTTCAGAAATGACCACTAGAGGCACTTCTTAAAGTCTTTTCTGGGGCGGGGGCGGGGGGAGGGGGAGTGATTTCTTTTTAATAAACAGAGGTAACAAAAAGAATGAGGAAGGGGTGTTCTTTCAGTTCTTGCACCTGCCCTGGCAGGTTTTTTTTTTTCATCCCTGTATACAAATAAAGAATATTTACAATCTATATGAATAATTTAGGCATTGAATAAGACAGCTGTGGGAACACAATGGTAAGTCACACTGGTGAGAACAGACAATGGCTTGTTTGAATGATGAATTGCTTTTCAGAACCTCTGTTTTATGCTCCTTTTTTCTTGTTTAGAACTTATATTTTTAGTCTATTGAAATATCTTGTATGAGGCTGGGTGTGCTGGTGCACACCTATAATTCCAGCACTTGGGAAGGAAGCAGAGACGGGGGAATCACTGCAAGTTTGATACCAGCCTGGTTTAAGTTAGGAGCTCCAGGCTAGCCCAGTGATGTGTAATAAGACCCTGTCTCAAAGCATGAGCACGCATGCACAAAATTTGAGAATTGAATATGTAAATGATTATATGATGGGTCAGTTGATTTTGGAGTTAAAATATTTTAAATAGTATTTTTAGAAAATTTCATATATGTATACAATGTATCTTGATAATATCTACCCTGACTTCACTCTCCAACTGGCCCAGAAGCCCTCCAACACATCTCCCATCCAACTTCATGCCCCCTCCCCGTTTAAAAATAACCTATGAGTCTAATTAGTACTTCCTGTGTGTTTAGGGGTGTACTGGGGTGTGGGCAACCTATCAGTGACCATACCTCCAAAGAAAATCCAGTCCTCTTCTTGGCTCCCAGCACCCCTCAGGTGCCAGGAACTCTTAGGGTAGGGCTGGAGCCTTGAGAGACCCTCCTGAGTGTTTTCTTTTTTCCTGTCTTAAAAAAAAAACCAAACTCTATTATAAAAACCTTGCAAATATTTTTTTAATACTAGTGTCTAATGGTTGAAAATGCTTTAAAAAATGTAAATTACTGAGAAACCAGTTTTTATACCTGGTATGTTGCATGCAGAAGCCTGCCTCCCCTGTCTGAGGCCAGCTAGACACCATGCCATGCTTTCTGCTTCTACCTTCTTGACTCGGTGGGAGCTGCCTTCCAGGATCCCTGTTGGATTCCAGTTGCAGAGCTTGCTTCTCCTTGTGGATTACTACACTCAGAGCAAAACTGTTCCCTGAGAAGGAAGGTTGCAGGTGGTCACAGCGACTCACACCTAACTTCCCCGAGGCCACTGCTGCCTGATAAGAGGGCAATTATTACGAACCTTGGCCACTCTATCGATTTGTTTGAACAGAAACATTCCTTCCAGAGCCCGAATCTGTTTCTGTGCAGGAGGATTTGCTGTGTCCTCCATGCACTCATGTGGGCACTGTCTCAGCAGCTGGGGCCCGGGGTGAGGGGTTGGGGAGACTGATGGTGAGCACTCAATGAGTGTTGGGGAGTGAGTTTCTTCATAGATTCCTTTTCATTCAGACTTCCGACGGAACATATCTCCTCCTTTGAAGGATTTATGTCACTTCTTTAGATCAAATTAATTGGAAGGGATTGGGAAAGTCACAGAAAACACAACCAATTCCCATCTTAACGCTTACTTGATTGGAGATTGAATATGATTAAAGCAAGCAAGCACATGTACATGCACAAAAGGAGACCCATTTGGAATCTGCTTATGTTTCTTTTCCAAATAACATTCTTCTAAAATAAAGTAAGACTGTATTGTTTCTGTCTTTTAGATAACATACCTTCAAGTTACAAATTGGTTATAGTTTATCTCAGTTATAAGTTTTAGAAAATAAAAGGGATACAAAATTAAAAACTGACCAAGTTAGCCCTGCTTTAAGAACTGAATGGTATATGTATATCATATACTATACATGTCCATCAGCTTATCTTCCCCAAGTATTCAGCATCAATGGTTGAATATGGTAGCAAGCGGCTCTTGGTGTTTGTTATGGTCCTAAATCAATTTATTAATAGATGTCACAGCTGAAATTTGCAGTTAGTAAGCTTTTAGAGACACAGACTGTACTCATGCACCCGTGTGCCTGTGTGTTTATGTGTGTGTGTGTGTGTGTGTGGTGTGTAAATGAATGTAGTTTTTGATGTTAATTAATGGGGTAGGAGAGAAAGCTGCTTAAAGCCATTGGAAAATTACATCATTAAAATTGTACAAAATTTGAGGTGAGTGTCCACTGAGTTTCACACACTAGAACACATACTGAAGATGTTTAAAAGCACCACTTAGATCCATAGTTAGTGCTAAATGTGGCCCCTGTGTTGAAGGCTTGGTCCCTGGTCTGAGGTGCTACCGGGAGACGATGGAACCTTTAGAAGGTAGGATGTAATGGAAGGAAGGCGTGTCACCAGGGATATGTTTCTGGGGGGGATGTTTGGATCCTGCTCTTTCTGTCTCTCTTTGCTTCCTGGCTGCCATGCTGAGAATGGGGCCTTTACCAGGCACCTGCCATGATGTACCATGTCACTGCAGGCCCAAACCACTGGTGCCAGCTGACTTTGGATGAAAACCTCTGAAATCATGAACTAAGATAAACATTTTTCTAAATCATTTCCTGCAGATTGTCACAACAGCAGAAGGATGATTAACACAGCTTTGTAACAGGAAGAAGTATAAACACAGCTGTCAAACATCATAATTTGTATTCTCTTCTTTAGTACAACTCTTACTTGTGGTTGGACTCAGTTACATTTAAGTCAGTGTTAAAANAATCCCATTTTTAGTTGTCTGAAGAAATAACTTCATCCATTATCCTAACCGTTATTGCATAATATTTATAGATTTTTTTGTTTTAAATTTGAACTAAAATCTGATACTAGAAGGCAGTGATGCTGAAGTTCCACCATGAGATGCACTAACCTGCTTGAGAAGCATTCCTATTGGAGCCTCTATCTGTCTCTACAGAGCAGCACTTTGTATAGAACACTGGGTCTTCGATGTATCATTGAGTTTTATCCTTTGGCAGGTTATTCAAGCTTATAAAGTAACTACAGGAAATCAAGCTACTATTTCATAGGAATTCGTTTTTTTCAACACTATCAGAGACTGAATTAAGACCCAATTGCCCCTTATTCGTTCGCACACATAGGCGCAAATTTAGAGTCTTTGCAGGCTGTTCGGTGGCTGCATCTGTAAATAGATACTAGATTCCAACTTCCTGTATGTAACTGAGATGTATTTTGACCTCTGAGACAACCCGACTGAGCGTTAATGATTAATGTTAAGTTTGAACTATCTTTTGGAGCAATGTTATAGCTCTCAGAGGACTTTCTACTTTCGTTTTTCCCCACCAAGGACAAGCTATCACAGCGCAGATATGTAGGCATAGATTGTGTGGACTCTAGAGAGGTTGCCTTCAGGACACAGGGGAGGGAGAAGAGATGAAAAAACTTGGGACCATAAATTCTTCCTTGAAGCTGGGCGATGAGTTGGCGAGTTCACTGGAGTAAGCGTAAACTTCTATGTTGTCTTTTACAGAGTTAAGCCAGCACCTCCAGCTTATGGCTTACCTTTATTTGATGCTTCTGCTGAGCTATGACTTGAGGACTTGGTGGACCTGTTATCTCAGTGGCTATGGGATTTTTCAGAGTGAGAATATAATATACAGTCATGAGTCACCTAACGATGGGAATGTTATGAGAAGTATGTTGTTAGATGACTTCTTTGTTGTTTGAATATCAGGGAGTATGATTACATAAACCTAGATGCTATAGTCTGCTATGCAACAAGGCTTTATGGCACACAGTATAAATGGCACACACACACACACACACACACACACACACACACACACACACACACAGTTTATGCTATTGTCTAAGTTTACTTTCTATTGCTCTGATAAATACCATGACTACAAGCAACTTGTGTGAAGTCGTTATTTGACATATCTGTCCTGAGCACAGCCGAGGAGAGAACTCAAGGCAGAGACTCAAGTGGGAGGAGAGGCAGGGCCCATCAAAGAATATTTACTGGCTTGCTCCTTATGGATTGCTCAGCTTGCTTTTTTTAATATAATGCATTTCCACCTATCTAGGGGTAGCACCATCTCCAGTGGGTTAGGCCTTCCCACATCAATCATTATTCAAGAAAATGCCCCATAGACTTCCCTACAGGAAATCTCATGGAGGCATTTTCTCAGTTGAGGGTCTCTTTTCCCAGATGACATACATATTTATATAGCCTATTGCTCTTAGAGCCATGATAGGTAAAACAACACAAGATTAAACCAAGCATAAGAGAAGATGCAATACAGAGATACAGTAAGGGCTAGAGAGATGTCTTAGTCTGGTAAAGTGCTTCCCTGGCAAAGATGCGGGCCTTAGTTTAGATTCATAATCCTCATGCTCAAAAGCTGGCATCATATCTATAACCCCAAATGGTGGTAGTGGAGACAGGAAGATCTTTAGCATTCATTGGCCAGCTAGTCTAGGCAAATCGATGAGATCCAGGTTCAACGAGAGACCTTGTTTCCAAAAATAAGGTGGAGACTGAGGAGGACACTGGCATCAACCTCTGGCCTCCAAATACATATGCACACAAGTGCATGCATGTTGCTAAAATTCCTTCCCAGCCTCCACATAAGCAATGTCCATCCATTCTCTTAAGGTACCAGCAACAAACCTAGGCAATAATTTCATCGAAGTTCACTTTGGGGAACCAATGAGTTTATCAGGCTTCCTTACAGAGCGTAGGGGAGGGGTTACTTACAAGGGTGTGGGTGCTCCTCCCCTAACAGGCCATACTTGAAAAGCCTTTACCCAGCAGGGATAATGGCTTCCCCATCACTGCATCAGTGGAACCCCCATTCCCTAGTCTTCTTCAGCTTAAAAATCCTAGCCCCTCCCTGAGGCCATGAGCATTTATAAGGCATAGTGGTAGGAAGTGGCTGGATACTCAGGTGAGTCTTGTGACCCTCTCCACTCGTACATGAGGGGTATAAATAGTCAAGAAGCCTGGTTGGGGTGATGCTTTTGTTGAACGCCCCAGGATGGCATTTGCTTGGCTGGGATGACAGTCATTCACAACAATGCACACATACTCCTTTGTTTGCGGAGATGCTGTGTGGAAGATGACTATACTCATATTAAAGCACTTTACTTATTTATTATTATGTTTTCTTTTTGAGACAAGGTCTTTCGATGTTAGCCCTGGCTGGCCTGGAATTCACTGTGTAGACCAGGTTATCTTTGAGCCTGCAGTGACCCTCATGCCTTTGCCTCCTGAGTGCTAGCATTACAGATATAAGCCACCATACTTGAGTATTTTTGAAAATTAAGTACAAACTTGAAAGTTGAAGTAAGTGCTAAGAGATTACAAGATCTGCCAGCATATTTGATAGATAAAGGAGAAGAAATGAATAATGTAGTTAAAGGTTCAATGATGGGAGTAGTCTCAGAACTATTAGTTCAGTAATTCTATTTAGCCTATTACTCAAGGTGAAATAGAATTTCTGAACTAGGTAGTCCCGAGAAAAGGCTCAGGATGCAGCTGAATGACAAAGGTGAGTCAAGAGATATGAAGAGTAGAATGAGAAAGTCTAAATATGTTGAGAGAATGTTCCAGAAAAATGCAAAAGAACATAAGAAATAAAAGCACCTGACAAAAATGAGAATTTTCTAGAATTGTTTAAAGCAACAAATTCTTAGATTACAGAGATCTCATGAATCTCAAACATAATGGATACAAATGAATCACAGCCGTACCATCAGAACAAAAACAAGATCATAAAGAAAACTTGGAAGCAGGTAGAGAGAAAAGAAAGATTACTGGCAATGACACAGTGCTTAGTGTGACAGCTGATGTCTCAAAGCAACTTGACCATGAGGGAATGAAGAATGTACTTAGTATTTTGGGTGAAAAAAATCATCCTTCTGGGAATATTCTTGTTCAGTGATTCTAAGCTTGAAGGAGGGCAATGTAGAGGTGTTTCCAGAATGAAAATAAAATTTTCATCAGCTTCTACATTCTCACTGGGAGTAATCTGAACAGATATACTACCTGCAGAAGGGAGATGCCTCCAGATGCAAGATCTGGGTTGCAGAAATGGAGGATGGGCAATAAAGAGCTAGGTATATCACTGTGTTGTTTGAATGAGAATGGCCCTCATAGGTGCATGTGTTTGAATACTTGGTCACCAGTTGGTGGAATTGATTGGGAAGGATTAGGAGGCGTGGTCTTGTCAGAGGAGGTGTATCACTGGGGGCAGGCTTTAAGGTTTCAAAAGGTGGGGAGTCATTCCCAGTGCCACTCTCTCTGCCTCATGGATGTGTCTCAAGATGTGAGCTCTCTGCTACTGCTCCAGTGCCATGCTTGCCTGCCTGTTGCCATGCTCCCGGCCATGATGGTCATGGATGCTAGCCCTCTGAAACTGTAAGGCCCAGATAAATGCTTTCTTTTATTATAGGTTGCCTTGGTCATGATATTTTTATCACAGTAATAGAAAAGTGAATAATACAGACCAAGTCTAAATGAATATTAGTTAAAAATAATCTCAAGTAAAAAAAAATGGGTGCCATGGCAGACATACACCTACACCCACAATAAAAACAAATAAAATACAAACAACTATAAAAATAGAACCCCCTTCTTTCACAGACTCAGTGTAGTCAGAAAACATTAAATGGAGAGTTTCCAGAAATAAGCAATTATTCCTACCACAAGGAGGGGAGGAGGAAAGGNTACACCCCACTTTTTAGGTGTGCCTGACCAATCCTAAGACCCCTAATGGCATTGGCCCAAATCCAGGGCTTGATTCTTGCCTGCAGCTGCAATTTTGAGTCAGCTTTTCGCAACTGCTCAGATAGCTGAGACTTCCTGGGATTAGAAGACAGTATGAGGTTTATGTAGAAGAGGGAAGAGTGATCTGGTGTGTACATGCCCTGCATAGGTCTGAGGAGTGAGCACTAAGTGTGACTCCCTCACACTCATAGAGTGGGATTGATATGCCAACCCAGTGGTATGTGAAGAGAGGAACGGGCAGGCACTCAGTTTTAGAATGTACTTCTGTGATTGTTGAACAACATAAATTTACTGTTTTTTCTTTAAACCAAGTAATCAAGTGGCAGTTATTCATCACATCTTTCTTGATACTTCTTCTTAAATGCAATGAACTATCCTAGCTCTCACAGCTGGAAACGATTAGTCTCACAACTCATCCTCCTGATTTTGCAAATGAGACGGCAGAGACATCTATGGCTTAATGACTTCCCTATAGCAACAATGCACACATGGAAAGTGGAGAGTAAGTAACACAATATTTGCTCTCTAAATTGATTTTTCCTCTTTATGTGACTTAGGGAAACTCTTTTGCAAACACCACCCTGCTGAGAAACGACATTCTCAATTAAATCGTCGGTTGCTAGGCCACTATAAAAGTTCAATATTAGCCCAGTGTCTTCTGTTTTCCATTCTGATGCTGGAGGCCTACTCCTTCAGTGTGCACGACAGCACAAAATTGATTTGGATGCTCTAGCTCAACATTGGCCCCAGAATAGTCCCAAGGCAAAGCATAATGTATATGAAAACATTACGTGAAATGAATAGATGTATTATTTATTAGCTTTTCAGAACACAGTGGCAGATGTGTTCATGTTACATTGTAGAGGGGTGTTCGGTTGTTATTTTTAATTCATCCTTCCATATTGCATGAAGTTGAGAGTGAGGTGGGAGATGCATTGGGAAGGGGCTGGGGGAACATGAGGGAGGTTGCGGGGGATATGTATGACCAAGATACATTATGTGCATGAATGAAATTTTCAGAAGAAGAGATATTCTATTGTTGTCAATAGTAACAATGGTTTCATTCATCATGTTTCAAGTACAAGGAGAATCTGGGAGAGCAAGAACTGCAGCTGAGCTGTTGGTTAGTGTCCTGGGATGTTCAATGTGTCCACTCGCTATTCAAGTCCCTGGAGACTTTGCTTTATTACAGTAGGGTGATTGGTTTTGAAAAAGATGACTTGTGTTAACCACATAAAACCCTGCATTATATTTTGTATATTTTGTTTAATAAAGAAAGGCATAACTACACTTTACAAGATTTTAAATAGATGATTAAGATAGTCAAAAGAAGTGAGGGGGAAATATGGTAATATCAGTTACCATTATTGCTTGATATTAGGAGGTAAACATGAAATTACTTTGTACTTTATGAATACTTAACACTGTGAATGTATGTACATTCAGAAAGATGACCAGGAAAACGATTCACATCAGAACACCTTATTTTCTGAAAAACAAAATAGGTCAAAAGCGTTGTGGGTGGTCCACCTTTGGAGGAGGGGGTGGTCCTTGGAGGATATGGTGGTCCTTGGAGGATATGGTGGTCCTTGGAGGAGATGGTGGTCCTTGGAGGAGAGGGTGGTCCTTGGAGGAGATGGTGGTCCTTGGAGGAGAGGGTGGTCCTTGGAGGANGGTGGTCCTTGGAGGAGATGGTGGTCCTTGGAGGAGAGGGTGGTCCTTGGAGGAGATGGTGGTCCTTGGAGGAGAGGGTGGTCCTTGGAGGAAACACTGCTGGGGGCATGCATCAGTGGAGAAAGCAAAGGTCTGCAGAAAGTGCTATGGAAACTCAGAAAGGAAGCGAAGCCTTTAGGCTGAAGACATGGCATCGGGGCGAGACATGAATATGTGTAACATTTGGAATCCCAGACAGAGTGAGGTAGAATAGGGCCCTTGTTCACCCAGACCCTCAGTGACCTGTGCCTTGTGCCTGGCAGGGAAGGGCGAGCAGAAGCTCAAGGGCTCCGCAGTGGGAAAGTGAGCAGAGATACGCTGGAAAGGAAGCAGCCTAGGAAGGCATGGGACACGCTAAAAAGTCACATTTATTAGATCTCTTAATGACACTGAGAGAGACAGAGCGTTCCAAATGTAGACCATTATCTTTTTAATGTGACTGGATAAGAGATCAGAAGTGCGGGGCGTAAGGACAGAACAGCTGTCCTGATAAAGAACCGAGTGAGGCAGGTGGATCTGCAAGCTCCGGGGAGTCCAGGTAATAAGCTAATTGTACCCACCGCACTCTAATCAAGTGAGCAGTCCTCGGGTGATCCATTTTGGGCATCAGAGGGCTGGAAGGAAGAACTCCACTAAGAGGGACCTCATTTGGTGTGATTGAGAAGAGAGAAGGTTAGGACCCTGCAGGAAAGCAAGATTCAGCGGCAACAATAACCTTTTCTGTGGTTTCCCTATCCCCGTGTCATCTTTCCTCGCCTTGAAATCAGGGGCTTTCTACTTCCCTGGGGACTCACTAGATGCCAATGGAGACTCGTTTTACTAATATTTTTTTCAACAATGAGTTGCTTCTATCCAACTCCCACAGTGTAACTAATATTTCTGATGCTTTGAATTCCACAAAAAGTTGCTTGTTTTCTATGATTTTGAGCAATGAAAAGGCAGGAAAACATAGAGCAATTTCTTTTGTGTTTGACACAGATGTTGAGGGGTATCAAATAATGACTGCCCTGGGGAGAACTATAAAAGGATTTTATGGCTGAGTCTTAGGTTGATGGAGCCACAGGCTGCTAGCTGGGTATACTTTCTCAAAGTAAATCCATCTCTGTGAAATGAACTGTCTGGAAAACTCCAGGCTTGGGAAGGCTGCAGTAATTAAAGAGTGGCATTGGTTCTGAGGCTTTGACATTAATGGTGACACACCGTGTTTCTGGGCAATTCGATCTAAACTCATCACTTATTTTGTTTCTTGCTGCAGGGTTCGTTTTGTTCCTAAATCACTTGAGGGTTTATTAAAGATTTACCTGAATCTTTCAAAGTACAGTACTGACTGCAGTATGCCTTTATTTATGTTTTTGGAACATAGTAAATATGACATCCTACCAGAATTCAGGTTTTAGGTCTCTAATTCCAAGCCTCTTTCTCCACTAATTATGCTGACATAGTGTTTAAAAATGTCAGGACTGAAAACTATACAGCAACTTTGACCTAAGAAGCAATGTTCAGTTAACAGAAAAGTAACCCTGGGAACCAGTTGCTATGGCTGGCCACATTCTTATGTTAAAAGAGTCCGTTATCTGCTGTCTACTTTCAGGCTGGTTCTTCTCCCACCAATGAAGACAACCAAGATATGCTCACAGGCCAACCCGATCCAGACAGGTCCTCACCAANACTCNTCCCAAATGATTCTAGGTTGTGTCAGTTGACAATTAAAATGGTCATCAAGCTTTCCAGTGTCACCTCTGCCTGCTTTCTAAGAGATGATTCTGATCACTCTGCAGGATGCCAAGGACCAGGACACAGGCAGAGATCGCCTATCTCTACCCTTGCTTGCCATGTGAACTTGGGAGAGGCACTTCCTTCAGTCATGTGGTGNAGGATGGTGCTACTGTCCCATATAGTGCTGGCGTGGGGATGAAATGAGTGTGTATCTTTGAGTTGTACTGCATGGTACTTGGTACTAGGAAGTACCCAGTGAACTGATATGATAGCTCCTCATATCAGATGTGAGAATAGGAGAAGGATAGGAACTATAAACTTGATGATGGCTGCAATCTGGTGTGGGCCAATAACAATCACCATTAAATGTGCACTGAGCTAAATGGATAAAGACAATGTGGGGCATACACACAAAGAGTTTTACATAGTTGTAAAGAAAAATGAAACCATGGCATTTGCTGGAAAATAGATGGAGCTGGAAATCACTATGTTAAGTGAAATAAACAAGACCCAGAAAGACAAATGCCACATGCTTTTTTCTCATACACAGAGTCCAAAAATATCTATAAAGGTGTATAAAAATGTATGTACTCACATATAAGTGTATGTCATGAAACTAGAAATGGAGTAGGAAGAAATATTGGGGGAGAGAAAAGAGGGACATAGAAGAAGAGAGAGAGGGCTGTCTGAGGTTGGGAAGAAGTTACCAGCCAGTNGTGAGGAGGGCAGAGATGGTGCAGGGAGCAGTAGGGAAGGGAAATAAATGAANCCAAAGTATAAAGACATATATGAATGATAATGCCATANCAAAACCTACTGCTTTGTACACTAACCTAAAAATGGACAGAAAAAGTATTGTTAAAATAAATAAATATTAGCAGGGCATAGGGGTACACACCTTTAACCTCAGCAGTTGAGAGGCAGAGGCAGGCAGATCTCTGTGAGTTTAAGGCCAGAGTGGTCTACAGAGTGAGATCCAGCATAGTCAGAGCTACATAATGAGACCATGTCTCAAAAAAAAATTGTATTGTCACTGATGTTGGTTGGGCTCATAAAGGTAATATTAGGTAAGTTGCAGACAGACTTCTGAAGGAGGATGTGACTGAGAACATATATGATCACTTTGAAATTCATATACATAGTGACCAGGAAGTATTGCAAGTGGGAGGGTCTAAGAATGATTCGCATAGAACANCAACTTTTCAGATATTCATGGATTACTTAGATGATGGGACATGCACTGCTTTGAAGATAGAGTTGCATATGACAACTACATCATAGTTTTTTAGTTGTCCTGAAGTCTACTTACTTCAGAGAGAGAGAGAGAGAGACAGAGAAAGAGACAGAGGGACAGAGAGAGAGACAGAGACTGACTGACTGAGAGAGTTGGAGTAGAGAGAAAAGAAGCTTGGCATAGTAAGACCTTGCCAGATGAACTCAGTCATCACTGTGTCTCTCTCTGGGCTGGTCCTGTGCTCCTGCCCCAAAGAGAGTAGAATCCACTGGAGAGGACAAACACATGGAACTCTGCTGATCTTGTAGAACAGTGTCATCTCCAAGAAACTTCACAAGACAAAACC
>LZPO01087199.1:6020-17784 GCA_001675575.1 Neotoma lepida | reverse complement strand
AGAGAGAGAGAGAGAGAGAGAGAGAGAGAGAAAGAGAGAAGGGGGAGCTTTCTTGATTTGTCTTAAAGATGAAGCTCTCCCCCTCCCCCTCTAAAAAGTCTTCTCTCTGGGGCTAGGGAGACTGCCCAGTGGTAAAGTGTTTGCTTTGCAAGCATGAGGACCTGAGTTTGGTCCCCAGCACCTGTCTTTTAAAATCCTGGTATGGGGTTACATGTAATCCCAGTGCTGTGGATGTGGAGACAGGCCCACCCCTTTGGCTTGCTGGCCAACCAACCTCGCCTAATGGTAAGCTCCGGGCCAGTAAGAGANACTAACTCAAACAAAAAGGCGCCTGAGGAATAACACCCTCCACATGCACACACGTACACACGTATGCATACACTCCAACGTCCCTGCACCTGCACACACACAAACACACAAAGAAATATTTTTCTGTTTTTGTGACATCTATTATCAATTATAATCTATCTTGCCAAAGTCCCAGCAGGGAGAAGGGGAAGTGAGTACACGTCCACCCCTAATCAAGAAGCTATTTGCAATTGACACCTGTAGGGAGAAGGAAAAGTCACTTTTCTCCAACGGAGTGACACTGGGTACACCAAGCACACTCCAGGACAGATCTCATGCTCAGGAGTAGTTGGCCAACACAAAGTTGACACAGTATTATTATTTTTTTTTTGTGTATGTGTGCATTTCATTTTCGTCTTTATTTTATTTATCTACTTATCTATTTATTTTGAGAGAGAAAGAACATAAAGTTGGGTGAGTAGGGAGGTAGGAAGGTCTGGGAAAAGTTGGGGGTGCAGAAAGAATATGATCAAAATATATTGTATGAACAAAGCCAATAAACACAAGAAAATCAATAAAATGTGTCTTGTTATGCTCCTTCCTCTAAATAAGACATTTGATTGCTTGTTTCTGTGGACAAAACACAAAACAATGATTCATATCAGATTCCTTTTGGGAAAGAATAGATCTGGAAACAAGAGACTGAGGGCCACTCTGTTAGGGCGACTCCTTTGGGCTCTCAAGTCTTGGCTTTGGTTTGTGCGTAGCTCTGGCTCCCTCTGCTGGCCCCACGCTTCTCTGCTCTGCTCTGGTAGCTGGTAGAGCTCAGTGCCTGATCTTCGCCACTCTTTCCTTCTGCAGCCCTATGTTACACTATCCTTAGATTCACGAGGAATCCCTCATCCATTGATTCGCAGCTGCCATTCACTCTGAATTATCTTGGGTAGTGCAGTGAGATGCTTCAGGTTGAAGTCATATCAGTCACAGACTGTGTGCTGTGTTTCTGTACTGGACAATGGATTTAGTCAGACTGTTTTCAAATCTGAGGAAGGAGAAACCATGCTGCTTGGTGCCTCTGAGCCCAGGAACTGTGGTCTTAAGTCACTGTGGACATTAGAACAANCACATCCATTTCTCCTTCCCATCTTGTCCTCAGATTAGTCTAGGCTAGCCTCCAAAATCCTGCCAAGCTTATTAGGAGTGTTGAGTGATTGCTGTCCTCTTCATTATCTTAGTATCCTACTTTAAATGTCTCCTGGGATTGACAGTCCTCTGAAAACGGGCCAGTGGGATGCTTTTGATATAGGCCACCAGGATCGTGAAATTCAGGCACATGGATTTTGTCGCAGAACTCAGACACACAAATGAGCCCTGGTTTACCTTTTTAGCAATATTGATTTTTGGATTCTCCCACTTTGAAATCAGAAGTCCCTGTCCCTCCCTGCAACGATGTCTTAGGACACTATCTGTGCCTGTCCTGGCTCCAGGCCTCAGCTGGCACTGACCTGTGTAGCACAGTCACCATAGAGTCCACATGGTTCCAGTCACCTGTGTTTCATCTCCATCTGTTCACAAGCATCATTGTTCTGTCGACTATCAGAGAGTGAGGGAACGGTAAGAGCATAGCCTTAAAATTTCCCTTTTCCAGAAGTTTCTTTATTAGGGTACTGGTGCTAAAAGAAAAAAACCCTTATATTTTAATAAGCCCACCGAGCCAGGCAGCCCAAACTGTGTGTGTGTGTGTGTGTGTGTGTGTGTGTGTGTGTGTGTGTGAAAGCTACTGCAAGCTGCCGGCTTATTCTCCAGTGAGATGGGTTCAGAGGAGGCCTTGCATACATTGTGAGACCAGAGGTTCTGTGTCCCATACGCTTTGCTTTCAATCACTGTGTCCACTAGGGAATAAGGGACACCTGCCCATGACTTCACACCTTCTCATTGTCCTGGCTAGCTCTGTCCTTTGTTGGTGGACTAATTATGCTNAGGTGGAGCCTTATGATATTGCCATCGTTATGGCTCAAGGGGGTGGAACATTTGCTATTTCATGGGGTTTCATTTATTTTGAGAAAGACCTTTGGCCAGAATTCCAGTTCAAATAGGTGATAATGTGTTTGTTCATTGTCACAGGACTTTATGATCCATGAGGTGGTGTCATGCTGGCTTGATGGAGATAACAGGAGGCCTGGTGATGCCCTGGTGGCCATTTTTTGCCATCACACACATGATACAAGGTGCTTAAATTTCAATTCAGTGTAATCCCTTGGATAGAAAATGTGTTTGATGGTCTTTTATGTAATGACATGGATATTGGGAAAAGGCATGCATCTGCCTCTTGTGGCCAGCAGGGGTCGCTCTTGCTCTTTCTCTCTAACAAAGGCTAACCTGAAGCAACCCCTTCCAGGCTCCTGGTAGAAAAACAAACCCAGATTCTGACTCACCGCTTCACCTTTTTACTCTGCTCAAATTAGCATCTTGTGAAAAACACCACGATGAGCAACAGTTGACCATGTATCTGGAAAAGGATTGGAGGAACTGTACAGTTTGCAAAGAAAACTGCAAATGATCTCTTTTGACTTACTTAATTTTTTGTCAACCCGACAGCTGCAGGGATGGGAAGTGGTGGGGTGAAGTGAATGGATAAGACACTTTGCAATCTTTTAAGTGATTACACAAATTCTGAGCTCTCCAGGTAGTTTGTAAAGTACCTTTGCTTCCATTTAGTAGGCTGTGAAGGATCAGAGCTCTCCCCTGCTTTACCAAGAGATGGTCCACTCTTCCCAGGGCAGAGCTGTTGAGAGAGGCCTAATTATTCNTGCTGCAATTTTAACTCAGTTTGTCCTGCTCTTCCATCCTCAGCAGAGGTTNGGAATCTTTTTCTGCAAAAGTTAAAGGCCTGGTGGTGATTTGTCTTTTCCTTAAAAATTATATATATAAGTATATAATTTTTGTATATATACACACATACATATATGTATATTACAATATATATATTACAGAGTTTAACTCTGTAGCCCAGTCTGGTCTGGAACTCACGATGTCACTTTGTAGTCCCGGCTAGCCTCAGGGTCATAGTGATTCTTCTGCTTTAGGCCCCTGAGGACAGGGATTGTAGGCATGAGTCACATGGTCCCTGGTGTTAAATGTTATTTTAAAGTCTCCAAGGTCATAGAAACAGTGCTGNAACTAGACCCTTGCAGGATCTGTCAGGGTGACCTGTAGACAGTAGGTGTCGCTGCATCCTAACAAAACTTTATGCCTACTTCAGCCACTCCCTGACCTACAGACATCTACAGATGTTCAAAACCAGTCAGTACCTCCTATCTAGCTATTATTTTACTCTTTGTAAGTGGAACTCTGTTCTAATCGAGAAAACAGTGACCAGATCCCTCTAGTTCAACCTCTTACTTGGTGCCAAGTCCCCCTTACAACATCCCCGTCAAGTGTCATTCCTCTGCTTAGAAATCTCCTGAGCTCTGTCTTCCATACACAGAGGCACAAAGGATGATAAAAGTCCCCAAGCACAGGAAAACTTAGGAGCCAGTGCTGCTGGAACTGTGAACTTGTAATCTTTTCATTCATCACATCGTTTAATCCACATTTGAAAAGAACGATGCCACAGTATAAAACAGCAGGCACTGACTGGTCTGAAATATCCCAGGAAAATCTGGTGTGAGATTTCTCTAGGAGTTGATCCAAGAACATTTTTCTTTTGCCTTTTGATCTGTTGAAAGATTCACATGAGCCTTGGATGCCTCTGAGACACAAATGCCAGGATGAAATGCGCCCAACAAGGGGTCTTACAGGGAGCCAGGACTTAGAGAAGGGGTAGCTGTTAGGGTCCCAGGAACCTTCCTGCGTACTGTTAGACTTCAGCAAATCTGCCTTTCTTTTGTACACGGTCTCTGAGCAGCCTNTTTCTTTCTGAGTCGAATGGGACACTCAGCCTCAGCACTCACTACTTACACTTTAGATCTCTCCTCTCCCTCTTGGGGACCATCTCAAGTCCCTCTCCGATGGTGGCAGCAGCCGCCTGCTCATTCCTTCCCTTCTAGGGGAGGGAATGTCCTGGGGCCGACTATAGAGGGAAGAAAACGAGAAGCAGCCAAGAGAGAGAGAAAAACCCTGGAGGCAGCAGATGAGAATTTCATGCAAATGTCAGGCTACTGAAGGTACCAGGGGCAGGAAGAGAGTGTCCCGGGGTCCTTGATCCCCTCCTCTACTGTGGGACCCCAGAAACATGTCACAGGATCACTGGATCTTTTTTTTAAAGGAAAGTTAGTGAGGTTTTTTTGTTTTGTTTTGTTTTGTTTTGTTTTGTTTTGTTTTTTGTTTTTGTTTTTGGTATAAATGAGAGATAGCACACTATTTAGGTTTAAGCACAGGTATTTAGAAAGATCCCTAAGGAAAGGACAGACTACACCCAAGTGTGGTGCGCACTCTCAGGAGAGGAACCCTTAGGTGTCTTTACAATGGCTGTACAATGTGATTTCATGACTGAGTTTCAGTGCTCAAAGGACGTGATTTACAACAAGGATTAACAATGAAGCAAAGTTTTAGAATTACGTACAGAAATACGAGCTGGCTTNTTTATTTCCTTTATCTCAAGGGATTTCTTTTTATAAATGAAATTGTAAGGTAGTTTTATGCCATGTATTGTTTGGGTTTAGGGATGAGAGCAGTGCTATAACATGGTTAAAAACAAGGTTTTAAACAATCTGGCCCTATATAAGCATAGTTTGTTGCTTTTCACATGCTTGTTTGATATTTGTTTTTTAAAAAATCTCTGTTTGATATCTTTATGAAAACTAGAATTATCTCTGTACGTAATTCTGGTTTTATCAGTTTGGTTCAAGCATGTTTTGTTTGTGTTTGACTTTCAGCCAATGGGAAACAGGGTTACATTTCCAGGGGAGGGACTTCTTTTCCTTCTCATGTCCCCTTAATTTGTCTTGCCTTTCTATTCTGTCTCTGACTGTATCCAATTTTTACTTACTACTCAATTAGATTTTGAAACAGCAATTCTCCAAGTGTGGTCTTGGAGCAATAGCATTGTAAAGGGCATGCTGGAAGGATCTGGCACTAGCTCATGAGCAGCAGGTACTACGGAAAAACTGTCCTTTCTAAAGGTTCAGACAGCTCTGAGTTCTGATCTTTATATACTTCCGGTGGAGTCAATCAGACTCCTACCAGGAAGACACGAGAGGTGGACAAAGCCTTAGGCTTCCAGACCGATACTCCAACCCTATGAGTCCCTTCACTTCAGGTGTCCTTGGGTCCTTCTCACCGAGGCTCTGGACACTGGACAGAGTTCTGGCTTGTTGAGCAGTGCAGGCTCCCAACTGTGCTTGGCCAATGGGTGATGGCTGAGCAGGACCTGTCTAGAAGATGTAGTTTTAGCCCTTTGCTCTTTTGGAGATGGTTAGCAGGCAGCGGCTTGTTAACCAGGGGGTTTACTCTCCCTTCTGCTCTATGTAGTGGGGTGTGGACCGACTCTGGACACCTGCTAAGATAGTCTCTGTGGGTTGGATCAGAGTTGGGTCTTGAGTCTCTCTGGCCTCTGGGTGGCTGAGATCCCGTGGGTGGGATGGAAGTGTAAAGACGTGAATGCTGTCATTTATTTCTCTTCCCACACCTGCTGAGAGTCCTCTAACCACCTAATACCGCAGGGAGAAGGACAGGAGGGTGAATGAGGAGCTCAGTAAGCACGTGGCCACAGTAAGGCTTCCTGCTATTACNTCAGCCTCCTGAATCTGCAAAGATGACTAGACGCCCACCTTCCCACACAACTGCCAGTCCTTAAGTGTCCTACATTCCCCAACTCTTAGTCCTGTAGCCAAGAATAGTCATCAGATTTTGGGTGTCATTCTTGTGTGTTAGACAAAAAAAATAAACCCATTCTTTGAGTAACTGAAAAAAAAAAGAGAGAGAGAAAGAAAGAAGTCCAAACATTTTGCAACAGTGAGTTTTCTCGGGATGTCCTTCTTTGGTATGTCAGCTGATTATTATTTTCTGAGGACATTAATAACAACCCAGAAGTGGTGTCTGCAAAGGCCACATTAAGGCAGCTTGCATGGCAAACCTGCTCTTCAGGTCGTGAGGGCAGCTTGCTGGAAAAACAAGCTGGGTCTCGCCAGGGGATGGTGGTGCCTGGATGCCTGGATGTTTGGGAAGGGTGTGAGGTGTGAGGCCAGCCACAGCAGCTGACGTGTAGAACTTGGTGTATAGTCACAGGTCACAGTCACAGGTCATAGGTCACAGGTGGCTTTCTGCAGTTTTTGTTGAGTGTGGGAAAAGAATTCAAGGGAGCGGAAAGAGCTTTATTCAACAGACATGCTTGCTGTGTTTCTCCCAGCTTGAATCACATCCTCATCACGATATTGGTGAAGGTAGTGGTTATTAGGATTACATCATGATGGTAGGTGACAGGGATCAGGGACTGGTTTGCGTATTTTAATTTCCTTCTCTGAACTTCAAGAACTTCCTTATTTTGTCTTCCTAGAAGTGACTGGCTCTGTGGGAGGCATGAGGTGGGTGCATAGTAACTGCTCTACAATCTCTTTGTTGCAACTGTACTTATTCCAGTGTAAACCGTGTGTGTGTGTGTGTGTGTGTGTGTATGATGTGTATATGCACCAGTGTATACATCTGTGAGGAAGCCACAGGTCAACCTTATGTGTTATTTCTCAAGCACCATACATTGTGTATGTGTATGTGTGCATGTGTGTGTGTGTGTGTGTGTGTGCATTCATGATCTCATGTGTATGGACATATGCATGGATGAGAGTGTATGTGGAGGGCAGAATTGATGTCAGATGTCTCCCTCAGTTGCTTTCCTCGTTATACACTTAAGGGGGGCGGGTCTTACAGAACCTGGAGCTTTCTGGTTCTAGCCAGCTTGTCCCAGAGGTCTCCTGTCTCTGGCTTCTGAGCTCTGGGGTTACAGGCAGGTCACATTGTCTGCTTTTGTTTTTCTTATGTGAGTGTTGGCAATCCAAACTCTGGTCCTCATGCTTTCTTGGCAAGTGTTTGATCCACTGAGCCATCTCTTTGGTGCTCACCTTGTTTTTTGAGACAGTGTCTCTGACTGGAACCTGGGACTCATCACTAAGCCCTAGAGATCTTGTCTGCCTCCCCAGTGCGGCGGTTACAAGCATGATGTTTTACCCAGCGTTATTATGTAGGGTCTGAGGATTGAACTCAGGTCTTTATAAATTGTACAAGTCTACTGGGTCATTTACCTAGTCCCCAATATAAGCCCCTTGAAAACAGAAAAATGACACCAGTAACAGCTGTGAATGCAACTGGTCAAGCACATTTAGTTTAATGTGGGTTAGGACATGATTTCATAGTTCTAAAAAATTTAATNTTAGGGCTGGAGAGCTGGCTCAGCGGCTAAGAGCACTAGCTGCCCTTTCAGAGGAGCTGAGTTCAATTCCCAGCACCCACATGGTAGCTCATAATTGTCTGTAACTCCAGTTTCAAGGGNTCTGACTCTCTCTTCTGGCTTCCATGGGCACCAGGCATACATGTGGTGCACAGACATGCGTGCAGACAAAACACACACATAATAAAATAATACAAGGAAAAAAGTATTTATTAATATTAATTATTATTATCTTGTGTATGAAGTGTATATGATGTGTGCATATGAGTATGTATGATGTTTGTGTATATGAGTGTGTATGGTGTATGATGTGTGTATGGTGTATGATGTGTGTGTATGATGTCTGTGTATGACATGCCTGCCATGTGAATGTATGGATGTCAGAGAACACCTTTTGGAGTGGCTTTTTTCTTTCTTCCATGGGTTCTGGGGTCAAATTCAGGTCATCAGGTTGATATGGCAAGTACTTTTACTGAATGAACCAAACACTTTTTAAGAGTTTTTTTTTTTTTCCTCCTTAGAACCTCAGTCAATTTGGCTACCTGGGTAAAGATACAATTCTGAAAAGAATTCAGGGGGATTCTTGGGAGCGCACANCCTTCCAGATGTATGCTTTTTAATGCTTACTCTGCTGGCTGATCCAATAGACAACCGGGGACAAGTGCTATCCATCCTCGCCACTAGACCAAAACTGTGGTGTGCCACGCATCACACCCAGAAATGACTGAGCAAGGTGTTCAATCTCCTCAAATGCCAGACATANCTTCTGCTCTCAGTGAGAACCTAAGAAACACCCTCCTTCAAGGCCTGCCTTAACCAGGCGTCTAGAAAGGTTAGCTTGAGTTGAGCAAGACTTGTTAATGGGATTCTAATGATGTCCTCAATCCTGCTGTGTGTCCATCCAGCTCAATCTAAACCATTGCTTTTGAAATTGGCTCTTAGATACGACGTTTAGTGGTGGAGACCCATCAAATGGCTACAGAGCNAAAGCATCTGNAACTATCACTTTGCTACTCAAAGTGTGGTGCCTGGGTCACCATCCTCAGCATCATCTAGGGCTTTGTGAGAAATGCAGACTCTCAGGCCCCACCCAGAACTAATAGGTCATAATCTGCATTTTAATAAGCTCTCCAGGTTATAGGCAAGTTATAGGAGTTGAAAAGCAATTGGTTCCCAAGGCTGGTGCCTGGGTGGTGACTCGAAACCAGTGTTTCTTAAGCTGCTAGAGATGATGGATGGAAGTCTTCAGACTATATCTTTGTGACAAGACTCTGAGTAAAATATTTCTGCCTAATGGCTGTTGAGAATATCTGGTACAGCAGTGGTCTGTCATTATTTCTTCCTTCTCTTTATGTTTCTCGTCCTTTCATGTTCTCTAAGGGTGTGGCAGATTGGATTTCAAAAACTAGGAGTGGTGTGTGGTCTAACCTGGTAGGCCTCTGGTTTTGACTTNTGCCAACTTTCAGGGAGTAAATCTCTCGTGCAAATTGATATGATTTTTGGGGCAGTCTCAAGGGAAGAAACCCTGTCTGTAGACACTGCATTGAATGAATGCTTCAAGTTTTGGGTAATGAGAGGATCATAAAATCCCGTTGCTCTCTGGTCCTGATTGTCCGACTCACACGTCCTGTGCTGGCCCCATGAAAATGATGTCAGGTCTAAATGTGAGCTCTGCCTTCAAAATTGAAAACTCAGGTTTCTCATTCCTGGTTTCACACCTTTGACAAAAACATTTAGCACGTGTCCATTAAACTGTAATGTACATGTTTAGATTTTTTTCATAACTTTGGCATCCATTTTTAACTCTTGTGGCATGAAGCAGAAACACATTGGGTACAAATTCTGGATCCATCATTTCATGGCTGTATGATCACAGGCAAATCAATGTGCTCCATTTGAGCCTCAGTTTCACAAATTGCAAAATGCAGATAACGAAATCTTGCATGGCTATGGCCATGTTAAATGAAGTCATGGATGAAGGGCTCACAGGTTTTTAAAGGCTTGTGTGTGTGTGTGTGTGTGTGTGTGTGTGTGTGTGTGTGTGTGTGTGCAAGTGCACACACCCACATTAATCTGTGTTTGGACACATGTGTGCATGCAGGTGTGCTTACATGTGTGTAGAAGCTGGAAGACAGCAGTGGATTTTGTCCTCTGGAACACCATCCACATCCTTCGAGACAGGGTCTCTTACTGGCCTAGAGCTCACTNATGAGGCTTAGATTAGCCAGACACAGAGGCCNGGGGATGGCATTGTGTTTTCTTCCCCAGAGCTGTGGTTAAAGCGTGTGCCACCACACTTGACACTTTTATGTGGGTTCTGTACTTAGGTCCTTGTGTTTGCATGGCAAGTGCTTTTCCAAATGAGTCATCCTCCCAGTTCATAGACAGCTTTTTAAAAATATTTTTCTAGTATGAATATTTTTATGTCACATGTATGAGTGTGATGTTGTGTACATGTATCTTGAAATCAGCATAGACTTGTAGTCTTCNTTAAATGACTAGTAATTCCATTAGATGAATTCTCATTTAAAATTCTAAGAGAGATTTTGGTGAGCACTGGGATGATTAAACAGACATAGTCGCACAGACACACAGACACATGCACAGAGATTTTAGATGAAAAAAGTGGAATTAGCCGGCTCCTTCCATTACGTCAGGGATATTCCTTTTCTCTTTTTGCATGATCTCACTTAAAGTTCTGGAAACCTTTCTTTAAAGATTTATTTATTTAGTTTGTATACAGTGTTCTATCTGCAGGCATGCCTACACACCAGAAGAGAACACCTGATCTCATTCTAGATGGTTGTGAGCCACCATGTGGTTGCTGGGAATTGAACTCAGGACCTCTGGAAGAGCAACCAGTGCTCCTAACCTCTGAGCCACCTCTCCAGCCCCCCAAGTTCTGGAAACTTTTTAATCCTCCTTAGAAAGATGTGGCAGGTAGTGGTTATGAGAGCATGAATGAGATGGATGAGTCACACCCAGGGATGAACTCAGACATTNAGTCAAGTCAGAAAATCAACATGGCCAGGAAACATAAGCACTCCAGGGCATATGTTNACATCAAAAATCCTAAAAGCTTTATTGATTAAAGACCATAAGAGTCTAGCATTTGAAGCAGGTCATTGTGAAAAGTCATGCCTAGAATGAAGGGGTTTTTAATCTCAAGGTCTTAACAACTGACTAACATTGTAACTGGGAGCCACTGGTGCTCATGATCATCCTAACCTTGAATGGTATTATCCTCCTGGTGAAGGAGGCCCTGGCTGCCTGTGTTGAAATGGATCACCTGGCAACAAAGCTCCATCTGTGTAACACTGCAAGCATGAATATTTATAGGGAAATTGTTAATGTCTGTGGAATGAGGAAGGGGAACACAGTCAAAAGGAATTGAAACTCAGAGATAAGAATCCACTTGGACANCCCNGCACGCTCAGGGAGGAGCAAGGTTTCTCTCTCCTGTTCAGGCTGGAGTCTACACTGCTTGTCCCTCACGTGACAATGCAGAGAGGGCATCTGTGAACACACAGAGGAAGTGGCTTTATTCTCTGCAGTCTTTGAGGAGGGCCAAACTTAGCTTCTCTTTGAAGCTTGGATGCTTTACCTATGGCTACTGAACTAAGACTTCTGGAAAGGTCCATTCAAGGCTTAAAATGACTAAAGGTCATCCTCAGTCTGAATGGGATGCAATGTGATTTTAAGCCTTAAATCAGCTATTGTCACTGGGCAAATAATGCAAAAGGACAAAATACAAAAGTGTTTAAGATACTCTGCTTTACTCATCTGCTTTGTTTATTTCNGTGTTAGAAACAACTCAAACTTTACTGGCTTGAACAACTGTTTTACTGTCCTCAGTCTAATTTTGTGCTTGGAATATCTTGTTTGTCTCTGCTCNANGATGTCTGGGGCCTCAGTTGATTGGTTGAGATCTAGCTGGAATAGGGGGACCCAAGTCATTTATTGGACCCTCCCCATGGCTTTTGGTTGTTTCCTAAGAGACCTCTCCATGAGGCTAGACTTTAGTTTCCAAACTCTTAAACAGGAAGGTTTTCTTTCTTTTCCTTCTTTCTTTCTTTTCTTTTCTTTCTTTTCTTT
>LZPO01087198.1:394196-413226 GCA_001675575.1 Neotoma lepida | reverse complement strand
TATCTTGCAGAAACATGAGGAAATGTATTTATTTGTGATGTTAATGATTCTGTCTTTACAAGCTAGTCGAAACATTTGAAGTGGCTTTCCCCTTGTTTCTTGAAAATCAAGATTTAATTCATCCATGCATTCTTTGGAGGAATGACCTTTCAAGGGGTCAAGTAATATTTCAGCTTAAAGTCTTAGACATGGTCAAAGACAACAAAATAGCTACAAGTGAATTCAGCTTGCCAAAGTTGTCCAAACTATGAATGCTGCTAAACTAACTTAAAATGTACTTAAAACACATTTTTTTCTAGAATTTCTTTGATGATTCTTGTTGTTCTGGATTAATTGTTCAGTCTCCTTTCATAAATGCCCCAAATTTGACTCTCTTGTTATGGATTGCTTTCTGGCCACAATGTAATCCTACACTCAAATTTGCCTAGATATTACTCCTAATATTGTTCAATATCACTTTCAAAGAGAAACTTTGCCTCCAAGCACAAGTTATACTTTAATATTTTTGTAAAATATTGATATTCAAGGAAAAGATAGAGATAGTTTAATGCAATTCATTATGTAGTTACCACACTTCTTTTCTATTATCTAGGCCTCTGTAGGATTACATTAAACTAATTCACTGATTCAAATATGAATTTCCTTTTACTCTTGTCCTCATATGTGTGGGATACAAAAACAAAACAATGTGGTAATCATTATTAGCACTTTGGTACACATATGGAGAAACAGGTAGTTAATGATAATGATCATCAAGTTGTGGTCATAGCATAATGTATATATTTTTATATTACATCTTTAAGTATCATTGCTTTGGAATCTAACAATTTTACTATGGTAAAATTTACAGGAGGCCTGGTAGCAAATGACTGGATTCTCAACTACTTAGAGGACGGCATATGGCAATTTAGAGACAAAATGTTTTAGTGAGATTTTCATCTTTTATTTATATATTTACTTGCTTATGTATTCATTTATTACTCTGAGACAGGTTCATGTCATGTCACCCAAGCTGGCCTCAAGCTCCTGAAGGTCGTGTCTCAACCTCCCAAGTGCTGGGATTATAAGGGAACACCACCACTTTTCTTTCTTTTCCAATGTTCTTTTATATTGAAATTGCCCCTTTGTTTTCACGAATGAAAAAGCAAAGTGTTCTGTTCATATTCCTTAAATACTTTAGATATTTCACATCCATCAATTCCTACAGCTAACTCAATAATAAATTCTTCCAACAAGTACAGGAAAGAAAATGTACTTTGCTATAGAGTGTGCTAATTAGCTTTTAATCAGCTAAAAGAAAATTAGGTCAACCTGTTTGAAGCTCAACTCAGGTTATTGTCCTTTGAGGTTCATCTTAAAATATATTTCAATATTCTGTGCATGTTCACTGTAAGGATTTTGTGAACTTACTTGTTTAAAAAGTTCAATTCCAAGTTAGGCATGTGGGCACACCTTTAATCCCAGTACTCAGGAAACAGACCAACCTGGTCTAGGGATCAAGTTCCAGGACAGCCAGAGCTACACAGAGAGATCCTGCCTTAAATAAACAAAATAACAGCAAAAAATCAATTCCAATGTCTTCATAGAACTAGTACCAATATTAACATCTTGATGTAACCTCTCATAGGATGTTTTCAATATAAATATAAACAAATATTTGTTCAACATATGCTTACTGAGTATGTATTAAAAACCAAGGTTATTTCTAGAAAATGGAAACATGTTGGCTTATGTACCAACTCCAAATTTATTGTCATTTGAATGTCCTTCGTGTCACCCAATTTGGATCTGCAATATTAATTTGTTTTAGGGAGTACCTCCTCTGCTCCAACCCTGTGTGTGTGTGTGTGTGTGTGTGTGTGTGTGTGTGTGTGTGTACTGTAGTGTATATACATATTAGTTAGGGTACATGCACATGTGCTTGTAGATATATGTGTACACATGTGTTGTGGAGGCTATAGATTAATACTAGGTGTCTTTGAATCTGTCTCCATCTTAGTTTTGAGACAGTGTATATCACTGAACCTAGAGCTCACCTGTTGGCTAGGTTGGCTGGTTAGTGAACTCCAGGAATCCTCCCACCCCAGCTTCCACCACAGCTTTAGGATTATGGGTATGTACCACCATACCTGGTCTTTACCTTTGTGCTGGGAATCTGAACTCAGGGCCTCAGGCTTATGCAGTGGACACTTTACTTACTGAGCCATGTCCCCAGTCCTGTTTTAGTGTTTTTGAGATAAGGTCTTGCTATATAGCCCAGACTGGCCTTAAACAGAAGTTTATGATTACAGATATGTGTGACTATGCTCAGCTTGCTATACTATTTTATTAAAGAGGGTATTATTATTATTATTATAGATGCACTTTCAAAAAAGTGACATCAAAACTTCACGTTCACCTTACATATGTTTTAAACCTTGCCATACCCACCAAGAGATAGAATCTAGTATATGTCACTTTTCCTTGGACCTGGGTGAAATTTTGTGAGTGCCTCAGTTGGCAGATGTAACGACAGTTGCCTTCTAAAAGAGATTATAAAAGATAATGTGGTTCCTTCCTAGCCTTCTCTTGGGACTCCCACTCTTGGAACCCAGCCAGAATGTTATGAGAAAGCCCAAACCACATAGGGAAGCTGTGTGCAGCTGTTCCAGCTGACAGCCCCAGCTGAAGTCTCAGGCAAAAGCCAACACCAACTGTCAGCATGTGAAGAGCAACTCTTCAGATAACTCCCGTGTCTAGACTTCAAACTACAGCAGTCAACAGAATATAGAGCAGAAGCAGCTGTACCCACTGAACATTTCCCAAATCACAGATTTGTGAGCAAAATATATGTGGCTTGCTTTAAGTCATTCGATGTCCAGGCAGTTTGTTACACAGCCATGAACAACAATATCAGCAATGTGTCTTTGAATGACCATATCACATTGTTTTAGGGAATTACTTACTTTTAGAAATACATATTATTATGAAGTTCTTTTGATACCACATATTAATATGGAGGTTTTTTCATCATACATATTATTATTGAGGGTTTTTTATTGCTTTACTTATACAAATATAACTTAAATATACATCACTAGGCACAGTAGTATATATAACACTGTATTCTTGATATTAATTTCCTGGAAGTAGAAATGCAAGTAGAAGAATATACACATCTTAGGGAATGTTGATGTGAATTTTTGCAGTTCAATTTGATGTAGTTAAACAGTCTAGAAACATACATGATTTAGAAATAATTACACTTAAGGGGATAAGGAGGTGGCTCAGTTGATAAAATGCTTGTTGCCTATGTGTTAGAACTGGAGTTTGGATCTTAAGCACCCATGTAAAATGCCAAGTAGGTATAGCAACCCACCAGAGACAGGATCTGGTGGGTTAGCTAGACTAGCCCCATCAGCAAGCTCTGGGTTCAGCAAAAGATTCTGCCCCCCAAAATTATGGTGAAGATTAACTGAGAAAAACATTCTGACTTCAACCTCTGAAATCCTTATACAGGTGCACCTGTACAGTTGTACATTCGTCTTAATGCACCCACACATATAAGTGCATGTATATGCACGTGCATGCACACACACACGCACACACACCCCCTACACACACATGCGCGCAAAAAATAGTTCTATTTAAGACAAACATAGTGACACATGCTTGTAATCCTGGTGCTTCAGGAGGCTGGAGGTGCTGGAGGATTGCAATTTTGAAGCTAACCTGAGTTATTGGGTGAGACCTTAACTCCAAAAGGAAAGGAGAAAAAAATGATAAAGTATATCTAAAATGTTTTGCAAAATAAATCTTTATAAAAATTTATATGAGAGGTTCCTGTATATAGAAAAAACAATGTGAAAAACAGAACTTAACTTATTCATCAAAGATAATACATTCAAATATTTCAAATGACAAAAGTGATCATATAAATATAAATTCTGAAGGTGTCTTAATTCAGTTCAGATTCTGTACCACACAATCCTTGGGCAGACCTCAAATTCACTTGACCACTTAATATGCCACTCTTCATGGTATAGTAACCCTTACTGATGAATTTAATCTACTAGAACTTAAAGGTTTCTTCATATCTAGAAATTCTCTACATGCTTTCTACAGGCTAGACAACTCTTTTTTCTCAAAAGTGTCACTTTATTAACATTTAAAAAATAAAGGATATCTATAAATCACATAAGTCCTTTCAGTTTTATAAGCCTGAGAATAATAAAAAGTAGAAAAAAATCTTTCTTAAATGTTTTGTGAGGGAATAAGTGATTTAATCAAATGTATCTTATATTAGATATGTGATAATTATAATTTACCACTATAATATTTGACACTATAAATATTGACTGTAAACAATCCTCACATTCTCAAACTTGTTGGCCATTGTTTAGTCTGAATTTCCACTTTTAACTGTCTTTTTGTGTGAGTGTTTTTGAGACCAAATCTCATGTAGCCCAAGCTGGCCTTGAACTCATATAGCTGAAGCTGTCTTTGAACGCCTGATCCTTCTGCCTCTACCTCTCTAGTGCTGGAATTACAGGTTTCCACCACCATGACAGGCCAGACAATTCTACTGGAGTCTAAAGACATTGTCCTAAGTAGGGATTGACTCTTAATCCATATTGTCAGATGACCAGATGCAAAGACCTTCATTGGTTGTAGAGAACAGTCAAGAGCTGAGTTAACTCATGGAATTATTACCTAAGAATGGCAAATGAAAGTTAAAGGGCAATGTTTTCATGTTAATTGCAGCAATTTTTAAAGTGCTATGTCTATTCTAATGTCAACTGTTTTTACTAATGATGTGTATGTTACCACCTTCGCATTTTATCACATTCACAATACTAATATCAGAAGGTGGACAATGTAGCTTACAAAGAGCTTGCCCATTTTTGTTCATTGTTTAATCTAATCTTCAAAGCAATACAAAGTCATCAGCAGTGCTTTTGAAAATCACTTTATTGACGAAGAAGTATGTCCCAGAAAGTGAAAACACAGCCAGAGACAACCAGAACTTGAAAACAAATGCTGTATCATTATCTCATCTTGAGCTCTTTGAAAGTAGAAACCAGAGACACCTACCCCTTCCCCTAAGTTTATCACTTGCATTGTGCTAAAATTATACCACCCATAGTAATAGCAAACAAATCTTTTTTGTAAGGGCCAAATGATAAATAGTCTCAGTTTTGTGAGTCATCTGGTTAACCATCATAACTACTTACCTCTGCCATTATAGCACATAAGCAGTCATGGCTGTCTTCTGTACCCATTCCTATACAGGTATATAGGTAGAGCTGTGTTCTAGTAAACCTCTACTTTACAAATGCAGAGGGCCATCGTGTGCTGAGCTCTGAGCCCTGATATACAGTAATATGTAAAACACAGGAAAGTGTATTTCTGCTCTTTCCACTTCATCCACTCTTTCCCTCCATAAGAAACTCTTATTATTATGTTGTATATCCTTCAATTATCTCTTTCTGTCTCTCTCTCTCTCTGTCTGTCTGTCTTCTCTCTTCCCCTGTGTATTTCTGTCCCCACTTCACCCTGCATGCCTTCCTTATTGACTCTTCTGTTTTCTTACCATAATTTTTTTAATTTTTTGCAGATAGATTTACTGATCATAGATATAAATATAGGGACAGCTTTATAGATAGAAATACAGACACAGATATATGCAGTAGATATAAATACCTAGATTTTTCACCCTCCATGTGCCGAACATCTAAGATGAATATTAGATGAAAATAGCAAAGGGCCAGGCTGATAAGTTTCATGAAAATGCATTTGCTACCAAGCCTGACAATCTGAATTTGAGCCCTGGGACACATGGTGGAAGGGGAAAACCAGCTGCTGAAAGCTGTCCCCTGACTTCCACGCACATGCCTGGAATGAGTGTACCCATACACTTACACACAAAAAGTAAATTAAGATATGATTTAAAAATTAAAACTTAAAAGAAAATAATAATGACAGTGGTGAAAGTTAGGAAAGTATTATGGATTTTCTTTGGAAAAAGTTCTTATCAGAAGTTCAAATGGAGTTGCTGAGTGTTATGTTAAACCAATGTGATACATACTGAAAAGCTAGGACATGGAATAAAGCCAGATAGCCAGGATTCATTTCAGAGCTATGCTATACCTTATACAATAATGGCTAGGAAATGTTTTCCTTCTTTTCTTCTTTGTTTTTTCTTGTTTCTTTATCTCCAGCTGAAGTCTCACGAAGCTCAGGCTGAACCTTGTATGTAGCCTAGGGTAACTTTGAGGTCCTGATCCTCCCACCTCCACCTCCTGAGTTCTGTGATGACAAGCTTGTGCCATCATGCCAGCCTAGGAAAATAATTTCTAATCAATTAAAATAAACATGATATTCAATGAGTCCCAGTAAGTCTGAAAGTCTTTATTCAAATACTTTATCTTTGCAGATGTTGGCATCTAATTTAAATGTAACATCTTTTAAATTGCGTGTTACAAATGACAGGAGTACCCATGTACAAGTGCTCAGTAGTGATACAAAGACCAAAATGGTTTTAAAAAATGCCCCCTTTGAAGATAATTATTCTGCTATCAGATCACAAACTTTTAGAATATTGTATTCTGTGATCTGGTTTTGTTTTATCTAAATTCTCTTCTCAGACTATTCTTATCTCACCCTCCTTCCATTTCCCCAGCAAAGGAAAGTCAGAAAATTGAAATTTAACGCAGAGAAGTTATAGTATGTGTTTTGCACTCCAGGCTTACTTTTGCTATTGAGTTGGCATTGTCACCAAGCAAAGGATTTTTTTCTTTTCAGGGAGAAGAGGCAGGATTGGGGCCTAGGGTGGGGGTATAGACAGAACTGTGATGTCACAGATTGCTTTGTCTCTTGGGAAACTCATCCATCAAACCGTCACCTCTGATTCTGCATAGGGTCACTATAGAGAGAGGCAGCATGCCTTAGTTTAGGCGTGCTGAAGTGTCAGTCTGTACTGGGGCTGCTGGTGTGAAGGCGATTCATTCCATTTCAAAGGCCCAGTGGCACGCTGCCCAACACAGGCACAAGCACAGCGCGCTCCTTAGAAATAATGACTAAAAACAGCCTTCCCTGTGAAGTGTAGAACTGTGCCATCTGCTTGTCTCCTCTGTGATTTATTCGCTTCAGGGTTTTAAATGATGTAGTGAAAAGGTAAGTCTTCTCTTTAAAAAAAAATTCTGTAGCACATTTCTCTTAAGTTATATGGAGATTTGAATTTATAATATAATAGAATTTTATAATGTAAGTGTGGCCTGTCCTGGGAATATAAGGTGAACTTTTTGTATGTTTTTGCCAAAAAAAAGGCCATGCCTTACAACTTAGCAGTTTGAGTGTCTTTAATATTTTAAAGATCTGTTTTTTAGTAAAAAAAAAAAACATTTTTTTGTAAAAAATGAAATAATAATCCTCAGTACGTTTGATGATGCAGATAAATTCATACTTCTGTGATTGATATCGTTTCTTCCCTTGCTATTTCCAGTTCATTTCCAGTTTGGGGGATGAATTAAAAACAAGTAGCCAGCACACATTGCCAAGGACTCCTTTTGGTTGAGCCCGACGTAGGCAGCTCCTAGCTGGTTGCTCCTTAACTCCTTGGAACTCTTTCTCTTCAGGAAGGAAACATGGACCTATAAAACTCAAAGGAAGTTTGAAGCTGAGGCGTTCCCTGGGAGACAGCAGAGCTTCTGGCAACGGCAGAAGGGAGCCGAGGCTCACCTGCATGCCTGTCGCCTGTCTTAGCCTGTCATATTCCTGCACTTGCTCTCGCTGTGTGTTCTGTTCACAGAGGGGTGCAAAGGGCTGGGTTCGAGACCTCAGAGGAGTGGACTAGCAGAAATCAGGAGCAAGCACCCGGCTTGAGTGTCGTCCCTCCTCGTTCCCCAAGAGAGACGCTTCTGCAGAAGTCATTTGGTGTGTGTGCCGCTTTTCCTTGTGAGAGGATTAGAGAATTAGAAGAGGGCTTTGTGAGAAAAATCCTGGGAGAGGTTGCTGGGATGAAAGCAAACAGGGGAGGATGATTTCAGCTCTCCCAGTCCCCTCAGTCAAGTGGCTCTGAGAACCTCAGTTGCTTGGCCTCCAGCAACTAGGGATTTTCTTCCATTCACATTGGAGACACCGGTAAGGCATTTTTTTTTCCTACAACACTAGGAAGCTATTGCATANGGGGGGTGGGGTCCTAAGGAAGGAAGTTGGTTAATGATTCTGGGGACATCCTGCATTGTCTCTGCCTAGTGTACGAGAAAGTCGATGTTAACTGCACAAAGGGCTTGTGGCCAGAGAACAATTTTACTTCTCCCAAACTTGATTAGCATCACTTTTGAGTAATGGACTGAAACAAAATGGGTGCACATGAAGACGATAGGGCCCATACTGGAATGCTCTTATCTGTATGATATCACATCTTAAAGCATTTTTATCTTGAAATGTTTGGGAGTGTATCTCTATGGGAATTGGTGGTGGTGGTTGGGGGTATCTGGCCTTTCCAGAAAATTCTCAATTATTTATGTTCCTGGGAAAATGTATTTTACTGCTGTGTGTTTTGCTGTGTTAATGACTAGAGCTGTATGAGCCAGAATGGTGGCTAATAACCCAAGTATTGCCAAGAGTAAGTTCCAGGCAGAATGAGAACAGGGTAGAACATTCCCGATGAATGTGGGGAATTTGGCCTTCCCTGTGCAGAGCATCCTATTTTCAATTTGTTAAACAGAGATCTGTGCTCACTGGAAAGAAGAAACGAGTAACCTGTCATTAGGGTCAGAGGAATAGGTAGTATACCCATTCAGCATTTTCCAAGATTCTGCTGATCATACAGCCTTATTTGGCAACTGATGGTATTCCCTAATTCCACTCTGTTATTTTAGGAGTTGATTTTGTTGTTTGTATGAAGATGCAACTATATATTATTTATACTCCTTGTAAGTACTGTTTTAATGTATGAATACACATATATCCTTTTAGTACCTCCTGAGACACTTGAGCCTAAAGTTCAGAAATACATTTATTTTGTTTGACTCAAAGTGTCCCATGAGCAATATACTGAGGGGTATTCAAAGTTTGAGGGCATGTATAGAGAAGAGAGTAGTAAAAGATCAGCTAGTCCAGAAGCCTCTCCTAATAGCTGCAACCAAATTCCTGAAATCCCTATCCACCCCTCCCCCAACCTTAGGGACAGCATGATAATCTTTGTTGTTGATTCTTTGAAAAACTTTAGCTGCTGCCTGATTTAGGGGGCTTCCTGTATTTCTTCCTGCTTGTTAAAATCAAACTAAAACCCTTGCTCTATGAAATGTTCTGGTGGTAAATGTCCATTTTATAATCTTTGTGTTTGTGTAGTGCAGTTATTATCACTCTAGTTGATTCTGTTCATCTGAAAATCCTGATCAAGTAAAATGATCTCTCCACTAATTATGCAGATCTACAACTTTGACTTCGGTTGGAAACTAGGTCCACAGATTGTTTTNAATATTCAAAAATTAAAAATCTGTGTCATTTACTTGATAACATGCAGGGTTTGCTAAAAGTATATATCTAAATAAATTTCTTTATACACATATGAATATGAAAACTTAAAAATATGATTTAAAATGAGCTAATCATTTGTCAAAAATAAGTCAATTTTCTTTCAGTTTCAGGTTTTCACTCTTTTATCAACTGAAAAATGTTAGTTCAACAAAATAGTCTTATCTTCCACCTTTAGGAGTTGTTTACAGAATGTTGGCAGTTAATTGGGAGAGGGGGTGGAGCGTGAGATAACAGTAAATCTATCTGTGGACTGTGAGGATGCCTGGGCGGGCGGTTTGCAGGTTTTGATCAATGTCATTCACTATTTTCAGCCTCATGTTCATTCCACTTTGAAAGACTATTTACTTTCGTCATATTTGAGCCTGAGAGCATGGAGCTTATTAGAATTGATTTTCTTTCAAGGTTGATATTTTAAAATACTTTGGCTGGTCATTTTTCACTACCGCCTTCTGAGATTCTCATTCATCTGGCATAAATTTATTGAGTGTCTGTTGTCACCAAGGCAACCATGTTTGCTGTGAGACATGAAGACATTGTTTTGGTGGGGCTTGCTGCAGTTAGCCAAGGCCAGGGGCAGAAAGACCATCTCTTGATGTCCTAATGATTATTTGTCCACTCACATGGCTCCATTGCAAACGTGTTTTCAGTAATAACAGAAAACACTAATTCTCCTGAATTATTGATACATTAAACTATAATACTGGCTGCTTAGAAGCTAGAAGCTAAGCCAATCAATAATCTCACATTGCCTAGGACCCTCTGTGTGTTGTTCTCAGCGATGGGCATTTAAATAATTAAAAAAAAATTAGGTTTCTTCTGAATTAATCCAGCCATTGCACAAGTTGGGGGAATAAAGACCAAAATTTTTTGGTAAGCTTAATCTTAACAGCTTATAAATTATTATTTTTTTCTCATTTTTCTTTGCTATATTATGTTTCTTGTTAGACAATTTTTGTTAAGATTTTAGGATGTATTTCAAGGATGTATAATTTATAATTATACCTATAAGAAAAATAAGAATTATGATAGGTAAATAAATACGTGCTTCTTGGATCTACCATGTACCAGATACTTTCCAGACTCCTTTACAAACGTGTTCCCACCTACTCTTCTCAGCAACACTGAAAATTAGATACAATGTCCGTTTTAAAGATGAAGGAACTTAGGCCCTGAAAATTTAAGAATGAAGTAGATTATGCCACGTGATTCCTAAGGTAGCAGATGAGGATTTGTTGCCTCTTCTAATAAACCTCTTCTGAGTTCATTCCTCTGTTGCTCTCATCCCTCAGGTCTTTCTACCCAGATTCATCAATCAGTTAATTTCCACAGCTTGCTTCAGATACTCTCTCTGCTTGTCCCTTTCCCTGAATTTCTTTATGAGCAGATATGTGTAACTATGGACAAGGCAGGCCCTACACATACTTATCTATGAAAAGTACTTTTGAGCTAAGTGTGGTGGTTCATGCACAGAACTTGGGAGGCTGAGGCAGGGAGATTGCCCCCAGTTTGAGACCTTGGGAGGCTGAGGCAGGGAGATTGCCCCCAGTTTGAGACCTCCAGAATGAGTTCTTCAGTCCAGCCTGAGCAACAGTGGGAACCTGTTTTTCAAAACAATGGGAAAAATACCTTTGGAATTTTCAAGGAAGAAACAATATTGTTTTTTAAAAAATCCATATATTGTAGACTGGCATGTAGAGTAGAGCATGTTAGATTTTCTTTGTTAGGAGAAATGAGAGATTGATTTGGGTTTTGACTATGTGTATATGGAATTCAACAGGGGTATCTGGTGAGTGGCACCAGTCCACAGACACTCTAGGATGTGCATATGTCTCCTCTGTATAGAGAGCTCTGTTTTAACTCAGCCTCCAGAATATGAACAGAGGAAAGCATGGCATTGTAGAAACCTTAAAAATGCATCTTCTGTTCCCATCTGAAGTTCCTGCTTCAAAAAATCAAAATCATATCAGACTATTAGGAAAAATGATTACTAAATGGCCTGATAATCTGGTATATTTATAGCTGAGTCATTAATTTACCTCCACATGCTTATCTACTACCCAAATGCTTTGTGTATCAACAAATCAGCAACAGTATATCAAAACTTTAAAAACATAAATTTATATATGCCTGAAAGTCTGAAGCTCCAAATAGGTGTAAAATCAAGGTGAATCACCAGCATAGCAGTATTCCTTCTGGAAACTCGCAAATAGAATTTAGTTCATGTTCTCTGCCTCTGGATGCCACCAGCATTCCTTGTTTTATGGTCGTGCACCACTTTTAGTTCTGGTCCATCAAATCATTCTCTTTGACTCTGAGTGTTCAGCCTCCTTCTTCCCATTATGAGGATTATTATATCAAGACCACCAGGCAGATGGAAGAAATTATCCCATTTGATACCAAGGAGTTGGACATATAAGTGTACATATCTTTGTAGGGAACATTATTTTCATTACCAAACATTTTAAATGTAGATGGTATTTACTCTGTGATCTTATAGACAGTAGATAGCTATGGATACATTGAAAGAAGTGAGAGTGCCATGTTTCCACAGTAGAAAATTCACTGACAGAGACCTTTGCAGATGGAGGCCAGCGAAGCTGAAGTGCAGGAGAGAGGTTAAGAGTGTAACTTCTCAGAGTCTGCTGAGAAGATAAGAAAGACTTTGAGAGACATCGCAGACAAGACTTTGGTAGAATAGCTGAGAGGAAAATTTCATAGTTTAGAATAATTCAGGTAAATAATGAGGAGGAAGAGGGAATGGATGACTCTAAGAAGTTGTATGTATGTTGCTGTAAGACCTAGTGATATAGCACTATCTAGAAACACTTCTCTCTTGTGACTCAAAATCCATCTATGAAGTCACTGATAGTATTAGTGATAACATGTTTATTCAGTGTTTTGCCTTATTTCAAGTATAATGCAATGAATCTTCATACCAATCCTCTTAGGGAAGTACCTCTATTATTATCATCATAGTTTTAGATTAAGAAGTAGATTTCCCCTGGGTTGCAAATTTTGCAAGGGGAGAGAAAGGATTTGAGGGCTTGTATCCTGGCCCAGGGTCCATAGTTTTAATTCTTATGCCTGAGTGCCTTGTTATACTACCAATTATTGTTTTATGCGATTTTTCCTATGAGAATTATCTGTATATTTCCAAGGTGGGGGCAGAAGAATAGCAGTTACTGCTATCATGATGAATTGAGGTTTGTTTATTTCTTTTACTTATGAAAAATTCCTGTGGAGTCCTGGCCATAGGAGGATGTGATTCACAGTGAAATGTAACAGTTGCACAGAACAGTAGGACTAGACTGAAGGGAAGACTAGAGATTTTCTACTCTCTTTGCTCTCTAAGAATTGATATCGACACTGAAAAAAAAACACATATTGCACTCATGAAAAATAGACTATTGAAAAGTAAATGCCTCCAAGGCTCTCTGGGTAATTCTGAAGTTAATATGTAAATCTTTTATATAAGGGCATGGACAGAGCCATGGAAAGTTGAGGGGATAGGATGAGGATGCCTGGGCATTTTCTCCAATCTTTGAATGACACAATGTGCTATACATTTTCTAAGCATTATCCTGACAAATGCTTATATCAGTGCTAAAAGACTATAGCAAAGTTTGAACCCCCAACATCTTTCACTCTGATATGTGTGTACCTTAAAAATATTGGATTGAACATTACAGACAGAACTCCCATTTTAAATTCATTTTTAAATACATCAGTAATCTTGGGATGGTTTTTAATGTTCTGTTCTCTGACCTGATTGTCTTTATTATCTTTATTATTGACTGGCTGTGGAGATCTGAGCATCGTTCCATGTAGGTGGTCCTTTAAAAATAATCCTTGCCAAGAAAATTGAGTGTAAACGTCTACATTTTTATTGTTTTCAAACTATTTTGTAATTTCTGTAGAAGCTTTAATGTTAAATTATAAAACATTTGTCCCTGGGATGTATAAAAATTCCTACAGTGATCATTAGTGGAAAAGAACTCCTCACCAAGAGATGTTACTGATGATAATATGATTTTTTTTTGTTCCTTATTGTTAGGTCACCAGGAGTATGAGTTCTTGTCAATTAAATTTGCTTTGGATTTTTGTAACAGAAAGATTTAGATTGGCTTAACATTTTCCACTCTTCGGGTATTTAATAAATGGTTGTTTGATATCTACTGCTGTTGAGCCCACATTTGATTGTTACTTGTCGTTCTCATTAAGAAAGCTCTTCTTGCAGTTAAAGGAAAAGACCCTCAAGGAATAGCACAGCAGTACCTGAACTCATTGTTTCTGCCCTCTTGGCCCAGAAACCTGGCTCCCATGCCCTACTTAGCCACTGGGGAAGGACTCCATGATCTTTCTCATCTGGAACAGCACACCTGGAGATTTTGGCTATATCCTCGTGACAAAAAGTGGTCATATTTTGGGGTGGTTATATCTGTACTGTCTAAACCAATATTATTTTCAAGGTAGTTTTCAGCTTGATTTAATGACAGAATTTCAAAGTCTTCTTGTTCAACATTACTCTCTGAAATTCTAATTTACCTCTGAGTAAGAATTCCCGAAACTATGAGGTTTATTCAGTAGTTTATTAGCCAAGCCCTGAGAGGTTCACATTCAAGATGATGCCTCTTCAGACTTACCCCTGCTTACCTATGTGAGCAGAAAACTTGAGGGGGAACTCTCCATTAACTTGTCCTGAAACTCATGTCAAGAAAGGGATAGAATTGAATTGATCGCTCTAGAGTGTCTGTCCCTCTGTTCAATGCTTAGAGGAGACTATCATTAGTTAGTTCCAAATAATGTATAATTACAAACTGGTATCTTTGGGCATGGGCAAACAGCATTGGAAATAATGCTTTGGGTGATGAATTGTGTGATGTCATCATTCAACTCATCAAGGCTTGAGACTGCTGAAAATACAAGCTTGCCCACCGAGTTTCACTTGCTGATATCCTTTCCTGTGCCATATAACAAAAACAAATAGTCTAAATCACCTTGTAATAAGAGGAAACTACCTATCTTTGTTAATTACATGAAATTTCCCTTAATGGCAATGCTTGAAGTTGAGAACCGAGTAGCATATTGGCCGAGGAAGTTTGTTCAGATGTATATGTACACCAGAGGAGAATGAAGCATCTCCTGGATTATCTTACAGTTCTTAAGAATAATGAAGAAGAAACTCCACTGTTGAAACCTAAGTAAATATAGTTACCAATATGCTAATAACATCTGCAGAGATAAATAACATGAGTTCTCAAAAATTACTTGAAAGGGATTTCTAATACAAAGTTTGAATACCCTTACATCAAAGTCCCACTATTTGTTCTTCCCTATATATACACACTGCAAATGTCAACTAATAGTTGATTTTTGGATAATTTGTGTTAGGGCATTCAATAACCTTAAGTTCAATATACAGGTATAACTCTAAATTCATTGAGGCTTGGAACTAATGAAAACACAAGCTTTCTCACTGAATATCACTTGCTGATATCATTGTCTGTGTCATATAACAGAAGCAAATAGGCTAAAATGTCTTATAATAAAAGAAAACTCATGACCTTTCCCTCAACTGGAATATAAGATAAAGGATCAAGAAAAGCATGGAAACTGGAATATATCTGGGACACAATAAGCATTGAAGCAAACTTTCTCAATTTAAGCAAACGTTATACACAAGTAGATTTGTATACTAAATGTAGGCAGAGGGTCTAGAAGATACCAATATGTATTAGAAATAAATATAAATATAAGTTGTTTTATAATGTAAACCTTAGTAAAGATGTATTGCTTACCTATAAGTCTTCCAATGATGTAATAGCAACATAGACAGATATAGGCAGCAGTTACAAGTCTGTTTAAAATTCTATTTGTACCTCTTCATCATTGTGGCCACACAATGATGTAATAAATAGTTATAGAGTAGTTTCTGACCCAGCCTGTCCATTCAATTGGATCCTAGAGCTCAAGCTGCTTTTCTCTGTAACCACATGCAATATGCACTCTAGCTTTGGGGTTGGACTAACCACTTTCTAATTTATAAATGCCATGATTTCTACATTGTGGAATAACTTTAGTGAAGAAAATCTTATTTTTGTGGCTTGATTTCCTCTGAATATTGTTGGCTTGCTGTCTTTAATTCCATTTGAATGCATGTTATCAGAGGAGTCCCTCTGAGTTCATGGTGGCTCGGTTATTCTTCATGGACCAGTTCCAGTTCTTTTGGTGATAGAACTAAAAGCCCACAAGATGCTGTGTATCAGCAATGAAACAATTAGTCTTTGAGAAGCTTTGGGGAAATTTCTTAAGCAGTGAATTAATCAGTCTGATTCTGGTCCCGGTTCACAAATGCCAGTTCTCCAAAAGGTCTCCCCCTACCCACCCCTCTTCCTGGTCTTCTTATTAAAGGTGTAAAATTTCATAAACCTTTAGTAAAACATTATGAAATATCTTTTTCTGCATTACAACTGGTATTTTTTTGCAGACGTGTATTTCCATAATTAAACATCCCAAAATACAAATCCCATTATTATTTGTTATGTCTAGTCAGTAATTAGACCTCAGCTGGTAGGGCAATTTCAGAACAGAGTTTACCAATTTACATACTAATCCAGCAGAGTCTGGTGGGACATGATTAGCATAGATTCAGTCAACATCTTAATTAGCCTTCATCCCAGCATGCACTCTGTGGTGCCTTACCCCACCCCCACCCAGTGGGTCTTGTTTAGCTTCTTTTTTCCTCCAGCAGATTCCCACTCTTCAAACCATCTTTTCCAGAGCTCTTTTTCGAAGATGAAATGGTTCCAACTCAAAATGGTTGGCAAGGAAAGGAATTTTATGGAAATCCCTGGAAATGTGAGAAATTTGACTCTGAGTGACACATGACCAAAGTAGCAGAGTGTATTCTTGTGGAATGCGAGACTGTACCCATTTTTCCACTTCAGCCCCAGTTCTAGATAGAAAGGTCTATAAAGTCATCCAGAACCTGAGGAACTGTTACCTATTTTCTAAATCCATCAGAAAAGGAAATTATTTCTTCCTACCCACGGACAGGGAGCTATTACATATTTTACCAATTATAGTGGCAGGAAATTTCTTATACATAAGTGAAATCTTCCACACTACTTGGTAAAGACACTCGCCTTTCTGTCCATCCACAGACAGGTAGATACCTATGAAAAATTCTTTGCTGAGCTAAAGACCATAATTTATGTTAGGTGCTTCTAGCTTCCTGACTCCCTCTGGGTTCCTTTTTCTTCAAACCTTTGATCTTCTTTCTCGTTTTTTTTCCCTGAGCTCTTTCCAAGTTCTCTACGCTGCTCTTTAATTGTGCACTCAAAACTAGGAAGAGTGCCTTTGAAGTAGTTTGAATGGCCAGATTTCTGAAGATAAATTCCCAATACTTTTGTGTATTTCCATATTCAATTTACTTTTGGATGCAGTGCTTTTTATTAGCTAGCTGTCTTGGCTTATTCCTCTTCTATTTAAAAGATGATAATTTGAGTATTCTATTTGTATGTCATTTCATATCCAAGAGGATTTTTTTATTTGCTCTGTAGATATTTTGCAGTTTATCAGAAGTGTTTTGAGTTTCGATTTCATTTTTGCAAAGCTATAAACTACTGATATCTCGCTTAATGTTTGAAGCCATTTGTAAACCTAGTTCTGGTATTACCAATGAATTATTGCACATCCCAAGGGAATGAAGACCTTGAGGACACCAGTGAGAATCCCAGGAGAACATCATTTGCTAACACCTTCAACCCATGGGCTCATTTTTCTTGTTTTCCTATTTTCTGCCATGCTACCTTTTTTCAAATTTTCTCTTAAGACAATATTTTCTTTACTTATTTGTTTTCTTTCCTTCTCCCACACACATTCTCTCTCTCATTTTCACTCAGTACCTTCCATATACCTATGCTTGGCATTTTTCCTTATCAAGAAAATTTGTATTGTTGTAGGAGTTAACAGTAACACAAGGAGAGACAATGGAATAAAAAGATAAACACTCCCACTCAATGTGCCATTCTGGCTTCCTACTGTTTTAGTTAAAATTGGGTTACACAAAGTTAGCAGATAGAAACAATTCAAAAGTGTTGACTGATGGGTATTATAAAAATTAGAGTAAGGAAGTAAAAATGGTCAGTGCTGCTCACAGGTCTAATAGAATCAGGGCAGGAAATACTTTTATCCCTCTTGTGGCTTCCATCATCCAGACAATAAAAAAAGAGGCAGTCATAGTGTTGCTAGCTATGTGTGTGAATGAACCACTCAAATCCACTTTCAGACTCTTCCTTGATGTGACAGGGACAAAGCTCATGTTTTAATTCCAGAATATGCCCAAGCTGGGATCTGTATCGATCTAAAGTTTAAAAATCCTTGAGATTATATGGGTTTGTTTCAATGTCTTTGGAAATTAAAACTAAAAAGAATAGTTGTGCATGTGTGAGCAAGAAGCAGCTGTGACAGCTTCCACATGGATCTCTTACTGTTCAGAAATCTAAAAACAGTTCTTATATCTCTCACATCTTCACGAGCTATCGATGGAGGATTGCATGCAAGGTTGACACTGGGAGACTGGCTGGTTGTCTAACTTTTTCTGTTATTTTTGGATGGCTAGTCAAACTTGTACATGTATTTGCTACAATGTGAGATTTAAATTTTCTTCACCATAATAGGTATAGAAATTATGAGCACTTCCTGAATGTCCTTGTTTCCCATTATAATTCTGGGTGGCTTTTCTGATATCTTGGGGAAACAACTGCATTTTCCCTCCTTTTACCTGGTCAGACACAGAAGTGTATGAAAAAACGAGCTATGAAGTGTAGAAATTGTCAATAGCCATTATATTAGTTCAGGTTAAGAATAGGGATTTTTGGAAGGGATGTAAGATGCTGGAGCCACATTGAAAACAGTCTACAAATTTTTCAAATAAAAACTTATCACATGAGCCAGCAACAATACAAATAGAGGAACTGGGGAAGTAGCTCAGTGAGTGCAGTGATATTTTATCTGTGTTCCCCAATAAAATTTATCTGAGGATCGGAGGAAAACAGTCAGCCAGCTGGTAGTAGTAAAAACAAAAGTCATGCAGTGTTAGCACATGCCCTTAATCTGTCTGGTTCTCTGTGAGTCCAAGGTCACACTAGGGAACAAGCCAGGTGGTGGTGGCACACACCTTTAATCCCAGCATCAGCCATAGAGTTCTGGAGGTCTGTGCAGACAGACAGGAAGTGATGTAGTTTGATGGAGAGAGGAAATGATTTCCCAGAATGGACAGACATAAGAAGCTGATGGAGATATTGTTCTGTATACTGTGAATATGTGTTGCTCTGATTGATTGATAAATAAAATGCTGATTGGCCAGTAGCCAGGCAGGAAGTATAGGTGGGATAAGCAGACAAGGAGAATTCTGGGAAGAGGAAGGCTGAGTCAGGAGACGCCAGCCGCCATGGAAAGAACAACATGCCTGTAGACCGATAAAGCCACAGAATACGTGGCA
>LZPO01087198.1:376846-394191 GCA_001675575.1 Neotoma lepida | reverse complement strand
GGGCTGAATTTAAGTATAAGAGCTAGTCAGTAATATGCCTGAGCTAATGGCCAAGCAGTTGTAATTAATATAAGTTTTTGAGTTATTAATTTATAAGTGACTGCGGGATCGCGTGGGGCCTGGCGGGACCCAGACAAAACATTCACCTACAAGAAGCCTCCTTAGACAGGAAGTCGCTCTCTCTTTGCTTTGCTTTCTTTGGAAGCAGTGGTTTTGGAGAGGTGAGGCTAGCTGGTGGCTTGTTCCTAATTCCTCTGATTTCTGTCAGATTTTTCACCCCTATTTCTTGCTCCGTGTGTTTATTAATAAAACTGTTTAGAAATTCATCTTACAAGTGGGTAAGAACACTTGCTGCACAAGTGCAAGGGACTGAGTTCAAATCCCCAGCACTCAGGTTAAAAACCAGGCATGGCTGGGTACACACCTATAACTCTTCTGCCGCCAATGCCAGAGATAAGAGAATAGCTTGGTCTTACTGGTTGCCAACATAGCTCCACATTCAGTGAGAGACCCCATCTCAAAGGAATAATGTGGAGAATCATAGAACAGACATCTAAAGATCTTCTCTGGTTTCCACATGCATGGGCACCTACACACACACATACACACACAAACTAAACAATAATAAGAACACACTTAGATATAATAGATACCTGAGAGAAATGAAAACATTCATCTCTGGTGTGAGAAAAATTTATAAATCATAGAATAATAGCTAAAAAATGTCGATATACCAAATGTCCATCTACTGATGAAAGCATGAATAAAATATAGTAGTCAAGTGGTGGAATACTAGCAAACCATTAAAAACACAGCCTACTGATAGAGGTTGTGTTATTCTACAGCATCACACATTTTTATGAATTTGTTTGTATGAAATGTTGAGAGGAGGTACACTTATAGATACAGAAAGTTTAATGTTTACTGGGGCCGTGGGTGGAAAGTAGAGGAAAATGGACTGACTGCTAACAGACACAAGATGATTTCTTCTACAAGGGAGGAAGCTGTTCTAAAATTAGCTTATAGTGATGGTTAAAACTTTGTGATGATATTAAAAATTATTTAATGAAATACATTTAAATTGGTGGATTTTCTTACATATGAATTATTTGTCAACTAGGTTCTTGTTTCAAAAAGTCAAAAAGTCAGACTCAAGTATGCCTAGATCATTCACAAAACATATATAATTGCTTCAGTTTTAGAAAAAGATAACATCTGGACCACTCCTCAGAGTGACACTATTGTAAATATTCTAAAAGATAATGTAAGTGTATTTGTAACTGTGGAGTAGGGGCAAGAATGAGGAAGCAAGAACCAGGATGAAATGTATGTTTGCAGTCCCATCCTCATCATTTACCAGCTGTGGAAGACTAGGCCAAAGGCAAGTTCACAGAACAATATTAGAATACAATTAGATGTGCGCTCTGATGGATTCTTAAAGATTATCATGCAAGCACATGGAAATATTATATCATAATCAGTATATATTATAAAATCAAACATGTGTGAACTTTCTGTGCTAATATTAAGACTAAATTAGAAGATTCCTATGGTCCTACTGATTATATATATATATAAATGCACATTTATGATAGTGATGTTTTTGCCTTGCGAAATGTTTTATTTTTTTCATTTTCCTTGAGACAGAGTCTCATTATGTAGCTCTGGCTGGACTGATACTATGTAGTTCAGGGTGATCTCAAACTCTTGGTAATTCTCCTGACTCAGGTTCCTAAGTGCTGCTAGGATTTAAGTATGTGCCACCATGTCAGACTTGAGATGTTCTATGTTATTTAGTTATGTATTAGAGACAGGGTCTTATGTAACCCAGGCTGGCCTCAAACTTTTTATGTAGTTGGGGATGATACTTCTGCCTCTCCTGTCCAGTGCTAGGATTAGAGGCATGTACCACCACACCAAGTATATGCAGTGCTGGAGATGGAAACTAAGGTTTCATAAATGATGGGCAAGCATACTTTAACAAAAGAAAATGGTTTTAAGAGAGGGGCATTTAGGAATAGGACAGTGCACACCCAAGATAAGGATGCTGACTTCTTAAGAGGGTCATTCCTATATTTTGTTTCAAACATTTGAAATTTTCTTCAGATGGGGATGGAAGCAATGGAAAGCTTTGATTTTAACTACAGCGAATTTAAAAATATAGAATTAAATGTCAGATTATGCCTTAAAATTTATAGGAATTGTAAATACTGTTTAATTCCTAGAAGAGCATTTTAATCAATAAAACTAAAGAGATTCTTGCTCCTAATTGTTTACAGAATTCTTTTCTGAATGGATTTGAAATTCCGGGTAAATCAAATTGTTACTGAGAACTCATTGCCCTAAGTTCTTTAGACTCCAGAGGCTTAGACAAGTTCTGGGACTAATAGTATATGGCTATGTGATAGTAATTCTCTGAGCTCTCCTGACATGGTCCATTCCTATACAAGTAGGAAAAATGCATTTTTCTTATGCATCAAAATGCATTGAAAAAAAATAACAAAACCATTTGAAAGGTTATAATAGCTGAAGATACAAGAGGTTTTGCAAAGATAATGCAGACTTCCTGTGTGCCATTTATGCAGTGTCCGTAAGTGATACACTCTGCCAGTGATCGAATCCATTGTAATCACAGAAAAGTGTCAAAACACAGAAAGTGACACTGACACATGCTATCAAAATTGTGGCTTTTCATAATGGTGATAATTTCCTCTCAAAATTGAGCTACAAATGAGCACAGCGTTCCAAGTATCAAGTCCCCAAATCAAAAGTGTCTTCCCTGGGAGGAGGTTTTTATTGTTTAAGGCTATAGTTCAATTCTTCATTTAAATAATAATTTAAAAATTAGAAACACTGAATCCTAAATAATAGTACATTTTTAATTGCACAGTTCAATCCAAAAATAAGCTCCACTTAAGATATATTACTATTTTTTTTAATTCGACATTGCTTTCAAACAATGCTTAGATCATTAAATTAGAACCTCATTGTTTCCTTAGAGGTGGTGGCATTCTTAAAAGGTATTCTGCATATTTTGTTTCTATAATTATGTCTAATCAGTGTGAATTAGTGCTGTAGTAAAATACTTAATTAAAAACCTGTATTTGAGATATAAGTGGGTAACAAAGAGAAACTGTCCTAGTTTCCTTCTAAGGTACAGAAACTGATAGAAAATTGTAATATTAGACAGGATCGGCAGCCTGGAACAAAATGCAAAACCTGCATAGAAATATCTTGGCCTTGAAATAGAGGAAAGGGCTTTGTCATTGCGTAGTTTTTCCCCTGCAGAATTGATTCTGAAAGAGGTGGAGATCTCATAAATGTCTCCAAAGGCCAGTTTGAAGCACCCAGGGAGTAAGGTTTTCGGGGGTGGGGGAGCCTTCCCATGCCGTGTAAATGGCATATGTCAAGGGAGAAAGACCTCAGCATAGCAGTGATGGAGCAGGGGCTGCCTGGGCTGCTTCCTTTGTGTCCTGATCATTTACATGACTTAAACACAACAATGTGCTCCCTACTCAATAGCCCACGATGCTTTGCCATAGCAACAGTTGCAGAATGTGGCACAGCCTCCATGGTGTCCTTGTGACATAGAAAAGTTTCATAAAGAACCACTCCTTATGAATATGCTCAGAGGTTTCCTTCTCTTAACTAGTGCTTTTTCAGATTGCACTGGGTTTAGGTTTTATTTATGGGGCCCATCTTTCCTCTGTTGCAGGAGAAGGAGCTTAGCACCGAAGTTAAGAGAAGCATGGCTTAGGGGTCAGGGGGTGCGAATACATACTTGGCTGTGATAGAAATGGAATTCTTGAGAACATTCTCAGAAAACTATTAACCTTGTTCAGGAAATCATGTAAAACTCAGGAATGTAATATACATCCTGAAGTCATTGTGGGTTTCCTTGATGGTATGTAATAAATGGCCTTTTTGGTGTTTGCACTTTTTGCTACTTCCTATCATATCTCAACATGTGCATCTACCACAACACACTTGGGACAATTAGGAGGAAATGAACTCCACATTCAATGCTTATATCCAAAGGACATATGTTATCAAATCTGCAAGTAAGCACCAATACTTGCCTCCTCTTCTCAGCCCATCTTTGGCTAGATAGAATTTTCCTGGGGCTGAGAAGGGGAGTGTCCTCTTCCTCTTCTTCGTCATTTTTTAGAAGCAATAGCATCTCATTAAAAGTGTAAATCTAACACAGTTGGTCTATTAAAAAATGCTGCCAAAGGCATAGCAGAAAAGACAAAAATAACAACTGCTTGCTAACAGTTGATTATAGTTTGCTGTGCATTATACTAAGGAGGGTTACTTTTAGGAAATAATTGAAACCTTTTCTAATTTATCTGGCTGAAGGGAAAGAAAAGGAAATTTTCAGTTTTGACAAATTTGTGCTTCTGATATGCCTTCTATAGCACCTGTGTGACATCATCGCCTTTCCTTACCTCTAGTACCTCCATTGATTTCTGGTAAGTGGTGATCTCTTAATATTGGAGCTGCCCATAGTGATAGATGAGACTCTGGACCTGTGCACCTGATTCCACAGTAATCTATAAATTAGTGATGAGCTTGTAATAAAATATCCTAAGTGTTCCTGCTTCTCTGGGCGCCAAAGACCCCAGGGGTCATTAAGCAACAAAAGATCAAACTGGGCTCCCCAGTGAAAACACAATTAATTATTTATACACATCAGTATTTGACATTGGTATCATTTCAATAAGGAGAGCCTTTGTTTTCTGCATTGCTGTGCTGATTTTTGTTCCTGAGACTCTCAGTTTAGTCACACCCTTGTTCAGGCCAAATAGAGATGAATGGTGAGCTTTGGGTGTCGAAACGTATGCACATAATGATTAAAAAAAGAAAGTGACGTTGGCTGTTACAGTCCTATTATAAAGCAGTTGGATGACATGAAAATAGTGAGTGGCTGCAGAATGGAAGGCAAGATGGATAGAAAAGGAGTTGCCACTTTCTCATTCCAGTCTGATAAAGACAAACTACATTATTTAGAACTGGGAGAAATGTCAAGAGACTTCTCCACAAAAGGCCAATGGAGAAATTTCAGTGACACCATCAAGAAATGGCTTTCATTTTTGTGTCTTGGTTACTTTGCTACCCCCTAAAATTATTTCTTGTATATCACGGATGTTAAATTTCATATTGTGAGAATAAAGAATATCTTCCTAGGTGGCTTGCTTATTATTTAGCTACTCAAAGGACAGGGAAAGTCCACCTCTCTCTCTCTCTCTCTCTCTCTCTCTCTCTCTCTCTCTCTCTCTCTCTCTCTTTCTCTCTCTCACCAGAGTGGGTGAAATGAAAATCTTTATTTTTGTATGTTTTGCAATTTTCAGGGCTTTTTTTTTAACAGTCAAAAGAGCTGCCATTTGAATGCTGTGGATTTGGTGGGCCACTGCTCAACAATGAGGAAATTTCATTAAGCTGAGCCAAAGCTAATTCTGAAGCAGTTCTAAGACGTTTCCTATTAAGTAGAGAGGATTTGATTCCCTATCCTTCCTTTCATGCTTGAGGAATCTCAGAATCCTTGACAAAGAAATGACTGCAATACTGGCTGCAAGTAAAGGAAGCCTTATTCAAATGGTTACCAGTGTCCCTCAGTTGCCAAAATTGCTATTTTTTCCTTATAGAATTCATCATTCAGAACTATTAAGTGTTTTCCACTCGTTGTTAGAAGAATAGGTCATAGATACATTAAGAAGTCTTGCCCCAATCGGTCTGAGGCCCAGATTGCTTACTGTTCCAAGAGCTAGAGAATAAACATGAATAATACTTAGTTTGCATGTACAAGTAAAGACTCATAATTTTCTGGACCACACAGAATCTCTGTACAACTTTGGATGTAATCTCTGTTTTTGTACCAGTTCCAAAAAAGTCAATGAAGTCTGAAGGCATTTGGCAATAAAAGTAGCCTATTTTAGTTCTGTAGTTTAACCTGTAACCATAAAGCCAATATTTCATAAGCATTTAAATATATTTATTAGAATGTCTTCTACTTATGTTTTCAAATTATATATGTGTTTAGGTGAATGACCATATCAGAACATCATTCTTCTAAAACAATGCAAAAAAAATATAAAGTTTAAATAGCCTCACAGTGAAAGAAATTAAATCCTATAAACTTACTGTTCAGTGAATACTGGGCAAAATGATAGATGCCCATGTTGTGGATGAGCCAGATTATGACCCCATATTATCCACATAATCATCATTGATGCAGTCATTATGAGGAAAGAGTCCCTGAGGGTGAATTGGGCTCAGAAGCAGCTATTAACCTATTCACCATCATAAGTCTGGTCCTTTGGTTTTTATTATGGTGTATAGGGGTAGGGCAGTACAAGTGACATGACACTGTGAAAATCAGAGTATGTGGATTCAGTCTTCTCCTTCCACCTTTATGTGTCTTCTGGGGACTCAATTCATCAGCCTTTACTCAAAGTACTTTATTCTCTGAGCCACCTTGCTGGCCTTCAAATCTGCTTCTTTCTGTCATCCTTATAATGTTGTTTTTCTTACTAAATAGTTGTTACCATGTTTAGAGATCCAGCTCCTTTCCTATAAAGTATTATATGGGAAGGTCATTGTCTCTCTTTGTGTATTATTTGGTACGGAACTTAAGATGAAATCTTAAGAGCTACCTAATAAGGAGAGACAGGGAGGGAAGTAATATTTATCAATGAAATTACTGTACACCATGAGAACCAATGGAAAATGTACTCCTCAGATATGTTACATCTGAGGAACAAAGGAACTGGTGTATCCTTCCACCCACTTTGGTTAGTTATTAGATGGGAACTACACAGATGTACGAGTAGGGAGTCAAATGCTCTAGCACTTCTAGCCAGCCACGTGCAAGCAAAGTTGGCTATAGCGGAAGAGAAAGCTTTCTAATAGAAAGATATAGTACCAGACAGTCAGATGTCAGACTAGGGGGCATAGAAATAGAAAGGGCTAAGGGAATATGAGCACTAGCTGTTTATTGTTGAAACTGTAGACACCCAAATGGATTATGTAGAGCCCCAAGGCCAACACACACACTCCATGGTCCTTGTGACAGCTTTGCCAATGTTTTTCCAATAGAAACAGACATAATTTCCTTATGACTTGTATTTTTTTTAAAACTGCCATGTAATTTTAATGTGTATAGTTTGTCATCTGGTTGAAAGCTCAAAGACATTCACCCATCTTTACAGGCCCAGCTCTGTCTCTAGCAGAGGATAAACTAAAAAGGCAAGTGTATAGGATTCAGAACCTAAGGAACAGATCAACAAGGTAAGGGTCAGGTCCTGAGAAGAAATTGACCTTTGACCTTTGATGGAAAGATAGTTCTTCTATGTGCAGGAGGAAACCTATACAGACTTGTAAAGAGTAGTATCAATAGATCCAGCAATTAAAGGATGGAGAATCACATTGTTAAACTGTTGGCATTGAGTGAGAACATGTAAGGGTCCTACATGATACCTATGGGCATGAAGAGAAGCCATGTTATGGGGATATATTGTGTACCCTAATAAAATTTGCCTGAAGATCAGAGAACAGAACAAGTCAGTAGATTAAACATAGAGGTCAGGCAGTGGTGTCACACACCTTTATTCCTAGCACTCGGGAGGCAGAGATCCCTCTGGATCTCTGTGAGTTCAAAGCCACCCTGGACTACATGAGATTGATGCACTCTAGGAGAGATACAGCCAGGCAGTGGTCTCACATACCTTTAATCCCAATACTTGGGAGTCACACGCCATTAATCTCAGCACTAGGAAGGGTGTGATAGTTGGGCAGAGAAAGGTATATAAGGCGTGAGGAGATAAGAACTAAAACCTTTTCAGCTGAAACTTTTTGGCTAAGGCTTTTTAGGCTGAGGAGTCCTAGAGGTAAGATGTGGCAGTGGCTTATTTTTTTGTCTCTCTGGTCTTTCAGCATTTACCCCAATATCAGGCTCCCAAGATTTTTATCAAAAGATCGTTTAGCAATTCCTGTTACACCATGTCCTTTGGCAATTTGTGAAGACAAAGCTTAACTGGATGAGGTCAGGCTATGGAGTTGGAAGGAGAAGCTTGGGATTCAAGGGCATAGTTGAAGATACATGAAAATGATGAACAGAAACAATGACACTAGTACATGAAACTATGCTTTTGGTTAAGAATCTTTTTGATTATAAACAACAAAGAAAGTCTATTGTAGTAGTAAATGGAAAGACTTTTGTGTTTGGTGAGTATGTCAGTTATCCATTGCTATATAATGAGACATTCTAAATCTTGTGGCTTGAAACAATTTTCAACTCATGCTGGCTTTGGTAGTGTTTACTTGTTATACTCAGGAGACAGAAGCAGGAGTGCCTTAAGTTCCATGCCAACCTGGAATAATAAAGAGAAGAGACGGACCCTGTTTCAAAGAAACAAAGTCTTAGTCAAGATTCTGTAGGTCAAACATTAGCTAGACTGAACATGATGATTGTTTTATTCATCCCAACGAAGGTCACTTGCATGTCTACACTGAGGTACCAAGCCACTTGAGAGATGATTTGGTCCAGGATCACCTGAGGTGCTTTCACAATGTCTACATGATCTTAGTTCTGACTAGTCACTAATCTTCCAGCTGACCAGCCTGGCCTACTTCATATATTCATGGAAATGTTCTAGACAGCACCACAGAGTAAGCTCCAAAGCAAAACCACTGACATTTTTTCTGTTTTACTTGAAACAGTCTAGCTATATAGCCCAGGCTGGCCTCCAATTCACTATCTTCCTACATCCTCTTACTGAGTACCAGAATTGTGAGTATATGTCACCATGCCCAGCAAGCAGTAATACTTTTTAAACCTGTACATATTTAATCTTTGCTAATGTCTCATTGGCCAATAGAAGTCATATGGAAAACTGAGATGACATGTTTTGGAATCTCTGTAGGAAAGCTGTTGAATCAAGTACACAACAATAGTAAAATGATCATTCTGCTCACTGGGTTTTCCCATCCTTACATCTGCCAACTTCAATGTCTTGAAGCACTTGACAAGTGGCTCTGGGTTACTTTTGGCTCCTAGGTTACATCGTCACTATCATAACTTGAGAGAAGAGGTTTTTGTTGATGTTGTTATTGGTGGTGGTGGTGNAAGCCTAGTTGAGAAAATTCTGAGAATAAAGCTTTTTGGCCTGGCTTTTATGTTGGGGAATGAAGATGAATAATGCTTATTCAACCCATATGATGAGAAGGGAGAGTGGAAGAAATGTTCATCAAGTGTTTCCTGTGTCTCTGGTTTAATTTCCATGTTTTCTAGATTCCATCTCTTCTTGTTCTAGTTTTCCCTCATGTGTTTTATTTTCTGTACCACATACTGAAAACTGCTACTTGGAAAGTAATTTTTTGAGTTCTTGCATATGCATTCTCCTACCTTCCAATCTGAAGGAAAGTTTATATGAGTTTATATGAATATAAAATATGAGTATAGCATTTGCCTCAATTTTAGTTTTCAACTTTCATTTCCTATTAAATAAATTCAGTTCTCACCTCTTTTTAATTTAAAGGAGTCCCTTCTGATTTTTGGAATATATTCTTCAATCTGCCACCATGGTGCTATTTCATGAAATATTTTCTTTTATGTCTTACTCTGAAAACATGAATTTTAGTATATATCAATATTTTCCCCTACAGTCAGTGAGTTTCCTTTTATTTTCTTATTTTTGTATCTGTGGTGTATACATTTTGTGGTCCTTTTCTAAAAAAAATGAAAACATATTTTTGTACCATTTAATTTCATATAATTTCAGGTACATTATTTTCAAGCATAGTACATAGATGCCCATCCGGTCCTTTAGCTACAGCTAGTGGCCTTTTCTCTCAAGAGTTTTCTCATTCTATGTCAGAAGTAGGCAATTTTTTTCTGAACTTTTTGAGATAAAGAGATTAGTATGTATTTCTTAAAAACAAGGGTATTCACTTATAGAACTATAGTGCAATTTATCAAGATCAAATTCAAGATGTTTGATATTGGGTTCATGATACATCTCAGTGGTTGAGCCTGCCTAACCTGTGCAAAGTTCCAAATTCCATTTCAACCACCATGAAAAAAAAATTACCTGACTAAATAGTATTACCTAATTTAACACTCATTCAAATTCATTGCCTCATTAATGTTCACTTATAGTTATTACCTACCACATCTCATTCTGTCTTTTTAATATATAAAAATGTCAAATATCTTCTTAGCTATTTTGTGTGTTTTGTTTTTAGTATTAAAAAAAAGAGTAAAAGCCAGTGTGGGACTATCTGTGATCTCATTAGATTCAAGTTAAGTCATTTTGGTAGAAATAGCAGTCATCAGAAAATAGCTAATATTTAAAGTTGAGATGCTCAGATCAGGTAGAAACCTATGCACATAGGAAAGGCTTGATGTATTGTGGGCTATGCAATGGGACATTGGACAGGAATTGGCCTTGTTATGAGCTTGCTTGTTTTTGTTTTCTTTTGGGCTATATTAAGGGAATTCTGTCTTGTACATACTTCTAACTGACTTCTTTGTAGCCTCTACTCATATTGCAAGTCACAGCAACTAGCTAGTAGGGACTTAACTCACATCAACCAAAGGAATTTTAGTTACCATCAGGGCATGTATTTACTTTTCCAATTACAAAGTTTTGTGAGTCAGTTCCCATCTATTTTTCTGTCACATTTTATGTCCTCTCTTGGTACAAGTATGTCCCCTCTGTTTTATTCCTGTCTTTTTGAGCAGTTTGAAGAGTTAACAGGTATTTAATCTGCACACATCAATGTAAGTGATTTTCTTTGCTATAAAGGCAATTGTATATGTTTACTATGTGCAAGATTTTGGTTTTGTGCCACAGGAGAATTAGAATGGGCCAGAGACACATCAGGATCTTAGACCTTGCCTTGGAGGAGGATTGATAGAACATACATGTGCACATCATACAGAGCATGCTACTTTGTGACACTTGACTTGAGACAGGCCAAGGATTTAAATATATTGAGTACCTAGTGTTACCAAACACATATAAAAAGAGGAGAGTAAATATTTGAATCTCTCTAGTAATTTTTCTTTTCAGTATTGAGAATGGAACCCTGGACCTTGCACAAGGTAGGCAGGTGCTCTTCCACTGAGCTGCATCTCCTCTCACCCAGGAATTTATTATGAAAATGGTACCATTCCATTTTGTTGAGGGGTGGAATTTATGACCAGACCATCAAATAACATGGAACAGGTTTCTAATCCAGGCTAGTTTGACTGTCACTAAAGAGTTTCCCCACCTCCCTGGTGTTTCCCAGGAAGGTGTATTGCATGAATTGAGAGATATGAGTATCCTTTTCTTAAGAGGCTTTCTATCAGTTCTCCTATGAACTAAAATTTATATTTTACCCAAGTTCTTCTAGCACCTTATTCTATTTCCCCCAAATGCCACGTCTGTGGGGGAAATTAGGATGGTATTGAATTTCGTTGTTTCTTGTTTCTGCAGTCTTTTCTGTTACTCCTTTTTCCTGCGATAGAAGTACATTGAAAGGAGAAATATTGTCTTTTTATTTCCCAGTGTGTCCTGAGCTTCTAGACTGTACCTGGTGCATAGCAGGTACTTAATAAATGTTTATCCTTTAAAGTTAAAAGGCTACTTTTGTATTTTTTGTGTATACCTATGTACTTGCCACAATTGTGCATCTGAAAATCAGAGGGCAACTTACTAGAGTCAGTCTCTCCTTCTACCCAGGAATTGAACTCAAGTTGTTAGGCTTAGTGGTAAGTGCCGTTACCTGATGAGCCATCTTGCCAGACCCTGCTAAATAGTCTGGTTTGACTCCATGATTAAGTAGTCTTCTGTTGCACATGTTCCTATTGTCGCCCTTTGCCTGTGTCTTTGTTCTGAACTGCTCTGTGAGTTTGGATGGTTTTCTACATTTTCAGATCTCTAGTGCCCTGACAATCCTGGCATGTGCAGGGGCTTCATTAATCATTCTTTTAATGACTAGGGATAGACAAAAGATAATGCTCTTGGGAGGGTGTATTAGTCAGGGTTCTCTGGAGTTCCAGAACTCTAGAAACGAATAGATAGATAGATATTCCATACATATATATATGTATGTATATTGTATGTATGGAATATGTATTGGAATATGTATGTATATGTATGGAATGTATTGGAATGACTTGCACACTACTCCAACAATGGCTATCTGTGAACAAAAAGTCCAAGAATCTAGTAGTTGCTCAGTCCCACAAGGCTGATGTCTCAGCTGGTCTTCAGTATATGCTGGAATCCCAAAGAAGTAGGCTCCATTGCCAATGAAGCAATGAATGTACTAGCAAGGCTAGGGCAAGCAGGCAAAGAGCAAAACCTTACTTCTTCCATGTCCTTATGTAAGGGGAAATTTCTTTTTAGGAAAACTATGTTTTATCACCAAGCACGGTAGCAAGGGCAACATTTGGAAAATGGATGCAAGTTTAGCCGGAAGGCAAGAGTATCAGCAGCTTAAAGCCAACTTGGCTAACATGGTAAGATCCTGTTTCAAGTAGCCAAGGAGGACTTGCCTAGCATGCACAAAACCTGGGTCTGATCCCAGTCACTGCCTCCCACAAAGTGTTTTCTCTAGTATTTAAATTCTTAAGGTCAAGGAATACATGAATACATTTATTAAATAAAATAAGACCAAATTATTTTTCTTGCTGTCATATTGACATCTATTTATAACTATAACTTTATTAATGTCTGTATAGAGATACTCTAGTTAAAGATTTGTTTGACCTAGTTGAAATACATCCTTGCCAGAGCTTTCTTTGCCATAAGTAATCTTTTTTCTCTCTCTAATTCTCTATATTAAACATAGTTTTCATAAACATTTGCTGTCTGAACATAGAAATAATACATAGATTATTTTCTTATTTAAGTAAAATGCTTAGCAGGACCGAATTATCTAATACAAATTTTTTACAAATTGACCTTTTCATTCCTGTGAATCAAAACCTTGAAGGGTATTGCTGGTAAATATTCTGTTTTCACTTTTGGAAAACAGTTCACAAAAAGCCACTAAAATTTATCAACATTTAAAAATCTCCATCAGCAAACTAGTCAAGTTTGCTATGCTTTCCAATTTAAAGGATTTTCTTGAAAATTTCCCTTTTAGTGTTTCAACCCTTTGATTTTTTTTCATTAGAAAAACCACCATTTTCCTTTTCTTGAAAAGTGCAGGTTTTCATTTTGAACTTTTTGCTTAAGAGAATAGAATAGGCTTTATACAGTGAGGCAGAGCAAATATCTTCTAAGAAACACTAGTAATGGCAATGATATCTTGGTGGAAACTAGTTACTGCACAAGAGTTGATTTATAAGTCAGGAGGCAGAATGAAATGTAAGTTGTAGAAAATGCAGATTGGTCATCTAAGGCACCTTGCATTCTAAACTAGTCTTAGTTAAGCTTACATTTTATTCAGGAACTTACATTTGAAGGATAATAATGAAAAATAAGAAACTGTAAAGTATTTGTAGTACAAATTGGAGTTTGTGGGGTTACTTCTTTATGTAGAGTGTAGCAAGTTATGAGAAAGTATGTAGAGCCAGAGTGAAACAGAAAGTTCAGGACATAAAAGCATCTATACAATTTTAGCCAATCTTTATTGAATTCCAATAACACAGTTTAAGACAATTAAACAAGTCTCTGTTGTCATTAAGCTCAAATTTTGATGGAGAGAGATAGACAATGTACAGGAGATAAGGCCCTTGGGAAGGACACCAGCTAGGCAATTGTCCTTTCATATAATTGATTAGAAAGGCCTTTTCTTATAATATGAGAATTGAACAGAGACCTGGAGAACCTCAGAGTACAGATCACAAAAAGTGTTGTGATCCTAGGAGCAAGAACTCTAGGAAGGAAGAATATCAAGTATGACAGTGATGAGATGAGCTCACACACTACCTGTGAGGGACCAACAGTATTCTAGAGTGGCTAAAACAGGGTGATTCAGGGGAGACTTGGGAGAAGACAATCACAGCAGGGATAGCATCATAGATCTTTGAAGTATCACAGGGCCTTTGGCGTTTACTCTGTGAGGTGGGAACTACTGAAGAGCTTTGAGCAAAGAAGTTAGATGTAATGAAAGCTTTTAAGCAGTCTGGGTGGAGGGCCCAAGGGGAACTGCAGGCTAGAAAGCCTGCCATACGAAGTAATAGCAATGATGCATACGATTATGGTGACTTCGATCAGTGCAGTTTCTTAATTCTCTACAATCTACCATATCTATCTCTTTTTAAATAAATAAAGTGTATACCAGAGGCTGGGAGGATTGCTTACTCCATAAAACATTTGCTAGGCAAGTGGAAGAACTTGAGCTTAAATCCCCAGAAACCAAATAAATATGGCCTAGCAAGCACCTGTGATTCCGGTGTTCAAACAGGGAAGTGAGAGGTAGTAACAGAAGAATCCCTGAAAGTTTGTAGGTCACGTGGCCTGACAAACGTAGTAACAAATCACCAAAAAGAGACCCTGTCTCAAAGAAAGAAAGGTGAAAGTGAGGACTGACACTCAAGGTTGTCCTCTGACCTTAATATATGATTCACTGTACACACACACACACACACACACACACACACACACACTTACATACTGCTACTGGGGGTGACTTTTTCTTTTAAATCTTCCAGTAAGTGTTCAAAAGCTACTACTTTCAAAATTATTTCAAAGTCATAGCATAATTAATCAATTCACAAAAACCATTTTAAATAAATTATAAAATCAAACTTCAAGGAAGCACATATGTCAGTTTTTTATGGAGCTAAAGTTCAAAATATCATTTCCTGTGTCAAGTCAACAGCATTTCATATTGTATGGTTTATATTAAAAAGTACAGTGGCCTGAGCAGAGCATGGTGGTGACCACCTGTAACCCAAGCAGTTTGAAAGCAGAGGGAGGAAGGGCATGAGTTCAATGCCAGCCTGGACTATATTGCCAGACCCATGTCTGAAAAACAATATTATAACGACAGCTAGAAGTCTTTGAAGAGCACTAGAATCTTCTACATCTTTTAGAGTGCTTGTATAGAAATTATTTTCATGGATTAAAAAAAACTGAGATAACTACTGTGACTCTATTATTGTGCTTTGTAAAGGGAAAACATTGCTCTAAATACAGTATGACTCACAGACTATTATTGTGCTTGCTTGTAAAGGGAAGACATTGCTCTTAATACAGTATGACTCACAAACTGACAGCTATGTTGACATTAGTGGGCACACAGGTTTATGCATACTTGCTCATGTTTTACAATGTGATCCAACTACTAAAGGTAGGATTCTCCTCCAGCGTTTTCCCATACCACTACATTTTCTTTTAAGACACAGCCCTACTATCCAGAATGGATATGTAGAAACTGTATTAAAAGTTGCAGGAAGAGATATGATGTCAAGGACACAAATGAAGGGGGCATGTAGACAAATAAAACACCACTACATAGATGTCTTGATACATCATTTTCTTTCTAGAAGGCATCTTTTCTCTATGGTGGATGTTTAAGGATAAATTATCTCTGTTTACATGTACTTAGTTAGATAGCTACAAGGTGTTTTGTAGAAGAATTTGCTAAGAGAGCTTGAGGTAGAACTGAAAGTGATTAAATATTTTAAAAGATTTACTTAAATTTTAACTATATTTTTCGGTCATGGTTTCTGCTTTCCATTTAAAGAGGGATATTTAAATTAGTAATTAAGAAAGCTAGTTCAGAAGGGCTAGAGTTAATGACCTTGATAAGCCCCATTCCCAATCATACTGTACCATACAATAGGTCTAGAGAGCATTTAACTGGTGCACAGACACACGTGCAGGCAAAAATAAAACAAATACACACATAAAGTAACATTTTTAAAAAGATATACATATGATCTAATGTTTGATGGTGAATTAAGGTTTCTGTGACATTTCCCTACATCACCCACACCCTTCAGTCTTAACAACAATCCTTGAGGGTAGGAATATAACAGGAATCCTCACTTAAATGTTGTCAAATGCTGATCTACAGATATCTATGTCTTTTACCATCATCACATCTAGATTTTTGCATTTATATTTGCTAATTTAGTGTACCAGGCACTCTACCTGGTGGCTCACAACCATCTATAACTCCAGGCCCTCTCCCAGCCTTCACAGACACCAGGTATACACCATTTCCTATGTGTATTTTAATATAGAGATTGAACTGATTTTCCAATATCACTAAGTCAGGAACATAGTGAGTGAAACTACCTCAAGTATTGAGATACTAGTCTATCTTCCAATTAAAACATTTTTCAGGTTGTAACCAAATACAATGGCTTTCCCTAGCAGTGAAGGTAAAGCCAAAACAAGAACAGCTAGGAAGTAGAAGAATGGAGAAAGATTCATTACCTGCAATGGGTAAGGAGAACATGAGAGTTATTTCCAAAGTGATATCCTTCCTGAACAAAGGAAGAACAGATTTTATTCAGAGACACTGTAAATATTCATATAGTAAAAACCTTCATAGGTAGGTACATTCCTGAGCCTGTGCAATTAAGGACTGCATCCCGAGTATGCTCAGTTTGAAATCATAGTTCAAGAAGGGAAGAAGGCCCACACATTTTAGAGCACACATAGCTCAAAATCAAGGTGCTAAATTTATGTGGAAGACAAGAGCTGTTTTGGAAATGTTCATTTTCTGTGGTAAAGATGGCAGATAGGAACACCTCTAGGCATGTCCAACTCTGTCCACATACAAGAAATGAAAGGTACTTTGAAGCTGCATTAATAGAGGAGCTTGTTCCCCAAGGTGCCTACATGGCTTAGTGGCTGACAAATTCATGAAAAGAAAAATAGAAGAGAAGGTGCCATTTTATTCCACTAATGAAATTTGAGACATCCACATGTTCTTGTTCTATAGAATGACCTATGGAGTCAGGTAGGATGGCACAGTCCTGTAAATCTGGCGCTCAGAATGCAGGTGGCTCATTTCAAGGTCATCCTCAGCTCTATAGAACGTTTCAGGTCAGGCTGGGCTACATGACATCTTGTCTCAATCAATAAACAAAGAAAACAGTCTGTGGATAAATGAATTATATGGTGCTTTCCGAACAGCCCTTTCAAAGAATCACTGTATATGTTATTTTAAAGCAGTTGTTCTCACACACACAATCAACTAACCTGGGCTCATAGGGGCTCACAGAGACTGAACCAACAACCAGGGAGCCTGCATGGGACTGACCGAGACCCTCTGCATATATGTTACAGTTGTGTACTTTGGTCTTCTTGTGGGACTCCTAACAGTGGGAACAGGGGCTGTCTCTGACTCCTTTACTGGCTTTTGAGACCTGAGTGGATTGGGTGGGAGGA
>LZPO01087198.1:353833-366989 GCA_001675575.1 Neotoma lepida | reverse complement strand
AGAGAGAGACCCACATAGACATGCATTCACTCCCTTCCAGATAGGACAGGTTCTTTAAATTAGTCTGTTTGCCCTGGGCTGGCAAGTGGATTTAGCCATCGATTTCGTTAGCAGCATATAAAGACTTGCAGATCTGTATGAAGCGATTTGCAGTGTTCCCAGGACATCCAAAGAGCTCTAGCATGGAAACAAATGCCTCCTATAAGAAAACCTGGCTCCCTCCCTCTTACCCTGTTACAGAGCTGAAAGTCTTGCTTTCTCTTTCCTTAGGGCTCCATTGAAATGTTCCCTTAAAACACTTTCCCATCCCACTAGAACTTGCTATATCACTTATATCATATCTATCGTATGAGACCAATTTTAATCTATTTGTTGATTTATTTTTCTTCTCCTTCTATTCATGAGGACACTTTGTAGCTTATTGGTATCTTCCTAAATCGCCAACACATAGAACAATATGAATGTAGGAGGTGCTCAGTAATACTTATATAAGGAAAGGTTTATTGTTGCATTTTGTTAGTATGAACTTAAGACAGGAGAGTTTCCCTAGATCTTTTTGCCCTCCCCCTTTGATGGGGTCTCCCCATGTAGCCCATGCTAAAATAGAACTCATGATTCTCTTGCTTCTACCTCTCAAGTGTTGAGATCACAAAGCTAACACTCCAGATTTCTTCCTGCTTCTCCTCTGTCTCCTCCTTCTTCCCCTCCTCCTCCTTTTTTTCTTCTTTTTCTTCTTTCTCTTTGTTTTTGTTTTGTTTTGTTTTAATGAGATAGAATCTAACTCTATCTCAGGCTAGCCTGGAACACATGGCTATTTTCCTGCCTCAGTTTCCCAAGTGCTGAGGTTACAGAAATGAGCCACCATGCCCAGCCAGGTTTTCTTATAGGAGGCAATTGTTTCCATGCTAGAGCTCTTTGGATGTCCTGGGAACACTACAAATCGCTTCATACAGATCTGCAAGTCTTTATATGCTGCTGATGAAATTGATGGCTAAAATCACTTGTGAACCAATTCATGATGAGTAAGGACAAAGCTCCAAAGCTGTGTTCTTAACTGTGAAAATGAATCACAAAGCTGTACTCCATTGGGAAAGCCATTTAGAAATTCTGAATGATGAAAGAAAACCTCATTCACAGTTCTCCAAAAATAGCCCCTAAAATTCACATCCTGTCTTTACTAGCACAAGAAGGACATCTTTCCTAGAAATACTTCCCTTTCAATAAGCACATGAATTGTTTCTTTCACACCTAACAAGGACTGGATGATCACAGCCTAAATGCAGCTAGCCATTAAAGTAAATAAAAATTACTGAAGTGCTTTAATTTGTTTTCAAAGTAAAATGGCAAACTCCTGGCTTATCTTGATGCATTGTGCAAGACTTTTGCAAGTTGAGGTTGGGGATTCCACAACCATGTCAGAATCTATGTGCTGAGTCATATCACCCTAATACAAGACACAGGAGATTGGGGATTGGGGACCAATCACGGGTGCTCTGCAATTTAGTTCCTCTTTGTGAAAAGGAAAGGCATCTTCACTAGGGTGGCAGTACCACTGCTAGAAAGACCACAGGCTCCAGAGCCCAGTTTCCCAAGGAGCAACTGTGCACCTGTTGCATCTTGGGGGGGACCTGGTGTGTAACTGGTCCGTGATAGATAATAGATCTAATTCATTGCTTTCATTTGAATTCAGAATAAATATCTCCTGAGGTTTTTATTTTACTAAGTAGCGCATCTCTCTGGTGTTGATCTCCACATTTCAATTTCACCAGGCTTGTCAGCATGTACTAAATTAGGTGGTTTTGAAATCCCTTAACTGAGCTTATTAATTTTGTCAAGGTGAAGATGAGTTCATTTATGTGCCAATTGGCTGGTTTCTAAAGGTGAACTTAACAAAATTATCCCCTTTCCACAAATACACTTTAGAAGAAATACCAGAAAGGATTTTGATTCATTCACCTTAGATAATAGAACCAATATGAATAGAGTTATTTTGTACCATATTCGAAGTTACTTGAATTATTCACATTAAAATAATTTCAAGCCTGGTGGTAGTGGAGCACACCTTTAATCCCAGCACTCAGGAGGCAGAGGCAGACGCATCTCTGTGAGTTTGAGGCCAGCCTGGTCTACAGAGTGAGTTCCAGGACAGCCATGGCTACACAGACAGACTCCGTCTCAAAAGACCAATAAAATAAAAAATAATAATTTCAAATACTGTCACTATGCAATCATATCAGAAGTAAAGAGCACGTACATTTGTAAATTAATACTTTAAAAGAGAATAAAGCAAAACTTCATTTGATATAGTTTCTCAGACATTAGGACCCTGTAATACATACTGCATTTCTTCCCCTGAAACAACTTGGTATATTTGTCTTGCATACAGCTACAATACAGGAAAACCTGTCTCAGTTTGTGTAAATTTTCACAAGTGGTTCCAAGCAGAGGAAAAGCTATCCAATTATAAATAAATGAGGGCGAATATTATTTCCTTAGCTATTATATAAGAATGACAAGGAACCTGATATGTCTAACAAAGGAAAGAGATGTGTAAATCCTTACTCTAAGCATTTTGTATCTTTACCTTCATTTTAAATCTAAGCATAGGCACTTTGAATTTGGAAAGGGTGTTTGCCAATTGTTCAAAACACTGCCATCCCAACAATCTTTCTGTATATTTGGGAAGCATCAGTGTAAATATAAGTACTGAGTTTTTATAAGCCAGGAGCACAAATCCTGTTCAAAGCTTCTTTTCAGTAAAATTTATGTTCACCTTATGTCCACATGATTATAAGTAAAGCCTTTTGATTTGTTTGTTTCTAACATAGACACAAGCAAGAGATCTGATGCACAAAGGTTAATTTTTTGAGACAGGGTCTATGTTAGTCTGGTTGGCTGGGAACTCACTCTGTAGACCAGACTGGCCTCAAACTCACAGAAATTCTCCTGCCTCTGTTTCCCAAGTGCTGTGATTAAAGGTATACACCACCATGCCTATCTAAAAGTGGATTTTTTTAAATCACTAATATTAAGAACAAAAAACCTTTGGGCATTAACATATGTCTTAGTCAGTGTTCTATTTACGTGAAGAGATATCACGACCATGGGAACTCATAAAGAAAAGTGTATAATTGGGGCTTGCTTACCTTTTCAGAGGTTTGACTCTATTGTCATCTTGGTGAGGAGCAGCAAGCAGGCAGAAATGGTGCTAGAGAAGCAGCTGAGAGTTCTGCATCCAGATCCACAGGCATCAGGAAGAGGAAGACACTGGGCCTTGCTTGGGCTTTTGAAACCCCAAAACCCACCCTTAGTGACATACTTCCTCAAACAAGGCCACACCTATTCTACACCTACTCCAACAAGGCCACAACTCCTAATGCTTTCAAATAGTGCCACTCCCTAATCATTTAAATATATTGATGTGTGAAATCTATTCTTATTCAAACCACTACAAAATATTAAAAATTTGAGGGGATATTCCTCTTCAGATATAAGAAAAGTGAGAAAGATTAAGGATAAGAAGTAAAATGGCTATAATATGGATTAGCTAGGTATCCCAAACCACACTTAAACCTACAACAAAAATATCAGATTTAAATAGAAAATGATGCCAGTTAGGAATTAAATTTAGAAAGGGGGTTTTGATTAGTCTAACTAATTACGAAGGTATATGGGTTGTAGAATCTTCACTCCTGGAAAGCAGAAAAAATGGAATGTCTAAAATAGTTTGGAGCTAATATATGAGTCTCTTGCTACACACAGTGAATCAATCATAAATCTTGAGTAAATTAAAGCTGTGGTAGGAGAAAGAGGAAGTGCCAATCAACTCATCTATGCATGAGGTGGTAGCATTACACTGGGGATTGAGAGTAGGCCATTAGGCAGAAACGATTGGCCAGATGATTGTGAAATATTACCAGTTTAAAGAAAGTGAATTTAAGGACAAGAAACTGATTTAATAACCATTTTATCATTTTATCAACTGATTTTAATTTTTATCAAAGTAATGCATGGTTATGTGCAAATGTATTGAAGTCTCATAATGAAAACCAGAATCCTTACCCTATCCCATTCCACCCTAGGGAAATCATTTCAACTGGGAAATAGTTCATTTGTTATGTGATTTCTCATTTCACAAAATCTGCTTTTAGTGCTATTTATTGACGTCTGAATTTTAGACATCATCTTTATAATCTATATATGATCAAGAAGGGAGTTTTCCTTGCCTGTGTTCAGCCTCTAGTACCAAAAAGGAAGGAAGGACTGAAGAAAGGAAAGGAAAATGGGAAAGTGGGAAGGAGGGAGAAGGTAGGAAGGAAGAAGATGAAGGGGAAAGAGGAGTGAAAGGAGGAAAAGGTGGATCCCTGGGACGTCCTGGGCAGCCAGCTTAACCCACTTGGTATGTTCTAGGGCAGTGAGAAACCCTGTCTCAAAAAATGTAAAAAGGTGGATGGTGCCTCAGAAAGGAGAGCATAGTTGTCCTCTGGCCTCTGCCTATACATGCACACATGAGCACACATGCATACAGGCAGAGCAAGAAAAAGTAAGAGAGAGAAAGAAAGGAACCAGAGAGAAATAGGTTTGGTGTCCATGTCTGTGATCCCAAAACTCAAGATGCTGAGAGGCAGGAAGACTGTAAGTTCAAGGTGAGCATGGACCAGCAAGACTTTGAAAGATCTTGTCTCAGAAAACCAACAAACCAACAAGGGAAAGATGAATACTAGATTGAATACAACATAGTCTCTGCTACTATGTAAGAGATCTCTGTGGCTATGCTTTTTTATTCTTTTGTTTTCTTGGAGTTATTAATAGTCTCAGATTTTACTTATATTTATGAGAACTTGTTTATCCTCAAAGGTAATCTGTCAGTGCCATTGTTTTCTTTCCAGAGTCCTCTCTACTATCCCTTACTGCTAGCATTTGAGTGGGACATTTCTTTTTTAAAAATAATTTATTTATTTTTATTTTATGTGCATGAGTGTTTTGCCTGCATGTATGTCTGTGTGAGGATGTCAGATCCCCTGGAACTGGAATTACAGACAGCTGTGAGCTGCCATGTGGGTGGTGGGAATTGAACCTAGGTCCTCTGGAAGAGCAGCCAGTGCTCTTAAGCTGAGCCAAATCTCCAGCCCCTGACTGGGACATTACTTAGATGATAAATCTATTCTTCTAGATTTCTCTCATTTCTCTTTATGGTGATTATTCTGTTTACTCAGTTTCAATGACTCTATCTTTTCTGGCTTAATTTCCTCATTTTGCTGAAACATATTTTTGAGTGATTTCCAAAGACAGTATGTGGGTTGAAAATTTTTTGAGTGTTGGTGTGGAAATAATTACATTCTATCTTGATATTTGATTGATAATATGCCTTGGTATGGAATTGTCAGAAATCACTTAGTCTCAAATTTTTATGTTACTTACCTTGCAGTTGAAAAGAATATAATAAACCTATTAGAAAATTTTTCATTATATATAAAGAAGAGCTATTCTAATAATAGAGGTTTAAATATTTTGTTACTTGTAACAGTTTTATGGATATTTATTAGCTAGTTGACCATATAGTCTTTGCACTTCTTGTTACAAGGGACATATAAATATTTGAGTATGAGCCTTGTGACGATTTGTCTTTGTCACTTTGGCTAGCCGTCATACTTAATTGATCTTTGCTTCACCTGAAGCTATTTTGTAGATGTTAACATCTATAGTCTGTTGACTTTAAGTGAAGGAGATTATCCTTGATAATATGAGTGAGCCTCACCCAGTCAATTGAAAGCCTTAACGGCAACAGTGAGGTTTCCTTGAAGAACAAAAATCCTTCCTCAATGTGCTACAGGGTTAGCATATGCCAACTGGCCTATGGGTATTAGATCTGTGAGTCTCTGCAGTCGTACAAGGCTGAAACAATTCTCTACATATGATATCTAACTGTATATATATATATATATGTACATATATATTATATATATTTCTGACTCTATTTCTGTGGAGAGTTCTGATTGACATAGTCCTCAATGACATCAGAATCTAGGAAGGAAATTTAATAAAAGTAAAACAACTTTTAAATAATTTTCCACTTAAAACTCTGTTATGAAATCATAGTAAAATGTAGATTACTAAGAAATGACAAAATTACTCTTGGGGAACAGAGTAAGATTGTGCTTAAGTTGAGAAAGGGGTCCAATTGGTAGTGGACAGAAATGCTGTGAGAATAGTTGGAAAAAAAGACTTTGCAGGTGGTTACAATGGAGTGCACCTATAGCCACAGAGCTCAGGAGACCAGGGCAGTAGGATCTTTTGAGCTCAGATGTTTGAGAGCAGGTTACACAGCCCAGCAAATCCCTGTCTCAAGACACAGATCAAAACAAAACAAACAAAACCCCTCTCTAAATCCAAGCACAAATGGTTTACCAAATTTCTAAAAGGAAGAGAATAAAGAATCATCCATATTTGATCAATTAGCACAGAAGCTGTCAAGATCTTTCTACCTCTTACATGCATAGACTTATTAAGTAGTAAGGCACAATTAAACTTAAAGCCTGGGATTTGTGGCATGCATCTGTAATCTCAGCATTCAGGAGGCACACACACTAAACACATGTTAAAACATCTGAATGGAAATAAGGTGATATACTTTAATGTTTAATTTCCAAGTGACGAAACATCAAGATTACTTTATTTCAAATCCTGACAAGTGAGTAGCTAGTTCTGTCTTGCGTGAAAGTCTCTCCTTAAGGCATAGTGTTTTAAATTCTCTCTCCATACCTGAATTGTTTTCTTTCTGGATTCAGATCACTTCTCTTTTTTATAAACACAGTTGTCCAATATAAAGTGACTGATATTCAACCATTTTTTACTCATGCAAACATTCATTCTGTTGGCTTAAACCTAATAGGTCACAGAATGAAGAGGATGACTTTATTTCCACTGTCCACTTTCTTCTAGAGGTTTTTAGAACCATTTGTGGAGACACTGTACTTTATAACATTGTTCATGCTACTAGCAAAATATCTGACTGTGTCATTTATAAACAGTACAAGTTTGTTGCACACAGTGGTAAAGGCTGGAAAGTATGAGACTAAGGTGCTAATAGGCTCAGTGTTTAGTGAAGGTTGGCTCTCTGCTGGGCAGAGTCCCTGTTGCTTTGTCTTTACTTGGCAGAAAATGCAGACAGGCTTTCTCAGGCTTCCTATAAGGATACAAATTCCATCCTTGAGGATAGAACCCTCCTGGATTCTTGGTACTGTCATTTTTAAAGATGGAGTCCTGATTTACTTACTCTGCCTCAGTAACCCTCCCTGTCAAAGGTGATGGTAACTTTCTAGTACTAGGTAGACATAAAATGGTGCACATTTGTTGAATTCCCAGTCAAAGTGCTTAGCTCCTACTTGGTACTCAGAAGGGGTGTTTGTTAATGGCAGAACTATTAACAATTTTTCCTAATGCGTGAGACAATTATGGAGTAAGCCCCAGCAATAACTGATGTTTTTACTTGAGGAATCACCCTTACATAGACCTACTAGGCATTATCATATGTATTCTTCCAAGAGATCTTTGCTCTATAGCTGAGATGATATATAGGCATACAGATGTAAAGGGATGAAACACATTGTCTCAGGAATACATCAATACAGTTGCAACTCTATATGAAGGTCATTTTTCCTCTCTCAATCTGAAATGTAACTCACTCACATGTGGGAGTGTTAAGATGGAACATGGCAGGACTGGTGATATCGCCCAGCAGTTAAGAGCACTTGCAACCTGGGTTTGGTTTGCAGCCCCTACATGGAGGCTCACAACCATCCAGTTCCTGGGGTCTGACGCCATCTTCTGGTCTCTGTGGGCACCATATGCACATACATACACACAGGCAAAACAATCATACACATAACACAAAATAAATCTATAAGAAATATAAAAGGTGTGAGGGGAGATTGTGCTTATAGCTAGAAGTATAGAATGGATAATAAGTTATACTTGTGTTTATTTCTCAAAAGATTCTTTTCTCTTCCTTAATGTGGCAGTGACAGGTCTCCCTGGTTTTAGGAAAGTTATTCATAAATTTTCACTTTCATTCAACAAATATCCACTCATGGCAACTGTGATGAAAGTAGCTGAGGTTATAAAGATGAATTAGACATCATTCCTATCATTGAGACATTTCTGTTATAATGGGAGTGAGAGATTATATGACTACAGTAAGCAAGAAAGTGAAAGAGCAGAGATGGTCCATGTTTAGCTCAGCTGGTATATGCTACCTTCTAACTGGAGGAAGTTCTCTTCAATTTGTTCCTTTACTGTGAGAAAGGAGTACAGTCTTTATATCATAGGAATTGCGATAGAGTACTATAAACCTTGGCATTTATTTATTTACTTATTATTTACTTTTGAGAGCTGATTGTTAAATATCTACCTGCATACAACTGGATGTATCTAAACTGATGTAAGAACATAGAAGGAGGCAAGAGATTAATTTTCTTTGTGGCTTTAGAGAAAACAACAAAAGAATATTGACATTTCTGGTTATAGAGTGGTGGGATGTTGGGTCAAAAGAGGAGAAAACTGAAAGAACTTTTGAAAGGACACAGAACTTGGGAGAGGAAATCCTAGCTTGCACTTACCTTTAAAGTGATGCCAATATACAATTGGTGAAGCTTCTCTGGAATCAGTAGTTGGGTGGTGTGGTAGGGGTCTAACTCCAATGGTGTGTAGTAGCAGCAGCAACCCTGGGTATCTTCTTATATCCTGGGCTCAGATATACCTAGGGCCGAGGTAGATGTAGACTTTCTTAAAGTCAATCAAAGCCCATTGGGAGTGGGAAACATGTGGATCCCCAGCATCCTTGGCACACCTACCCAAGCAGATTCTCTTGGACCAGGGACCTTAGGATTGACATGTTTAACAGTCTCCCCAGAGAGTCCCTTACACTTAAACTGAGAATTGGTTTTTACCAAACACTGGTTTTGTGCCCTAGGGGACATTCAGTAATGTCTTCAGATATTATTGATCAGATATTGGCTTCTAGTGGGCAGAGGCCAGGATGTTACTAAATATTTGACAACACACTGACCAGTTCCATGGTGGGGAATTATTTGTCTGCAAATGCTGGTGCTTTCAAAGTTTAGAAGCCTTGATCTACCAGGTGTGTCCAACCCAACCCATAACCCTAAGGTTGCATGTGGCCAAGGATAAATATGAATGTGTTGCAATGCAAAGATATAAACTTATTTGAAACATTATAAGGTGTTTTTTATTTGTTTTTGATAACTTGGTGGTGTGGTATCTCCATTTCAAAAGGGTAAGCAAGCTTGGGCCTAGGCCATAGTGAAAGGTAGAAAGAACGAATAAGTAGATCAAGGGCAGCTGCTGTGATTAGGAGTACTCTAGAATTTCTCAGTGGGGAGCTGAGACAGAGCTATGGACTCCCAGGTGCCATGCTCTGCTGCCAAAATCTCAGGGAACCCAGCTAAGCATATACATATTGAACCACACACCTCCAGCAGTCCTGAAGCTGCTAAATCATTATTTGCTAAGCTTTTCTTCTCTAATACTGCAAAACTGAAAATATTTATTGGATTATCCTCACACTGTGGTCACTTGTTTGGAAAATATATATATTACTGGCTCCACAAAAAAAGTAGTCTTTACTCAGTTTACATTTATCTTTAAATCCAAGAGCCAGATTTGCATAGAAATCATATTCACAGGGGCTTGAAAAGGGTTACAACTTTTATGGGGAGTTCAGAAAGAAAACTTTGGAAATTTTCCTTAACTTGAGCTTGAACTTTCTAAGAAGCTGGCTAGTTCTGCTTTTCTTGTCTGTGTTTGTGGGTTTAGCAGGTTGGCATTGTTAAAGTCAACCACTGTCGAGAGGTAGACACATTTATTTTTAAAATAGTTTTCTTAAGCAAATGTCTGTGTTTATTGTTCTTATGGGCATATTTTTATCTGATATTGTGCATTCAGTCACCAACTGTGAAGACTATTCTTCACTTGCTGTACTTCAAAATGTTTGTGTGTCCAGTCCCATTAATATTTGCTTTTCATAAGTTGGATATAGAGTTTCCATGGAGATGAGGTGGGTAACATCTTGTTACTTTATTGCTTGTTTCAGTTAAAGTGGTACTCAGAGCAGTGTGGTTTACTCTCCACTGTTTTTGCAAAATTAGGTATCTTGAGCAAGATAATACTTTTAAAAATGTCCTTGGGTCCTGAGGGTTGAGATTTTCTCGCTGAAAGAGTTCTGCACCTTTCAAATGCTTTAATGCTTTTAAGGGGTTCTTAAAGTGCAAGGATTTAGGGCCCGGAGCTAGTTAAGCTTTGAGCAGATGCAGTTCTGTTAGACAAGAATAGAACTCATCCTTTACTTTAGGAGCTCTGACACTACATCCAGCTGCTTCCAGTCATTTGACTCCTGAAAGCTGCCCTAATCCTGGTAGAGGCAGCCTCTCCTGCTCCCAGGTCCACCCCCTACTCCTGATTGGCGAGACACTCCGCGACCAGAGCCCGCCGCCTACGACGTCCCTGTGAACTGATTTGAAATAAGAGCCAGGCGGTCCTCACTAGCCTGCGCCCGACTTTTCATAGGCTGGAAAAGGAAAGGTTGAGAAACTTGACATTGTCTTGGGTAGAGTGCGTATAGAAGCAGATCAAAGAATAAAAAGGGAGGGGGACGAAAAACGTGCTCTTTGCTGCCTGTGGATTCCACCGAGTTGCTTTTGTCTTGTGGGCTTTTCTGCCGGCTTTGGTGTCTGCGCTTGGAAGCCTGCGGGTGCGCTTCCTCGCAGCTCGCTCCCTGCCGGATGGGTCATGGAATTCTAAACATGAGGCAGGTAAGCTTGAGGATTGTGGTTGTAGCTGCACTGGCGCCAGCCACGGGGGGAGGTATGTAGCTTGGGACCCCTGCGACCTGTTACTCCCGATTGCATGTGGAGTGATCAAATGCATGGTTTCAAGCAAATCCATTAGGTGGAAAGAGGGGACTGTGTTTTCTTCATAAGATACCTTAGAAAGCACATCACCTGCCGTCTCCCCACCGCCTCGTCCTTACTACCTATGCCAGGTTTTGCCTCTAAGAGTGGTTGCTGATGTCAGGCAGTCTTTGTAGAAGGTTCAAAGCGGTTTGTACAATATGCAAATCAATTCCAGTTTGCCGGCCCCTGGAATGTATTGTGCTGGATTCATCTCAGGCTTTTAGCCTCTACCCTATTATGCTTTAGGTTAGAATAAAGACAACTGCATAGCCTGACAAAGAATTACACAGGGACCCTTATCTTATTTTGCTTTCACATTCTGAGCACTTCAGTGTGTGTATGCAGCTGAGAAGGCGAAACCAGTCCGAATGGAACAAGCCGCTCTTCAAACGGGGGTGGGGTGTGGGGTGGAGGGTGTATACAGACTTTTTTTAAAAAAACGTTTTAGCAGTTTAGGAGTTGTGTGGCTCCTGGATGTGAGAACACAGTCTTGGAAGTAATGAAAGGAGAGTTTGGGGGTTACTTAAGTATTTCTCTGTAAAGAATTCTAAGCCAGCAGCTTCTTCTGTCGCTCTAGGGCATGGGGATACAATTCCTTATCAACCTAGGTAGAGGTTTATGAGCTTTATAGCTCTGCCGTTGAGAAAGAAGAGAAAAGGAAAGACTGGATTAGAAAGCCTAGAAGAGGGTGTAATTTACAACTCTATCACCGTTGTAGTAAAAATCTCACATAAATATTTCAATACAAAGATCGATCTCATAGAGGAAGACAAGACTAGAAAAGTCTTCCATTGACTGGGAAAGGCAGAAGTTACAAGGGAGGAATGCTACTTTTGCCAGAGCTGAGTAACTCCGGGTGGGAAAGTGAGCATCTGTTTTGCCACCGGAAAAGCTCTTCCCCTTTTTCTTCCAATTGGGTTGGATATGCTCCACCCCAGAGTGCTCGCTTTAGGGGAAAGTGAACCTTCTCATTAGTGGCTGGGCCAAGGGGTTTACAACTTTCTGTCTCTCAGCTCTAGTTTCCAGAGGTAAAGCAGAGTCCTCACCAGAATGGTCAGGAGCAAAGACCTTCAACTTTTTTGTTCCCTAACTTGCTCTTATGGGAGCATACTTGGCAAATTCCATTGAGTGCAGAAAAGCACATGAAAAACTGTGTGCTTTCAGCAACTTGCCTCTGCCTAACTGGAGACTGGTGCAGAGGCTGGCTTTCTCTAAGTTTTGCAATCTTATAGACTAACCTCATTCTTTGAATTTCTAGCAACCACATAGGATGGGCAAAGGGACCAAGAAGGCTTACTGAAAAGGAGTAAGAAAGAGAATAGGCACACAATAAAATTTTTGACAAAGGTCCTAAGGCCGAACAAAGAAGTTTTTTGATGCTGTGTGGAGCCACCTGTCTTGTCCTCAGTGGTGTGTGAACTCAATTTTTAAACTCTTTGTGCCCACACAGTTCCTCTGGAATGGTGACACTCCCTCTGTCTGATGCCTAAGGCAGGCTGTCCAGAGCTTGGGATGAATTTTCCCATGTGTAACTGTGGCATTTGTGTGAAGTTGGAAAACAGCCCAGTATTGAAGTTTTAAATGTACAAGTAGGCATGTGGTAACTCCTTAGTTATTTAATGAATGGATAGATTTTCATCCCACATCTCTGGATATGTATATAATATTTTTTTTGCCTGTTGGATACTTGAAAAGAGAGTGGGACTGGGGGAGGAGATGCAAGAGGGGTAGAGGATCATGGTCCATACAATAAACCGGGCATGGGATGGTTGTGTTACTTCATGGGTGAATCTCAGCTTTGTTCTTGTTGCTCTTAGGAAGAGCCTTATTGCTTCATTCAGGCAGAGGAGTCACATCTACCAACCAATTTGTCAACTTAGTCCAGCAGCCCCTGGCTGTATTTGCAGGGTTAACTATCAAACCAATCCATGTGTCATCAGCTCAGCAATGAAACTCAATCTTTTTGCTGGTAAGTGATCTGTCCCTAGGGCTGCACAAATGCCGAACAGTGGTGTGGCAGCCCAGAAGATATCCCTAGCACTAACTAGTCAGAAATTCTGGATAGCCAGAAATTGCCAACAGAATTAGAAGGCTGCCTGTTGGACTGTAAGGTTCAGGAAGGTTTGGATTTTTGCCAGGTTGTCAGCAGAAGAACCGTGTAGGATAGAATTCTTTTAGGGTAAGGC
>LZPO01087198.1:330138-353728 GCA_001675575.1 Neotoma lepida | reverse complement strand
ACTTTTCGAAACCCTCTTTGAGAAAGAATTTGCTACGTTCCCAGGCAAAAGGAAAGACATGGCCACCTGTTACAGAAGCCCAGCCAAAAACAACAGGTTTGCTTATGGCATTCCCACAACTGCAAATATCCTCTCCAAATAGCAAGTCACATTCATTGTCCCACCACAGACTAAGAACAAATATTTCATGCTCAAGTTGGAAAAAAAAAATACAGATTCTCCAGACAAAATTCCCTATGAGACATATTTTGTGTTTTTAGCACCCTAATAACCTTAGAAAAATACTCTAAGAAACTGAAATGACTTTCCTTTTAGTCTCTAGGTCTCCCAGCTGCCAAATTTTTGTGAAACTAGGATGCTGCTGATCCAAGGAAGCTGTGACTCAGTTTGGTCAGCCCATTTTGCATTCTTTAGATTGGAATTAAAATGCCCAAGGACATCTGGCTTAATAATGAAAGTCTTGGTGGTAATCTTTCCTCAGAGGATTAGAAAGTCCTTTACAAACATCATCTATTTATTCTCAACCACATCCCCAGGAGAGAATGAAGGGCAACTTGATCCTCATTGAACAAATGGTGAAGCAAAGGCAAAGAAAGGTTAAATATAAAGAGGACAGCAAGTTAGATAGGGGCAAGTCTGGAATTCACCCACCCAGAAAGACTACCTGTGTAGGCTGAGGCCCGTAAAAGGCATTCTAGGGATGAAAACAGAGCCTCGCTTTCAATTTTCTTTTTCTTCTTGTTCTGTTACCAGCACTCTGTTCCAAGTATGCAGTATTATTTCCTTCCTTTGAAAGTGAAGCCTTGAAAAGTAGAGAAGACATTGCTGTTCTCATTTGTCCCAAGATGGAGATCAGCCAGTTTTTATGACATCTAATAGGAAAATGCTATAAGTGGAATTTTAAATATGTATCCGAGGAATGTTCCCTTTTAACAGATGTTTTAAGTTTTTGCATATGCTTTAGAGAGTTTGACATCTTCAACAGATGCTAAAATTTTAATTTTTTTCTAGTACCTCTCTTTTGGGAAACGTCATTGTAGGACTTGTCAACTGAAAGATATTTGTTGGTCATTTTAAAGTAATTTTTTGAGTTGGTTGAATTGGTTTTTCCTTCGTGTTCACTCTGACTCATGTTCTGAGTTTGTCTGACTGTGGACCGCATAGGCTTCAAACAAATCTGTTAATTGGTAGTTGCATGTTATCCACAGACATTCCTGCAAGTTTTAAGGCTAACTGTGCATGTGGATGTCTCCTGGCTTTGATCCCTTGTGTGGTAAATAGACATCCAAGGTAGCTATGGAAACCTGGGCCTTGCATTGCTGAGGGGGTTGGGGGAGGATATCTCATCAGAGAGTAATTTATTTGATTAAGAAAAGACCGGGCCAAATCAGGACTTTTTAATCCACATGATTTGAGTATCCCAGTTCATCCAAATCAGTTAGTGCTCTCTTGATAAGAAAAAAAAATTAATGACTGACCACATCAGAATATTTTATAAATGCAATTTAAATTCTTCTTAATCAACTGTTTGCTGTGTTCCCAGAGCAACGTGTAAAATGAAAGAGATGTCCAACATATGTCAATGTCATCAGTATCCTTGTTGTACTTTGTATGAATATTGTCATTTTCAGAACTCAAAAACAAACACCAGGATCTGGCTGGAGATGTGTATTTCACTTATCTACCTCCAGGGGTCAGACTTGAAGTTTCCATGATAAAAGCCCAGGCCTTGGACACCACTGCAGGCATCCCCAAGAAGAACCAGAGAGATTACTCCACTTGTGTGGAGTAATTAGTTAGCAATTATTTAACTTTGTGACCAAATCTGCTATGAAAACCAGTTCATTCGAGGAAGAGAATATCAAATACACTGCAATTAAAGCAAGGGTAATACAGTCAGGTCAAACTGGAACCTAATCTCTATGTAGATATGAGGAAGTTTATGAGGAAGATTTTTTTGCTCATTATCAGCTCCTTCTACCTGACACCAAACTCATCTTACGGCTTTTGTTTTAGATTACTTACTAAGTCATGTTAACTGGCATGTTGTAGACATTTCTTTTAACCAGAAGACACAATATTAGATGCTTACCTGAATTTAAATGATTTGTTTTTCCCTTAGATGAAGATATTATTTACAACTTTAAGATCTTTAATGTCTTCTGGAAGGTAGTATTAAGGAGCTCAAAAATTGTGACACCCAGACACACAAATACCTAAAGGGAACTTTACTAAAAAGAAAATCAAAACCAAAAGTTTTGAAAACCTATCTTCTTCATGCTTTAAAAGACAGGCAAAAGCAGAAAGTGGTCCTGATTGTGGCATATAAGTGGCTCTTAAAGGTTCCATATCCAGCCAACTGTGAATAGTAAATAAAATATCAAGGCTCTTCATTTCTTATCATCCAACATTTACTGAGCACTTACAGAATGAATCTAAGATCTGATTTACTGAGTGAATTAAGTTCGTTCAGAAAAGCCACTCAGGGAGTGGTTATTGTATTTCAGATGGCTTTTCAGTTCTAAATGTGATTTGATATGGTCCTTGCCCTCAAAGAACTTTCAATCTGGTGTACAGTTTTTATACCAATGTATAACATAGGTGATTACATGAGAAAATGGCTGCTTGCTTGTTCTTACCTACATATATATGTAAGGGTCAAAATCCATTTAAAAATGATGAGAGACTGAACTTTACTGAACTTAAGGAAGCCAAGAAATAATCTATATTTGTCACATTTAGTATATTTTCACCTCCATGTTCATTTGTAGAAATTTATGATTTCTTAGTTAAAATTAATTTATCATAGAAAGTAAGTCTCAACTCTATAAATGCTTTATGTTCCATTTTTATATTATGTATCAAGATATTTTTATCTAAAGTTAAGTTTTAGCTTATGAGCATATATTCTTTGTAGAGCATATTATTTATTGATTTTTAGTAAGCATGCAACATAATGGGTTTCACTGACATTTCGTGTGTATCATGTTTTTTGATCTTTAACTGATGCATGAAATATAGAAATTGTACATACTAATGAGATCCATGTGATGTTTCAATACATCTATATATTGTATAATCAAGTTAAAGGTATCTGTCTCTTCAAATTATCAATTCTTTATGGCAAAACATTTAATAATCCTTTCTTCTACACCTTTGAGATACATTGTTATACAGACACTATCTAGACTTACCCAAACTTCTTTCTCCTATCTAAGTGTTTTCTGAGAGTTGTTTGTTCACAACCACAACATTTTCAAATGAGAAATTATGCCATGAACATTTTGAAACACTATTTTGAAAGGTTTGTGGAGATGGCTCAGTCAGTAAAACATTTGCTTTGCAAGCATGAGCAAGTGAGCTTGATACCAAGAGCCCACATAAAAATTCTGGGAGTGGTAATGCACTATATTCTCAACACTAAGGAGAAGGAAATAAGAGGGTCTCTATGGCTCACTGACAAATCAACCTAGTTGAATTAATGAGCTCCAAGCCAATGAAAGACTATCTCAAAGGAGGAAGATGACAGTAAAAATTCCAGCATGTATGGGAAGGGACTCATAAGGCCCCTACCCTTATCTGTGGAACTATATATACACTATATATATATATATATACATACATACACTATATATACACTATATATATATAAAATTCTCTCTGTAGACCAGACTAGCCTTGAACTCACAGAGATCCACCTGGCTCTGCCTCCCGAGTGCTGGGATTAAAGGCATGTGCCACCACCACCAGGCTTGTATATAATTCTCTAGGGATAAATAAAAATATTTAAAGAAGCAGCTGGATGATATTCCTGAGGATGACACCCATGCACACCCATGTGCCACCCTATGCTAATGAACACATATACACATACATATACACACCATTCACTATTTTGAAAATGATTCAATCTGATTAATTTAAGATCCAGTTCTGAGTTTTATGAACTTGCTACTATATTATAAAAGGTGGAAATACAGGAGAGTTAACATTCTTGTTGATACCAAACCAGTTTGAGCAATATTTGAAATAGAAAAAACTTCAGACTAGTTTTTCCCCTTTCTCTCGGTTCTGATATATTCTGGTCCCTCCAAGTTATCTATCTCCCCACCTGGCCTAATTTGACATATAGTGAATCTTTAATTATCCATCTCTTATCCTTCTCTTGCCTCCTCTACCCTGTCCACACACAGCATTTCTGTTTCTTTAAGACATTGGTCTTCAGGACATGTTGGGAGAGAATCCATACAGATAAGCTAAAGCTGTTTTAGCCTTTTAATCCTTAAAATGAATCTTTGATTGGGGATATTCAAACAGTAGAGTCCAGAGCTGTAAGACATATGACTGCCCTGTCAGGAGACAATATTTAGGGACCAGGTCATACCTTGTCAGACAGGATTTGCTGGCATGTTTGCCTTATAGTTCAGACCTTTCCACTTGTCCTTTCTCAGCATACTGCCTGAACTTCCGGACTCACTAGAGCCTTTGTGCATGACAGCCAGAGAGCCACAGGGGCAGGGGAGGGTATGAAGGAATGATGGTATGTGTGGGTTCAGGTTGTTTGTGAGGACTTTCTTTGTGTGCTGGGAAGTATCTATTTGGATTAGAATAAACAGGAGGAAATGGCTGTGGCACTATCTTACACACATTCATATTTGAGATAGCTTAAATATTTCCAGTTAATCATAGCTCTGCCTGTCTTGGTATTGAGTTACCTGAAAGCAACAGTCGCATCTCAAGTATTTTTGAATTCTCAGATTCAAACACAAGGACTGAAACACACTGAGAATTATCACATGTTTTATGGGAACATGTGAGGTAAATTTTAGTAGTGAAGAGAATGGAAAATACTAAGGTCAGAGTGGCTCTGGAGAAGAAAGGATATTTGAAAAGTCAACAGTATAGTAAAGAATCATTAATCTGTATCAAAAACAAATAAAATATGTGTAGTTGCTTAGCCATTCAGTTGTGTTCTGCCAAAGATGCAGCCCATAACATGCCAAGCAGCTTACCTTATCCTCTGCTTTATGGGGCACAGAAATAATTCTTATGTGGGACTTTCTTCCTGCTGATCAAAGCCCAATTGCCAAGACAGAATCTGCTAAGCTTGTTCACACTATGGCTAGTTTAATGTTTTAGGTAACAGCCAAAAGTGTAGTTGGTTTATTTTGCCAAGTGAGTGGTATGCCATGCTCATTCAGCAACAGAGGGAGTATTTCCACATTTCTTTTTTTCTCTTCCTTTTCTTTTTCTTTTTTCTTTCATTCTTTTCTTTTCATTTTTTTTAAGACAGTGTCCCTCTACATAGCCCTGGCTGCCCTAAAATGCACTGTGTACACAAGGCTGGCCTTGAACTCACAGAGATCCACCTGCCTCTGCCTTTTGAGTGCCGAGATTAAAGGTGGTTGCCACCACTCCTGGCTCAGAAGGAGTATTTCTAAAGACTAAGGTATTTCACTGTATGCAGGTGGTGCTTGCACTCAATAGAGTGGCATTCAAGACAAAGCATTTCACTGCTTCTCAGTGTGATGTGCTGTCTGAAAGTTTTCTGGTTAAAATCGTGGAATTGAAATTTCAGACCCATTTGATGATTTATAGAGACAACAGCACTCACACATTTTTTTTAGAGTACACTTGGTAGACTGTGTTTCCTGTCATGTGTCAAATTTTAGAGTGTTGCTGCAGTTGGATGTGTTTTGCAGGTGATCTTTTTTGAGCAGGAAGAAAAGAACTGTGGACAACTGGGATTCTCTGTGTACATTTTCTCACTTAGTATTAATTAGACGAATCACCATATAAAACAATGGAGAGATGGAAATCACCATCAAATAATAGAAATTTGTATATTTATACAAGATCCAGTATATAGGAAATACATTGGGGATTCAGACAAGCATGCTAGCTAGGTTAGATGTAGTTGTGGATACTTGTACTTTGGCAATCAGAGGGCTGATATCTTCAAGATCAAGAACTTGAAGGCAATGTGGGCTTCATAGGGAGACTGTCTACAAAAAAGGTAAGAAAAAATAAGTTGCTAGTTAATAAAAGTTTGGCTTTTGTAGGTTGGAAAACAATGCTTTTTTGTTTTTCAGACATTTCATTACATAGCTGTGTCTTGCCTGGAGCTCACTATTCTTCTGCCTCAGGCAGTAACTGTCAGGGTTACAGGTGTGTACCATCATACAGGGTTTATAGTTGAAAAGTTAGCATATGGTCCAGAATGGCTCACATCTGTAACCCCAGCCGTTAGAAGCCTGAGGCAGAAGAATTGTTCTGAACTTGTTGTCACTCTGGGATATACAGGAGTTCAAGATGAAATTAGTTGATAGAGTTAACACTCTATCTCACCACCACCACTGCCACCAACACCAGCACAGGTGACACAATTCAGCTCAAGAAGCACTTTAGCCACACCAAGGAACAAGTTTACACCTAGAATTTGAAAATTTGCTCCTCCATTCTGTCCTTTTCTTTGTCCATTCCACATGCCTTTTTCATAAGGTATAATTTGGTTGCTTTCAGATCCCATGCTGTCATTTCATGTACTAGTAGGTTTTGAGACAATTAGAATAGGTTATTGGTTTATGAATAGTCAGGAAAGAATGCATCATCTTCAGACCAAAAAAAGAGGGATCAGTGGAAATGGGAGGGGGATAAGAGAGGAGAATGAGGGAATGTGGTTAAAATCCTTTATAAATATGAAAATGTCCTAATGAAATCCATTACTTTGTAAAATTAACATATGCTGTTATAAAGCATTAAGAAAATACCCTTTTAAAGAGTCAAGTAGTTAAAATGGGCTTGCAGACCACAATTATAATCTTGGCATTTTGAAAGATTGGGAAGGAGAGTTGCCACAAGTTCAAGGACAGACCGTGCTATATAGCCTGTCCCCATCAACCTGGGCTACAGAGTGAGACTATCTCAAACAAACAGAAAAACCCAAGTAGTCAAATGGTCTTTTAGTTGGTGTTTGTGCCACTTGGTGTATATTTTCTGTGCTCTGATTTTAGATTAAATATAAAAATGCCAGATGGTAAAAATTGGGAGGACCATGTTTGTTTAGATGAAAAGTTTATGATGTGAGATGATTTTTTTTCATGAATTAATCAGTTATTCTTTGGAGTAATAGTGAAAGAAACTGGAGCAGAACAAACAGAAGGGAGAAAAAAGTGTGAGTTCTTTTAGGGCAAGTGTGATGGGCAAAGAAATGTTTAAAAGGAGGCTATTTGATGTGTGATTCAGTTGAAATTATTTTCCATTGTCAATGAAAAGTAAATTTCCAATGAAATTAATGCTATTGCTCTTTCTGTCTAACTAGGTGAAAAGGGCAAAAAACTCATAGATTATAGCTATCAAAAATAATAATGGATTATAAAATAATGACTATTTACTGCTGAATCCTTCCATCAGGAGGAGTTTTGTGAATATTTCTCCCCTCTCTAACATATAAGCTGTCAGGATTGAGTAGTTCACATGTACACTACATGGTTTTGGTTTAACTAACAAAGAGTGATAAGACATGAATTGTTTGTGACAGCCCCGAACATTGATAACAGAAGACAATAATGCCTGCAGACACAGCCTACATGGTAAAAATCTGGAAGCAAAAATGCTTATTATGTTAGGCCAACGTGCTTTGACCTAGTTTTGCTTTTCTGCTTGAAAATTATGTCAGTATTAGTTATATCATCCACTTGGATGAACAATTTCACATTTTTGTTTATTTCAGGGTCAGGTTATTAGTTTTGTGTATTTAGTTCAGACCTTCTAAGAGCCAAACTAATCCTTATTGACTTGCATTTTCTTTTGAAAATGAGACTTCTGGGAGACTGAGAGGGGGGATTTCATGTATTAAGAAAACAATCTAAGATGTGTAATCAAAGGCATTCATTTTTGCTTGTTCCATCACCACTGCCCTCTTGAAGGATTCAAGAGAGCATTCACTTTTGTGCTGGTTGCAAAGTGTCTTCCTTTCTTTGTCCTGTGGAGACATAACAAATTATGGTGCCCAGGACTGCCATAGCTGAGCAACAAAAAGTAAAACCAGGTAGAAAGGACATTTCCCAGCCCAGCATTCTTCAATTTACCCTTTTCATGCTGCTTCTTTGCTTGTTCATCCAGTAGAAACTGACTTGACATATTTTTCTTATTTAAAATTTTTACTGACTATACTTCAAAATGAATTGCTTCCCTGGTTGATTTCAAACACATTTTTCCCTGCCATTTAATACTTTCTATCATTAGAGGAGTCATTTAATTCTTTCATACATTTGTGAATTCTAACCTTCAAAGAGTGAGAGTTCTAGCGATCAACTTACATCAGATTTACAAGTATAATTTGCTACCAAAAGACCCTGAACAGTTTTTTGATCCACATGTTTTTGAATTCCTTATTAACAAATGCAATCAGGCAATAATACACAAGAATACAAAGTTGTAGTTCTTGTGCAAAATAAATAAATAAATAAACAAAATAAATAAATAATCTACCATTTACTCTTGTTTTCTAATTAAGGTTTTGAATGTTAAGAATCCCTTTGTTGTTAGCTCCTTTGCAAATCCTCTGCCTGAACTTGGAAAACATAAGGGAGTGTCCCCTTCAAAGTATAACCATCTGAATTTTAGCCAGGTGAATTGCTGATTAGCTTGGAGTCCTTTAAAGTATGTAAGCAATTGGGATATGCTTTAGTCCTAATTGTGTTATCCTGAGGGGGCTTTGAACGTTATTTGAAACAGTCAACTCTGAGTATTGCATTCTATTTCTGATCTTTATGCTAATTTACTGCAATCCCCAAAGACAAACTTCTTTAGAGGTCTTCTTGAGCCTCTAATGAGTACATAAACATTGTGAACCCTAAGCTGCCAAAAGTTACAAGCTATATATAGTACACTGTGTGTCTCCTATGGTGACATCCGTTTCTACAATAAGTTTTATAATGTTTGAAGGCAGATGTGAGTATATTTCCTTCATCTTACATGGTGACCTTTTCGGTGTGCTATTCTGCATACCCACACACGCTTCATAATATATCCTGGAGTTATTTCCATAACAGGGCGACGAGAGTTCTCTATTTTTGTTTCAACAGCTGTACAGAATTGCAGTTTGATATCCTGCAATTTCATTGCAACATCCTATCATGACTGACTTGACTTTGGTCACATGGGTAGTTTCCAGTCTTTTGGTGTTAAAATAGTGTATATGGAGAAGACTCGTGTTCATCACTGTGTTGCAGTCAGATTTATCTGTCTAATAGATCACAAGAAGTGGAAGTGGCTTTTCTGAGTGAAAGGGTGAATAGGCTGTCTAATTTAGGTAAATCAATAAGTTGGCCTAGCCAGCATGAATGATAGCATCAATTGTTCTCTACCTTATATATTAAGGCAGGGCCTTTCACTTGAACCCCTATCCCTCGGACACAACTGGTCTAGCTACCTGGCATTGGGGATCCCCATCTCTACCTCCTGAGTGCTGGGATTGCAGGTGGGCCACTTCACCTACTCAGTATGTGTGTGGAGGCTGGGGATGTAAACTCTCGTCTCTATAATTGCATAAAAAGTGCTTTACCTACCCAAACATCCCTTCAGCCCTGTATCAGCCATCTTAAGACCATGTTTTATGTAGAGTGACTAGAGAACAGATTTATGACCCTGAGTTTTCAATGTATATTTATTCTTTTACTTATTAATTTGTGTTCTTGCTCTCTAGTTAAGGCTGGTTTACAATCCACAGTCCTTTTGCCTCAGCTTCCTGAGTGCTGGATTTCAGGCACTTGTCTCTACAACTGGCTTGTTTATTCTTGTAATAATGGGAACATAGTGTTGAGGAATATATACATGCACTTACTGTGTTACATTAATTATCCAGTTAATTATGTATGATTGCAATTCCTTCCTTAGGAAGTTGGGAATAATAAGCATAGCACTTATATCATAAAATTTTGGTGAAGAGTGAGTTAATATTTGCTCACTACTTAGTATAGCACATGGGAATATGTGTCAAATAAATGTGTCAAATTTTAGAGGGGTAGTTGTAAAGAACTTTGAAGGATCTGAGATCTTACAATACATTTCCATTAATAAGCTATACTGACATTGTTTCTAGGATGTTGTCAGTAGACATGAGATTCCTGTATCTAAGACAAAGAACTATGTTATTCACAGCACAAGTAGCATGAGTTTCATGTATTTCTTCTCCTTACCCAAAAGTCCCACAAGGTGTCAGGAATGGAAAGATAATTTCTTACTGCCCTTCAAGGATCACTACTAGACTCCCCATTGTAAATTAGGAGAAAAACCAATAAAAATTTATGAACTTGTGCCTTTCCACATGTATAGTGGAAGAAACTTAGGAGTAAATAAATTCAAAGAAGTGGCTACAATACCAATTTCAGTGAAAATGAAAGACAGTGGGTATGTGATAAGCAAGTTATGGAAAAGTGTTTAGGAAAAGACACAGTAACCAGAAAAAGTTTGGTTGTGATATGCATTAAGTCCAGTGCTTTATTTCTGCTGTAAAATAGTCAAGAACCCTTTTGCTGGAATCTCATCAACTTAGGAACATTCACTCACAAGAAAGCAGACTAAAACCTGGCCTTCAACTTGCAATGGAGCCAGGCTGTCCTTGAGCTTCCAGTCCTCCTGTTTCTGCCTCCTGAATGATGGGAGTATGCATATGGTGTGCCACTCCTGGCTTTAATTTGCTTTTGCTTGTTTGTTTTTTATTTAAATTAATCATACATGATTACAATGTTGGGCGGGAATGAAGGAAATAGACTAGGGAAAGATATCCCAAACCCTTCTTTCAACCCCCTTTGTTCCCTTTCCCTAACCTTTGGCAATTACTAGTCTGTTTGCCACCTCTATTACTACTACTACTGCTGCTGCTGCTGCTACTACTACTATTCTTCTTATTGCAGTGCTGGGAATTGATGCTAGACCCTTGTGCACGCCAAGCAGGTGCTTTATTCACTACAGTCTTTCCCCAGCCCTCCATCTCTATAATTTTATTACTCCAAGAATATGATGTAAGTGTGATTGCACAGTGTGCATTCTTTCAAGGTTGACATTTGTTTAACACAGCATAATTCTCTAGTGTTTCATCCATGTTATTGCAAGTGTCCACTATTTTATTTTACTTTTTTAAAAAAAGATTTATTTATTATGTATATAGAAGAGGGTACCAGATCTCATTACAGATGGTTGCGAGCCACCATGTGGTTGCTGGGAATTGAACTCAGGACCTCTGGAAGAACAGTCAGTGCTCTTAACCTCTGAGCCACCTCTCCAGCACTCCTTTTTGTTACTGTCTAACATCCCATACATCTTATGGATGTCTCACAGTTTGACCATTCACTTTGTTGATAGACATTTGGTTTCCTTCTAGATTGGTGATATTACAAATAAAATTGCTAAAAATCATTATGTACAAGATTCTGTGTGACCACAAGTTGTCATTTCTCTGCCTTAAATGCCCAGGAGGGCAGTTGCTGGGTTTTGTGGTAAGTGCAAACAGTTTTGTAGCAAACTGCCAAACTGTATTCCACAGTGGCTGAACAGTTTTGTATTCCTACAAGCAGTGCATCAGTGATCCAGTTTCTCTAAGTCTTCCCCTAACATTGGTTTTTGTCCCAACTTAGATTTTGGGCATTTCAGTAGTAGTAGTGATATCTCATTTGCATTGCATCCTAAGAGGTTTAGAAGACACTTTGTAATACAATATAGGTGTGAATTCAAAACCTCTCAGGTAAAATGCCAACACCCAAATTGGGCCTATTGTATGACTGAATTATCCAAAGTGCCTGTGATTGTCAGATATTGTCAGGTTGAACTGTGGCTGAGAATACTGAGAACAGAAGAGGAGCTGCGTTGTACAACATATATTTTTAAGTACTAGATTAACCTTCAGTTATACTCTGACAAATGTAAAGAGTTGATACTTGCTCAGATAGGCAGATATCCACTTCCAGGTACATCCATATTCTCTCTGGGGAATAGGCATATTTCACATCTGTAAAAATTGCCAACACATTAAATTCTCCCTTCCAGTATATTAATCTACTTTTGGATTTGCTCTAGTTGAATAGGCCCTCGATCCATCTCCATTTTTGATGTATGTTTAGATGCATGTCTACTCACAAAACATTTGAACTCTTTTGGTTTGAATACCTAATATGTTTCAGCTTCTAATCTAGATTCTTCAAGGTCAGGGATGTTCCACCTCATGACTGTTTATATTCAAGGTTTAATTATGCTTTGTAGTGGTTTTCTATGTTATAAGATACTTATTAGCAATGTGGGCGTTAACCCATTAAATGCCAGTTGTACTATCACCTCTCAAAGTATAACAATTAAAAATGTCTCAAGGCATTGCCAAATACCAACTGGCTATCAAAACCAGCTCTGCTTAAGGATCCTCCTTCTAAAAGAAGAGAGGGAGAGTCTCTAGCTTCAGGTTACTTTGTTTCTGACAGCTACTAATGTATTTAAAAATTTTAAATGTTTTCGAATGTTGGTAGTTGACAAAGGAAAATATCAGCCCTTTTTCTTTTTCCTTATTGACACATATTCATGGTATATATTACTGGGATTCATAAAGACATTTTCTGACAAGTACATAGAGTTCTTTGACTATGTCTGTCCTCCCATTTCTCTACCTCTTCCCTTTCTCCTCTTTCTCCATCCTCTTAATCCCCTTCGTTCCCCTAGACAGTTTTTCTTCTACTTCTATGTTATATATACTGATTTTACATATCTATGTAAAATATAGGATCCACAAATGAAAGAAAATATGCAATATTTGTCTGAGTCTGACCTAATTTCCTTCACATGATGATCTTCACTTACATTCAAGCCTTTATACATAATGCTTTAAAATACCAATTTAGCATATATAAATCATAGATTTGTTCTACTTTGTGTTGATAATATATTGGATATTGTAGTTATTTCAATAACCATATGAGCAACAAAATACTTCAATAAGCTATATCTATATTAGCATAGAGAACTTTGTGAAGAAGTTGACACAATTCCTGGATCTTCCTCTGATTTAATGTGTTTATCTTCAGATCCACTAATAGAAAATTTTTTAAAAAATATATAAGGAGCTCCAAAACAATCAAGAAAAAATGTGATAGTGTCTTAAAGTTTAAATTATGTTTTTTATGGTAACAATGATAATACAACCTACAAAATCCTATATTTTTAATGGAGTAAAATTAATATATTTATACATAACTTATTTTAATGTAAGAAATATATTTTATATTTTAGAATTAAAAGAGGATGAAAGTAGTTACTGATTGAAATGCTACAGGTAGTATGTTCTTATTTAAATTAGAATCAAAATGTGTCATATTTACATATAGATTAAAAATCACCTGTATAAAAAGTAAATTATAATCTTCTATGAAAACAGTTCATATAATAAATTGCTTTGTTATCTTTTGATGCTCGGGATTGAACTCAGGCCTAATGAATGCTAACCATGTGCTCTACCATTTAGCTGCATCCCAAGCCCTGTGGTTGTAAATTGAAATTCTGCTTTTTCTTTTTCATCCTCCCCTCATTTTTTTTCTTTTGGTAACAGAATATTCATTGTTGCAGTGTGACCCAAGATTCTGACAGTATGTGTCATTGATTTACTGCTGTCTGTGGCTGTGCCTGAGAAATATGCCATGGTGTTGTATTGTAATATGAATCCCCTAGGAATGCTAAACCAATGAAGAATGAAGCATTTCTTTCTTAGAAATAAAGATTTATAAACTGCCCAGAGGTCTTGCTATTTTGAGACGAAGGTGTGCTTTGAAGTTTTCATTTGTTTGTGATTCCAGCCAACTAAACTTAAGTGACAGTTCAATATAGCCAAACCTCTTGGGAGTATATGAATTTAATAAGGAAATTACCAGGAAAAATATACTGAAACACAGGCTGACCTCCACAATATGATAATACAGTTATGAATTTATTAGTTTCATAGCATGACAAACAATACTCAAAATATCTTGAAAATGCTTTACTCAATTTACAAACATGAAAAGGCTTTGGAAGAAGAAATTTAATATTCACTAAAGTAAAAAATAAAATCTTCCCTAATTTACAGGATTATACAGAAGAATTTTTACAAATTATTTGCCTACATTTAACTGACCCTGCTCGGAGGAACTGGTACAGGTGTTCATCATGTAATTTACTTATAATTTTTGACATCCTTCCTCTTCCTTCATTTAAGATCTGTGTTCTAGTAGCATCGTGCACATTTCCTTTTGCTACAGTAGAGCCTTATGCTGTCTACAAACTAAAAGGCTCATTCATTTTAGAGCTTACAGAAAGGGCTGCTAGAACTTCAAATAGCATACCTATAATTTCCAGTATTGCCTGCCAAGTTGTCTACCACACAAGGACAGTTTCATTCATAGAATATGCCTAATAATGTAACCTTGACCTTCAACTGTGCTGGTCTTTGCTTTCCTTTTTTCTATTAATAGTTTGTTCAAGGACTCTTGTAGTCATCCGTCAGTATATATGCATGGTACTGGTTACAGGACCCTTGCCAACACTCCAATCCATATATGCTCAATCCTTATATATAAAACAGCATAATGTACTCTATATAATATGTATATATCCTTGCATGTACTTTACATTACCTCTAGATTACTTGTACTATGGAGTACAATATAAATGCAAAAGACTTGTTTTACTCTAGTATTCAGAAAATAGTGAGATATTTTTAAAAGTTGTACATGTTCACCACATATGTAATTCTTTCAAGTTTTTGCAATCTATTACTGTTTGATTCTGAGGCCATTGATCCCAGAAATACAGAAGGCTGGTTGTAGAAGATGACCGTTTAGTGTTGCAAAACCATCTTACAAACCAGTGTTGATTTGCTGAGTTCATATCAGCAACTGAGCATTCTCTCATGAAAAGGCTGCAGCTCAACCTGACAGGCAAAATAGCATGTCCATAAGATGCTAGTAGAGAAAATATGAAAAGATCCCAATAGGTTGACAGTTTTCTTCAGTGATTCAGTGTCATAGAAACCTGTTACAATGGATGGTAGGAATCTTCCTCAGTTTACCTGTCTATTGAATGTGTACATCACTGAATTAATAGAACATAAAATTTTAAAATGTACTATATTGATTCTTTTGGGGGGGGGAATGATAACCTCTGTGTAGTGGAACATCATTATTGAAGCTGTCAAGATTTTCCAATGCCCTACCCAATGTTTAATCACATCTGAGTCCTTCAAGGTATAACATAAGACACCATGTATAGTACAAGAAAATTTTACTTGCTAGAATTACAAATGTGAATAGCAGAGACTCGCTGTTCATTGCTTTTCTAATAGCAGAACCTCCTAAATGCTTTCCAAACTGTACAAGAGCTTTGACCTCTTTAACTTTGAACCAAGGGTGGGAAACACAATTTCAAGAAACACAGAGAATGCCTTCTAGTTTTAGCTGAAGGCCATGAAATCCTACTAGATTTTAAATTCTGTGTTCTTTAATTACTAATACCAGAGATGGGTTCTGAATATGGTTACTGAGTTTATTCTAAGAAGCACATATTGTTTTAGAGTTTTAAATGTCAAGTTTTATCATGCAACTCCCATATAATGATGGAGCAAGTTTGAATATAAGATATGTATATATATATATATATATATGTATATATATATATATATATGTTAGTGTGTGTGTGTGCACATGCATGTTTGTGTACAAGTGCCTGTGAAGGCCAAAGACACTGAGTCCACTGAAGCTGGTGTTATATGTAGTTGTGAATGGTTGACATGGGTATCCGAAAATGAATTCGTCTTCTCTCTGCAAGAACAACATATGCTCTTAACTGCTGATCCAGCTCTTGAGCCCATATGATACATTTTTAAGAACCTGTATTTAGAGCATAACTATCAGTCATATATCTTTATGCACAGAGAAACTACTTATGGCTTTTTGCCCAATTATTATTTTTTCTTTTCAAGTACGATAATAAATATCTGGGCAAGTTAAGAATCTCTAACAGTTACCAATATGGATAAACTGCTGCACAAACACTTTAAAAAGTATGTTCCTGCTTATATTAAGACATTACCAAAGCTGAGCATGGTGACACACATCTGTAATCCTGGAACTCAGTAGGCAGGATGATTCCTAGTTCAGTGTCAGCCTGTGAGACACTATCTCAAAACAACACATTATAAAAACATATAATACACATTTAATTAAAAGGGGGCTTGAAGTTATACAGCTCAGTAGACTGTTTACCTAGCTTGAATTTGATTCCTATTGCTAAGAAAAAAAAATAATTAGGCCTCACTTTTTCCACTTACAAGTTTATGAGGATGAACTGTTTTTGTAGCTGTTTTTTAACCCCCAAATCAGTTTCTTATCATCAACCTCTTACAGAATCTGTATAATCGGTATTTAAAGGCCTTGAGATTATTTCTTTGGACCTTGTACCATTTGAATTACCATATAACTACCAGCTCCTTTTGAATATTCCCCAGGAAGGCTGGCACAATTGGGAATTCTCGGGAGAGCCAGTTCAATGTGGGAGTTAAACATTTAGAATGAGAGACAAAATATGTCCTTAGCTGAATTCCTTGTGCACTTACCCATTACTTTTACCCATGTGTGGCCCTCCTTATCCAACTTAGAGCACACACAGTTATTCTACTGACAGCACACCACACACAAAGCTAACATGACCTTCTTGGGGCATTTGTCTAGGCTAACTATGCTTAAATGTGTTTGATTTGGAAAGTAAAAGGCAACTGGAGTAATTTTGAACCTCTGTCTTTTTTTAAATTTATTTTTATTGGCCTGTGTGAGACTGTAGGGTCCCCTAGAACTGGAGTTACCAAAAACTGTGAGCTGCTGTATGGATGCTAGGAATTGAACCCAGGTCCTTTGGAAGGGAAGTTAATGCTCTTAACCACCAAGCCAGGTCTCCAGCTCCAATGTTGAACCTGTTAAGAAGTTATTTTCATATAGAAGACTGAAATTCTGAAAAATACATCCTGTGTGTTCAAAAAATAGCCCAGTGTTTATTGGGGGATAAATTGATCCAGTATCTAAATGAAAAGGAAGATTATGAAGAGCTTAGAGTAGAAACTCTGAGGCATATTTTATTCCCTGTCTTGAGCCGTATTTGGCATATACCCTATAAATATTTGCTGGGTAAGTGATGGAATCGATGGGTAGAGGCCTATTGATGCCCCAAGTGGCATGCTGAGACTCAGAGGCATCCCTCTGCCCAATGTTTGTGGATTTTTATACAAGCATTTTGAAAAGCCCTAAGGAATGCATGCAATCAGTTACTTTTCCAATAATGGCTTCATCAGTTACGTAGTTCCAAATTGGGGATTTGTGAAAAGATTTGACAGACTGAAAAGTTCAGAAGTTTTAAAAGAATATTCAGCTAAGTGAAAGAAGGCAATCACAAGGGGCCATACAACGCCGTTTTTATGAAATGCCCAGAGGAAGCATATTCATGAAGACAGGAAGATTAGCAGTTGCCAGAGGCTGGAGTGAAAAAGGATTGGGGAGCATCTGTTAATGGGATGTTACAAAATTCTGGGGTTAGTTTTGGTTATGGTTACCCCACTCTGTGGATGTACTAAAAACCACTGAATTGCATGCATAAATTGGGTATTTTGACATGTAAATTATGTCTCAATAAAACTGTTTTTAAAAGATGGTGAGCACTCAGAATTTAAAATAAAGGAATTGGGACTTTGTGGTTAAAATATTAAGGACCACTTGTTTAATTGTTTCAAAAAATTTAAATGTATTTTATTGTATTATTTGAGTTGGGGTACATGATGTGCTTTAGGGGGTACCTGTACCACAGCATGCATATGGAAAACACAGGACATCATGGAGTTGATTCTCTCTTTCCATCTTCATGTGTGTTAAGATTGAACCCAGGTCACCACTCTTCAGAATTATCTTGCTCTCTCTCAAACAAAGATTTTTAACCCAAATTAAAAGACTTTGATTCTGTGCCTCTAACAAGTAGAATAGCCTCACAAATATGAAGAATGGAGGCCACTTTCTTCTTTCCCATTCCAAATACTTAGTAAATTGTGCAGGTGTATGCAAATGTGAGTGTGTGTGTGGGGGGGATGTTTGACAAGAGTAGTGTTCAAAGCAGGATCATGTCACTTCTCAGATCGATAGACAACCCTAGAGCATAACTGAACAAAATATGGAGCTGTTTGCACCATTCTCATGCCATATGAATCTAGGCTGGATTCAGTACCTTTGCACACAAGGAGCCAGATAATAAATATTTGGGGCCTTCCAGTCTGTCAGATTCCTTAAACTACATAACCACTGTATTTGCTAAGAAGTTTTCTTTATGAACATTGAAATTTTAAGTCTATATAATTTTCTTGAGTCACAACAATATTAAAATTTCTCTTTTAAAAATGTGAGAAACATTCTAAGCTTGTGGGCCACAGGACACAAGCAGAGAGTTGGCTTTGGCACACAGGTCCCCTGTTGGCTAGTTTGCAGCCTTCTGCTCTAGGCACTGACTTGGAAAGGCGCCTTGTTAATCAGCACATTGTTGTGAAGCATGTTGTATTCTTCAAGCCAGTGTACAAGGAAGGCAAGTGCTGCGTTATTTCGAAGGACTGAGCTCTTGAGAGGCCACATATTAACAGTCAACTTCTTAAGGAAATTATGAAAAATCAGTTAATAAGAACTTTTGAAAAGAGTATTCAGAATATAACAATGCTACTTTGTGTGATTTTTTTTTAAGTCAGGGAAGCCATGAATATCTTGAACTTTGTCCATTATGAAGTGTGCCAAGGTTGTGGATTTTAAAAGCATGGGAATTTTTCATTGCTCCTAGCTCCTGTATGTTAACAGCAAAGTTATTAAGTCAACACTTAAAAAAAAACAACTGTCAACAAGGCTTCTTTATACCAACCATATCTGCATTGGATACACCTCTACAGAGGTGATTTTCCCTTCGACTAATAAGTGTATGCATTGTTATTTTAATGACAAATTATTTACAGAAAGAGAAAAACTTTCCAAGCAAGCAAGTCTCTTACATCAGGAAGTAAATGCTCCTTATTTCAAACAGAGGGAGGCCCAGTAGTTTATAAGATGGCTCCTGAAAAACCATCCACCTGAGACATTGGCAATGCTTCTTCGGTAATAAGACAGAAATACAAAACAGAGAAAGCTGTTGTAAATATGTTGGCCATTTTATGTCACACTTTTGGGGTTACTTTAAGATTTCAGAACAAGTCCAGAATTGAAGAAGATGATTTTTAAAAGAGTATTTCTTGCCATCTCTCCAACTTCCCATATCCCCCTTGGTTCTGTCAGAGAATTATTAAGATCTACAACTAGATTAAAAACTTATAAACATTCACTCCAAAAGTCAATAAGAGAAATCAGAATAAATAGAATGTTCAGCTCACCACATTTTCCAGTAAAAATTTCACATTTTAACAGTATCTACTAAGAATACAGTTCTCTGGCCACACTAATAGACAGGTATTCAAGGTGAACTACCATGCACTCTGCTCTCACAGGCCTTACCATTATTTAAGTTTGTAGAAAGCCTAGAAGAAATAGCCTAACATATGTGGCCAGTATAAATTGTCTTCCTAAGTCTAAAACTCACTTTCCTTCTCTTTTGAGCACAGTAAGGAATGCAGCATTCTAATATCAAATGATCATTTCTGTGTCCTAAAATACTCTTGGCAAAGCTACCTTCAAGAACTTTAATGATACATTTGCTCTCATGATTATAGAAGAGGTACTTGAGAAGCTTCCTCCTCTGAAAAATTGAAGATATTTTGTGAAAACGGCTCCCTCAAACTGGAGATACTTCAATATTTGTATATGTTGGTTTCTGGCAATGGCTTTTACCGTTTTTTTCTAACTCTATGAATTAAATATTACTATTATTCTTTTAGAGGTGAGCAGATTGAGGTCTGCAAAGGATACCAGAAATGATACGGTACTGACTGGGAAAAATTTAAATTCAGTCAAGTTTACACCTAACCCCCTTCCTTCTGTCTGCATCATAGTGTGTGACTTACTAATCACTGCTTCTATTTTTCCAACAGAAAATACAGGAAAATTAACTCATGGAATTCACCATTCAGATTCCTACCTATCTTTTTATGTAATCCTTGACCAGTCCCTTATAGGGAAGTGGGAGCCATGAAGATTGAGAGAAGGGAGAATAAATGTTGAAGCTATAGAAAGTGCAATCCCAAGCATCTAATAGACAGCCTAGTGAGATACAGGCTATGGACATATGAGCTGAATGTGCTAAGCACTTTGTATACCAAGTGGGGGAAAGGTCTGAAAAGTTAATAATTAAGCAGAAGGTGATTCAAATTCTATCGAGCATATCCAAAGTCAAGAGCTAGAACTTGTATGGAAAGATTGGTTGTAGGTTCTCCAAGTGTTAGAAAGTAAATCAAAGACCCCAAATAGATACTTTCTTTAAACTAATTGTCACTGGCCAGAATCTGAGCACTATGTAGGAGGCAAGTGTTGCCAGTTTGTTTACAGAGTAAACAGATGATGATGTATTAGTTTACTATCACTGTATAACAAATTAGCACACATACGCAGATTAAACACAACACCCATTTTTTTAAAGCTCAGGGCTCTATAAGGTAGTCTATGTTCTTTGCTCATTGTCTTACCACCTGAAATTAAGCTGTCAGCCAAACAATTCTCTTCTCTGGAGGCCCTGGGGATGAATCTTCTGCCAAGGTCACAGTTGTGGCTGAGCTACTTCATAACTGTTGGCCATCTACACCCCTTCTCTGTCTCTACCTTTGAAACAGCAACAGCACATTGAGTCCTTTGCACATAGAACATCTCTCTATATTCTGCTGTCAATGCAGAAAGCACACAGCTTTGAAAGTGTCCATATGATCAAGCTGGGCCTACTTGGACGCTTGCTTTCCTTTCTAGCACCACCTGTGCACTACAACATGACACAATCCAGAGAGCAGTATCTCGTCATAGTCGAAGGTTCCAGAGATAAGGGGGAACATCATTGGGTTGCCATTTAGAAAGCTGGCCTACCATGGGAATTTTCCTCTGTTTGCTTTGCATCTCTATGGTCAATTGGCCCACTCTCTGCTGGATGAAAAGGCAGAAGAGGAACTATGTAACACGAACTTATTCCTTCAAGGAAAGCCAGGCATTCTGGCATTCTTTTCTCTCCTCCCGATCACCCAGTAGTTCTCAACTTTCCTAATGCTGCGACCCTTTAATATAATTCCTCATATTGTGGTGATCCTCAACAATAAAATTATTTTGTTTCTGTTTAATAACTGTAATTTTGCTACTGTCATGAACCGTTATGTAAATATCTGATATGCAGGATATCTGACATGTGACCCCTGTGAAAGTTCCATTCAACCTCCCAAAGGAGTCACGACCCACAGGTTGAGAAACACTGCTTTATAGGTTAAATGGGCCATCTTTTTAGGGTACCTGAAGACTTTAAGGACAAGGTGTGTACAAGAGGACAGCACAGAGCAAGACCTAGCAATAATGATGCCAACTCACTTGATTAATTTTTTTGTGACGTGGTCACCAGCATCTTATCCAACACATATGCCCTCAGGACACACTAGCCAGTTTGTTGATCAGGGTGTAGTGCAGCATTCTGCAACACATATTATCTACTGCTCCCACTCACCAAAGGGCCTTTTCAAACCTTCTCCACATTCTACCTCCTATGAAATTTAATAACCCCACTCTATTGCATATCTTTATATATCTATGCTTTATATAAAAAAAGTAAGATTGTTTGCCACTAAGAACTATCTTCCACTGATAGTATATATTGTACTGGGTGGATTGCTCATGTTTTACTATTTATGAAATCTTTAGCTTATATGGTCTATTTGGTTTGCAAAGAGGCTGCAATACTTCAGTTGTCCTAAAAGGTATTTAAGATTCATTTTGAGAAGTCAGAAGAGTCTTTGAACATGAAAAATCACCCAATATATTATATTTAAACTAACAACTAACAAAGCAAAGTGGAATTTATGATTCCATTTTTGTGGTTGAAATGTACAGAAAAATGACCAGAAGTATCATTCTATGGAATACTACTTCTTAGTGGTAACCCCCTCTCTAGGTGACTTGCTTTGGGGACTGTGATGAATGAGTGCACAGTGCATTTGTGTAAAGCAAAGTACTATTAAAAAGTTAACCATTCTCTGTTTTGCCTTTAACACTTAAGATGAATGGGCAAGCTAAACCCAATAATTCACATGTAGCAAAAGAACTATTTTACACGGCTCATTCATGCCTCCCTTAGATCTCTAGAGGGCAGCCTCAAAGTTTACTATTCATTCTTAATGCTGGTTGGATGCACATATGCTATTTTCTGTAAAAGAAAATACTAAGGAGTATTTCTTCTTTTATAACAAGGTTTTACTGTCCCCCAGGCCCCCTAAGTTCTATTTACTTTGGATATTTCAATAGTTACTGTAGGACTCAACTGTGGGGAGTCTTTAAGCCCTCTTTTTAAATTCGTAAACTTTTTCCAGTCTTAGAAAAATGTCAGGTTACATTTATTGAGAGGCTTGGGAAGTGGACATTTTGTAGCCCTGTTGGAGTGTAGGCTGATTCCATTCTGAGCACCTTGTTCCAATTTATGTCAGGAAGAATCATATATAGGTCAGCATGGGGAGCAAGTTATAATTAATGAGGTAGACAGGTGGACTTTTAATATTTCATAAAGTAAAATGGAACTCACATGTGCTTGGAACTGTTGTGTTTTTAAATATTTACATCTATTCTAGTAAACATTAATTATAACTGATATACTTATCCTGTGAACTTGCTAACTGGGAGGTCACAAGCCATTGCTCACTGAGTGGAACGAATAGATGACAAAGTAGTTATATAAAAACTGGAGTACTCAGGGGATATCAGTGAATGGACTCAGGGAAATAATCCAGTCTTAGGTTTTTCTCCTAAATTTTTTCATGCTTAAAGCACCCTCTTGTTGATATGATCCAGATGTCTGTCCTAAGGGAAAATGAGGAGACCTTTGCATGGGAAATTCCTTAATGCCTCCTGGTGATGAAGAGGTGATTGACCAATGCATAACTACTAGTCTTTTAAATTTAGTTTATAAGTATTAGAGCCTAGAGTCCAAATGTTCATTATACTCCTATTCCAAAAGTCCCTAATGTAGGAGCAACATTTTTCATGCCTGTTAAAGATGATTTTAAGAGTCGTGAAAATGATGATTCTAAACTGGACTGTGCCACATGCCAACTATGTGGCCCTGGAAAAACTCCCTTAAACTCTGAGACTCAGTTCCCTCTACTATAGAATGTGACAAATGAGCCTTATCATGTAGAGTTTGGGTAGGGAGTAGTAATTTATATAAAATATATAACAAATTTTAGGTGCTAAAATGCTGGCTGTGGGTATATGAAAGAATGTTTCAAAACAAGAAATGCAAAGGAAGATTTATGTCTGTTAGACATATTAATGTACTCCTTGTTTTTCATATAAGTATCTACTCCCAAGTAATTATTTCTATCAAGGCACAGACACAT
>LZPO01087198.1:305154-319930 GCA_001675575.1 Neotoma lepida | reverse complement strand
TCTTTTAGCAAAATAATAAATCAATTTCTGTAACTATCAGCTATTTGGTAAAGCCAGCACCTTATTTTATACAGGATAAAACATAGATCTAGAAATTTGAGGAAGTAGAATATGGGTTCAAAGGAGGGAGACTTGATGAGATTTGGAAGCAGTTTTAATTTTATGATACTTTATATTGCATGTCTATGTGTGTCTTTTAATGGTAACCCATTTTTAGTGCCCCAGATGTAAACATCCATGCTTCCCTTAAAAACTGCAGTTGATCTGCTGCCATTTCAATGTGGTAAAAGTGTTTTTGCTCGAATTTCTCTGAGAAGCTTCCCTCTTGCCTTTGTTCTGTACAGACAGTCTCGATACTGTTCTTAATATCCTGTTTTCATCCGTCAGAGCTGTTGTCCTTTTCATTGCCATGTTCCCATCGTTCCCAGTCTTTCATGTGGTGCTTTACAATAACAATTGAGAACAAAAGAATCACTCCTCTTTGGGTTGCCTTTAAAAATGGAGGGAGTTGGTGGGGGGGAACTCTATCCTTTGACTGTAGGGCTTCAGTGATCACAGGAAATGTTCATAATAGTTAACCAGGAGTTTTGGATGAAGGTTAGTTTTCTTTATTTTTTTAAGATCACAAAGTAACTTCAGGATATTGGGAGTATGAGGATTTTGTGTGTGGCTAACTTTGAAGTTGAGGGGGTAAAGTGGTTTTCTTCTTTTTTATAATTTCTCTCTCTCTCTCTCTCTCTCTCTCTCTCTCTCTCTCTCTGTGTGTGTGTGTGTGTGTGTGTGTGTGTGTGTGTGTGTGTGTCTGTGCTCATATGATGGGGGTGGGCACTCAAGTGGTGGTTAGGAGACAACTTGCAGGAGTCAGCTCTCTCTTTCTAGCATATAGATGCCAGGGTTCAAAGTCAAGTCATCAGACCCAACAAGTGCTTCTACTAGCTGACCCATCTTACTTGCCCAGAAAAGCAATATTTTTTTTGTGTATGAAAGGCATTATCATAGTAGATAGTTTACCCATCTGCTCATAAAATAGGAATCAGTTCCTCTGTAGTCCTCATTATCTGCATGAGCATGACATGAGAATTTGTTTTTGCTGTTGAACAACTTTAAGCTTTCCAGTATTCACAGAACAATTTGAACATTTAGGGGATAACTGGGAAGAAATGGGTCTCCTAGAGGAGTATTATATAGGTAAACTAAATAAAAAAATGTCCTAAAATAGTTAAGAGTTTTCCAGGATTCAATCTACTGACAAAAATCTGGTTCAAATGTCTTCAGGAGAACAGATCTCTCAGACCATCTTGCTAATTTCAAAGTAACCTTTGATAGATTGAGCTGGGTGGTATTTTTAGATAAATCACCATTACCTACAGGTTTCTGTCTTTGCACAGAATAAAGAGTGTTTCTGTAATATAGTGGGGATGAACAAACTAAGGGACTTCTAGAGAATGACTGCTCTTAACAAGTTCAAGTAATTCTCAAAAGGTGCTTTTGTATATGTCTCCTTTGTGTGAATGCATATGCCTGTATACACATATACAAACACTAATTCCATTATATATATGTACAGGATTTTATAGACTTAGATTTCTATGGAAGTATATATAAATGTCTACCCAAATATAGATATGCATGGAAAAACACTTAAGGAAGGCAGCATTATGAGCTTTTCATCTGTGGGTGGTTTTAAAGAAATTAGTAGCTTCAATTTCTGCCACCATGATGATATGGATCCATTCACCTGAAGATTCAATCTTAGACCTCCTGCTAGGAGACAAGTTGAGACATATCCTTCTCGTCTTCTTTCTTTTTGTAGCCTAGCACTGTTGTCAAACCCAAATTCTTGTATGACAGCCAGAAAAGCCTAGAGCAGGAAACATCAATCATTTTCAATATAATATAAAATATATTCCATTTCTCTTTAAAACCGAATTGGTTTAGCCAGGATTGGTGACAGTCACCTATGTTCCTAGTGCTTGGAGACTGAGGGATTGAGATCATAAATTCCAGACCGGCCTTGACTACAAAACAAGACTAGGTTTGTTTGTCTGTTTTTAAAGGAAAAGAAGAAGAAAACAATCAGGAGGTTTTGTTTCTTAAAATGATCTATAATATATAAAACATGGGATATTTGAGATTCTCTGATGTTAGAAATCTCAACTAAAGGCCAATAAGTTATAAATTTGAAAAGATTATAAAATGCTTTGTTGTTGTTTATCATTGTCTTTTCATGGGTGGAGTAAATGCTTTGTTTCCTGATGTTTTAACTTGAGCTATTCAGGCTGATTTTCCCACCACAGTGCCAAAATATAGACAAGTTAAACCCGTCTCATAAATGTTAACAACTTTAATGTTATGTTCACAAAAGCTATTTTAAAAAAATCTTAGATGAGAAGTTATTAAACTTTCTATTTGATAATAAACATGTGTGTCTTTGGTGAATCACATGAATGTCTTAAGGAAATCATCTCTATTTTAAAACTGAGTATTGCCTGTATTATTAATAGGTAAATGAAATTATGACTTGGAAAAATGTAAACCCAGAACATCTAACTGTGCATTCCTATGTCCTATGAAGTGTGTGCTGGTTTATCATGAAGTGTTGTGTTATAAAAACAGGGCCTGCGAACTTACACTGTACAACCAGAGTAAGACCCCTGCTTCCCCTTTATCTTGCCTGCTCCTTATATACCTTTGGTGGAGCCCAGCTGTCTACAGGATAAACAGAATCATGCAGATTGTTTTCACACTTTCCTGATGAAGTACTTTAGTTGCAGTTTCTTGTCTTGTGTAGTGATAAGCTACATCCTTCAAATAACTGCAGTGCAGGACAAATTTTCTTTTTGCTCTTAGAAAATCCACTTCCCTTTCTTCAGATAATCACATTTTAAATGATTACTCTCCATTCTCGGTGTGCCCTTTTGTTGCCTTGTTGTCTCCTTTTGGAGACCAATTCTGGAGAGTGAAATCCAGTTTTGAGACAAATTACAGACTTTTTGTAGTCTGTATGTACATATGGTATTAGATTTTTATAGTATAATATTAGATGCATATGGAATCAACCTTCTGTGAGTTCTACATTCATAGATTCAGCACAGTTCAGATGTAAAATATGTGAAAAGTGTTTTGTCTATACTGAACATGTACAGACTGTTTTTGCCATTTTCTCCCAAATAATTCACCATAGCATTGTGTTAGGAATTATAAGTAATCTGAGGTGATTTTAAGTATGTGAGAGATTGTGTATATATGCAAACAGCATGCCATTTTGTATAAGAAACTTGAGCATCCATGGGTATTGATGTCTTTAGTGGGGGTGCTCTGAAACCACTCTCCATGGAAACCCAGAAAAGACTATTTACACATAGGATACTTTTTCGGTGCTTATGTGTGTGTATGTATGATAGATGTGTATAATTTATATGTATATGTGCATGTATAGTTGTATATATATATATATGCGTGTTAGTGTGTGTGTGTGTAGCTCATGCACTTGCATATTTTTTAGTTGTATGTTAAAATAATCCATTGTATAATGTAAAGATCTTTTAGGAAGAAAATATGAATAGCTTACTGTATCAGTACAAAAGATTGTTCCTCCTAATATAAGTTGGAAACTAACTTCTTTCAGAAATTAAATTTGAATTGTGAGACTAAAGAAACAAAATAATAAGCATATTATTTTTAAAATGAACACACTAGCATTCAGAGCATAATGAAATAATGTGCTCAGTAGGATGCTAAAAGGATCCAAGATGTGGGAAGTGTCAATTTCTGACCCCTGAGCCGGGAAGGATAGTTCCTGATAGCAACATGGAGAGCTGATGTTCTTTCTGCCTCTGGCTTTAGACATCATCCATTCAGTCATCTGAGCCACTGCTGGTCCCTGTAAGCAGGGAGAGTGCCTATCTCAGTGCCAAGTCATCATGCTTCTGGGCCAGGCAGTGGGTGTTAGCCTGACCGGAGCTGCCTTTTCATTTTATTTCAGCTGAACACTGACTGGGCTAGGGGACAGGGAAGTCACAGTGGGGGCCATGGAAAAGGCAATTGATTCTTCAACTCAGGCAACCCTGGCGGAGTGGATGAGGTGGAGCTGGCCTTCCTGGAATTGTTGGACCGATTTTCCTGTTGTGTTTCACTGTCGACTCTCTCACAGACACACACAGGACGGCTCCAGCTCTGCCTGCCACCCACCACCTGGTCTCGGTGGCCCGTCTGTCATTTTGTGGAACTCCATCCTCTACCTACAGCGATGTTTCTTCAAAAACAGCTAGTGTGCAGTCCGTTGGTGGGTATTCAAGGGGATCTGTTTGTCAGAACCTTGAGTGGTGCTCAAAGGACTCTTAAGTACCAGTGTATGAGTTCTGGTTTCAACATGTTTACCAGGCTTCTAGGAATGCATTGCATGATTGAGGCTTTCTAGGGGCTTTCTTTACTGTTAAGACAGTGAGACAGGGATTGCTCTTTTTCATTGCCATGAGTCTCTTTTGCTTGCCTATGTGTGGAGATGAACTTCCAGGAGTATTTAAGCATTCTGTTACGTAAATTTGGAAGACTGGGTTTCAATTAAAATAACCAGACTGTGTGACCCAGCTCCCATTTCCCCTTCATTTTGATCATTAAAACCTTCATATCCCCACAGACATCTGCTATGCTTCCAAATGATTCTTTTCAGGAATGTTCATTCATTATTAATCAGGTTGCATGGTCAGGCAAGTGTGTGATTATTTTAAAGAATGTCCTAGAGATCCAGTTACTAAAAGTGCATGTGTTACAGGCAGATGTGGAAGTTACAGAAAAAGGGCTGCTTAATAGTTTGATTTGATTTGCATGAATTCCATCAGGTGAGTGTTTGGTGACATTAAGCCTTCCCTAGTTCTCATGTCAGGAAAAACTTCTATTGTAACTTGATTTTGGTTTATCCTAAATAAAACAAACAAGAAATTATAAATTGTCCAAAATGTACTAATTGATTGTTTGAAAACTCAAGGCTAGCGTTTTGGTGCATATCTGCTTGTCATTTTTGCTTTAGTCAGTTCAGTCCCCCGGGACACCTCCAATTTGTTTGGCAGAAATTCATACTTATCTGTTGCCAATTAAATGAATTTGGATGTGCTGACACTTGAAGGTTACATGTAGTGATATTGTAATTGTAGAGTAATGTTCATTTCTTGTAGAATGTTACTGGATCACCCTTTTCCCACAGGTTCCTACTCAATGCAGTATTTATATTGAAAAATCTATTTTGACTGTGTACTGTTCTCTGTCAAAACAAGAGTGTGAAATTGCTGAATATTGTAGGTCCCATTCCCAGTCTTGCAAAATGGCTTTAAATCCAGGGGAATCTCCTCTCTTTCCACCAAGTCCCATTTTATTTTCCCTTTTTGGTTCCCCTGAGAGGGTAATAGTCACAAAAGTAGTCTTTAGGTAGTATGTTGATTTGGTGACTTTTATAACTGAACATTAAATAATAAGCTTCATAGTTGAATATGCAGATGTTGAATATGCAGATGTTGCATGTTTGTATTAGGTTATTTAAAATTTGTGTGTGTAGTGAATTCACCTTGCATATAGGAGCCAGCTTTTAATGAAGTTATTATATACTTCCCTGGCTTAGGAAATTACACGCCTATGGATGAAAGCAGATTCCTCTGAGCTCAGCCTGTTTGCGATCTCACAAGCTCAGGTTGATTCCGTGTTTGCCATGACTCATTTTGAGCCTTTTAGAGTCTGTATTCTGCTGGTCCGTAATAGAAACACCGTTCCATGTTCTTCAAAACATGCAGCACCTATAATTCTATAATAATGATGCCATACCCAAAGCTCTAACATCAGTAAGTCAACTAACTTTTAGGTTCCCCCAGGTGATGGAGATAAGAGAGGTGGAACATGTTTCTGAAACAAATAATACAATTTATTCGTGCTATTTTCAATGATGTTTGTTACTCATAACTCTTTTAGGTGCTAACCTTTGTGAAACCAATTTTATGACTCTTGGTATAGCTTTCTGTTGTATTAAAGCAGTGATTCTCAATCTGTGGGTCAAGAACCCTTTGACAATCCTTTATCTCCAAAAACATTTACATTACGATTCATGAGAGTAGCAAGATAACAGTTATGAAGTAACAACAAAAATAATTTATGCTTGGGAGCCACCACAGCATGAGGAACCGTATTAAAGGGTCACAGCATTAGGAAGGTTGAGAGAAACACTGTGTTCAAGTTTTTCTTATCTGGGTTATATTTTGGTAAACACAAATATTCAGTTCTATAGTCTAAAGAATATTTGAATAAGAAGCATATGAAGGTCCTTGTGAATCATCTGGGAAGTGGGTGGGAAACATCTGGTATTGACAATCAATCACAAAGTTGGTTTTTCCAGTTTGTTCCTTGATTCAGCACACTATTAATATGCCTGATTGTGATGGTGTTCAGAGCTGTTCAATGAGAGACTGAAAGTGAAATTATTCGTGCATTGCTTGTGCCATCTTCTTTCTATGTTCCAAATAAGAATAACAATTATGTTTCATGCAGTGCACAAACATGACACAGAATATGGGTAGATAGGTAAAGAGCACATCTTTCCTGGAGATAACTAATTCTTAATCTGATTCTTTTTTAAAATTAGAATTTAAAAATTTATTTGTGCATGTGCACATGTTTGCCTGTGCAGTGGTGTGTGTGTGTATGTGTGTGTGTGTATGTGTGTGTATACACAAGCACACATGAACATGCTCTGGCATGTCCGTGGAGGTCAGAGAACAACTTATGAGAGTCAATTTTCTCTTTTACCATGCAAGTTCTGATGATCAGAGTTAGGTCTTGAAGTTTGGCAGTAGGTGCCTTTACATACTGAGCCATCTTCCCAGCACTCTCAGTCCAACTCTTGAACATGAAAGTGAAACATGCATGGTCTTGATATCTGAACCAGAATGCTTGCCTACTGAGTTTGGTCATGAATTAAACCTTGCAATGAATGCTGTCTTCACGGAGATACTAGATGTTTCCTCAAGGTCTAGGTTATGTTAACTGTATCAAAGTAGAGATCCTGAGAGGCTTCCCAGACTACCATTGTGAAATTCTAACATGAGTTGTAGAGCAAGATGATGATAATAGATTTAACAATATAGGCTTGGAGCTTATATGTTTTGTCTGCATTGTCTGCATTGACTTCCTATCAATACTATGCTTTTGTCTTTTACTTCAGAGGAGAGTTTTTTTTTTTTAAGACGAGTCCAATAGGCACAAGCTCATGAGTTGTTCCTTAACAGTACGTAGCCTGAGTTTCCCCAAACCTATTTTCTAAAGCCAAACCCTGCAGCTGAGGTCCCTGTGCCATGCCTCTTACATTGGAAATTTTCTGCTTTGCTTTGTTTTTTCTCACAGGCTATGCCATAAACAAAAGACAATACCCCACTCCAGGAAAGTTCTCCTGGAATGGATGCTTCTTCAGTATAAAAATACCTTAGGATGAAGAAACATGGAACCTACAGGGAGCAAGGAAGTAGCTTTCTGCTCAGGTAGCTGACCAGCTAGATCACCTTAACCATCACCCTGTGCCAAGATTCTGTTATGCTTCCAGCTCTCCCCACTAGCTTTTTATCCCTTTGTTAATTCATTTTCCTTGACTCTATGAGGTGTGAACTCTTGCATTCAGGTTTTATCCCCAGTGAGGGTATGGTGGCCATTTGGTTCAAATTACACATCCATTTTAAGCCTACATTTGAGACTACGAATGCTTTCTTCATAGGAAGCTTGTGTGTGTGTATGTGTGTGTGTGTGTGTGTGTGCCTGCTCATGCCTAAGCTCATGTATACCTGGATTAGCACTGAATGATTTAGAATATATTGAGAGAATAGGGCGAGTCACATTAAACTTGGGGTCTTTTTATTCTGTTGTCTAGGAGGAAATAATATTTTTCAATAAATATTTTAGTGATTTGTTAAGTAGGGTAATTATGTCACTTTGTGTTTTTCAACTTAAAGGGTTACTTTGTAACTGTTAAGTGTAAACATTTAGCATACATCATATTGTTTACAGCTGTGTTTTTAAACAGTTCTTCCTTGTTTAATATGGAGTTGCCAACTACAGTAGTGGCCAGAACTCTTTGGGCCTCTGGTAGGTTCCATTTTCATCCACCCCCCCACACACACACACAAAATACAGACAGAAATGCTAACGTGAAGCTAAAAAAAAATCTTTAATGAAAATGATTTATGTAGGAAGAAAAACAAAAGCCAATTGCAAAGAATGGCAAATGGTCTTGTTTATTGGGCCTGTGACTTAGGAAGTGAGGAGTAGTAAAGTTGAAGGTATAGTTTGAAGAAACTTGGTCAAGTCTTTGAAAATGGAGATGAGATGTCAGTTAGGATTCATAGTTTGGGCAACATGGGAACTCCTATGTTTTATACTATGGAGAGAAATTATATGAAAAAGCTGTAGTTTGGGGAACAGGTTACAAGCAGTAAACTCAAGGAGAAAAAATCAGGAGTAAATCACATTTGTGGCTTGAGAGGTTGCTCAGTGGTTAAGAACAATTTATGCCCTTCTAGAGGATCCAAGTTTGGTTCCCAGCACCCAGTCAGTTAGCTTATAGTGGCCTATAACTTCAGCTCCATAGGCATCAATGTCTTCTTCTAGCCTCTGAGGGCTTGTGAACTCAGGTGTATATACCCATACATAGACACATGCATACAATAAATAAAAATAAAGTAAAATTTTAAAAGGGAAATCAAATTAAGAGGGTTAGTTTTCTTTATGGAGGAAAAGACAATGGTCCAAAAATGTAGCAGAATGAGTCTGAATCAGCATGGAGCTATGATAAATAGTCAGACATTTCTTACCCAATGATTTGAATTTTGGAGAAGAATGTATTTGTTTCTACTGATAGTATATTACATTGTAACAAACCTGATGGCTTTTAACATCGCAAATCCATTATCTTATAGTTTTAGAAGTCTGACATCACACATAAATGGCCTATTTATCAGCATCCACAGAGTTCTGCTTCTTTTTGGAGGCTGTGGGATTTCATCCATTTTCATTCTTCCATCACCAGCTTCTCCAGGCTAAAGGTATTCCTTGGCTTGTGGCCTTTTCCTTTGTGTTAAAAGCAGCCATGGTTGGTTCTAGCCTTCCTTACATAACAGTTTGAGAGAGAGCAACTAGAGAAGGATAATTGCAATTGCAATGATACTCAGAAGGAGAGGACTAGACCTGAAGAAGAAAGAAGTAGGCAAACATCCACATCTTTCTTTTATCCAACAAAAGCTCCATTTATTTGCTTTCCATAGTGAAGAAGTACTTTCTTTGGTAAATGAGTTTCATGAGAAGAGGCCTGGCATCTAAGGATACAAGTCTTCACTGAAATGTGTCACTGAAGACAATCCTAATTCTAGACATGATTAGAACAAGTGCTAAAATTGCAGGGAGCATCTGTGAACTCATTCTCTAGGACACTCAGGCAGTGTGGTGAATGTTCTACATTTTTTAACTATCTGTTCAACTCCTCTTTTGTTTAATATTCTGTCCTATTCTAGTAGACCTGCAGGCAGGCAAAGGTGTGAATGCTGAATTGCTGCTATTCCCAGTTTGTTGCAAGGGGTTCCCATGATTATCCCCTCCTCCTCCAGAATAAAGACCAGTCAGCCCATTCATAAAAATGTTGAGCTATAGAATTTCCTGACAACAATATGCATGTGTGATTTCCTTCTATTGTAATAAATTCTAAGACGCTAGCTAAAAAAAATATTGAAAGTGAACTGTGAAGGTTAGGCAAAAAACAAAAGAAAGATAACTTTTTTTTTTTTTGCACAAATCCTACCCGACTCCCACTATCTTGTGAATGAAACTTGCTCAACTTTTGAAACCTGCCTCATCTTTTACCCTGAGGAAACTTTCCTGTCCCTTTTTCGTTTTGGGGCAGAGTAGATTATTCTGTTTTTGGATTTCCTATTTCATTATGCTACACAACATATTCTTTTCATTTTTAGATTTATGTGTATGGGTGTTTTGCCTGCATGTATATCTGTGTACTACATTCATGCCTAGTGCCTGTGGAGGTCAGAGGAGGGCGTTGGAGTCCCCAAAACTGGAGTTATAGGCAGTTGTGAGCTTCCATGTGGGTGCTAGGAACTGAACCCAGGTCCTCTGCAAGAGCAGCAAGTACTCTTAACTGCCCAATATTTTTCCCTTCCTTAATGAATTATTAAGTCACTAAGTCAAGGTCTAGACATTGCCTGAGCCTACCCCAGGACCAAGTGCATGCAAAGATTTTAATATTTTATTAAAGGATAAATAGTACTTTAATTTCTCTGGATTTTTTTAATGGTAGAAAATAAGGCAGGCTAATTTCTTGAAGAAAGGAATGGCATATGTAGATATTGAGTAATGAAGATAATGTGTGGCAACTTCTGCATAAAAGTAGAGAGTAGAATTTATTGTAGATATCAACTCAGAACCCCTTCCTTTTTGGAAGTATGTGACCCAACGACTTAGAAATTTGGCTAAACTTCACTTATCACATCTAGCTATTTTCTCAGCACTTAATTCAGTTAACTATTTACAGTGTAGACATTTGCCCAAAGCACTATGCTGAGTGCTATGGCAGTAAAAAGAAAAGATTCAGATCTGAGCAGCTGCTATTAAATCATTCCTACATGAATTGCCCCAAGCACTGAACTCACATAATTTCCATTGATGTCAGGGTGAAATCCCATTGCAAATAATTTCCTGTTAACAAGGGAACATGTACTCGCTTGTCCAAGTCAGGCTTCTCCATCTTTGCTCTTGTTGTTACACACCTGGCATTTTATTCATGCCTTTGTGCTGCTGATTTTTCATTTTATTTTCTGGCCAGTTGTGTATATATCTCTCCTCTAAAACCAAGATCTGTAGGTCAAATCTGGTTCATTATCTGCTTTTAAAAATGCAGCTGTATTGGAGCATAGCTGTGCACATTCCTTTATATATTCTTTATGATTATTTCTGCAATACATATCCCATGGCCCACAAAACAACAACAAAAAACATGTATTATCCTGCCATTTATACAGAAAGCTTGCTGACTTCCATTTTACTGGTTGACAGATCCTTAAAGGAAAGAGTTGTACTTTACTCATTCAACTTCAGCCCAGTATAGTTGAAAAAAATCAATGAATGTTTGAGTTTCTTGTATATTGGACACTATTCTAGCTATTTTTGAGACAGTCTCCGAAGAGAAAAAAAATCTCTGGTCCTATACAGCACTGTCTAGTGCTAGAGACATTAAAGGGAGACATCAATAAACAAAGTAATAGAATATGTTAGCAATAGATATATTTAGAGAACAACGGACTGAGATACAGCAAGAAGGATTTCTGTAATGGGTGGGTAGTTATGGTGAAGCAGTTAGTTTTCTGTGGGTTCAGATAAGGTGACTGTAGAGCCCAGAGTCACATGGATTCCAAAGACTGTGTGTGCTCAGTGGGAGATGGGATGCATTTGGCATATCTGTGGATTGACAAGGAAGTCATGTACCCTGAACAGAACAAGAAAGGAGTAGCGTGGGAGGAAATGAGCTCACCGTCTGAGTCTGTTTTCTAGTGCTGGTTTTATTGTGGTGAATTTCCCTTTGACTGACATGGGAAGCCCCTGGAGGGAAGAGAAGAAGAGAGGCAGAATCTGCCATGTTTTAACAAGTTCTCTACCTTCTGAATGGGAGCTAGACTTTAAGGAGAAGGACAAGAGTGAGGAGATGACAGGAAAGCATTGAGAAAGGTGTTGTGATAGCCCAGGAAGGAGATGATAGTGGCTTGGCTCATGATAATAGAGATGGAGTGAGGACAGCACAAGGGTCTCCTTTTTGGACCAGATTAGTACCTAGCACACAGTAGCTTTCTCTTGAATAAGTGAATAAAATGTCAGCATTTCCATTGGGATGCACAGTGGAATCACCCCTGGAAATTCCCATGCTACCTCTATGGGAAGGAATCTGACACTTCCACTAAAAACATAGTCATCATGCAATATTTATCTTTCACTGTCTGACTTATTTCACTTACCATAATGTCCTCTGGTTGTGTGCATATTGCCACATATGACAGAATTCCATTTTTATGACCAAATAGTATTTCATTGTGTGTACATACTGCATTTCTTTATCTATTCATCAGTTTATAAACACTTAGGTTGTTCCCATAGCATGGCTACCTTGAATAATGTTACAACAAACATGGGAATGCAAATGTCTCTCCGACATTCTCGTTTTACTTCTGGATCATATGGCAGTGCTATTTTCAGTTTGAATAAATTAAAAAAATCAATTTTATGTATTTGTGTTCCATGTACATCAGTGTGTATGTGCATATTCACATGTATGCAGGCACACTAATGTGTGCGAGCATGTGGAACCCTGAGTTTATGTTGGGAGTCTCCCTTGATTGCTATTTACCTTATTCATTAAAGACAAGGTCTTTCAGATTAGCCCAGAGCTCTACAGGCCTAGTCTGGCTAATCAGCTTGCTCTGGGAGATTGATTCCGTGTCTCCTCCTCCCATGCACTGAGATTACAGTGGCCTGCATGCCCATCTAGTGTTTATGTGGGTTCTGGGAATCTGAACTCCAGTTTTCATGTTGCATGACAGGTGTTTTAACCATTGAGAATCTACCCATTCCCACTTTCAGTTATTTTTTGCTTTTTTTTAAAAGATTCTCCACACTTTGCTGTTCATGTTTTTATTTTGGCTTATAATACTGTATGGGATGGGATACTATATGGAATACTATATAAATATTGTGTAAATATATACGCTATATTTATGTTATATACCATATAAATGTGTGCAAATACTGTATATGTGAAAATAAAACTTAAATGAAAATAATTTGGCTATGCATGGTGGGTGGTGTGCTTCTGTGATAGTGGTTTGCTCTGATGATCCCCACACTCAGGAGACAGATGCAAGAATATTGCAAGTTTACAGCCAGTCTGTAATATATAGTAAGACCCTGTCTCAAAAAATAAAACAGGAATATATTTAAGTAAGTAAATAACATAAAAATTAACAACAACCATCATAAAATACAGCATAGGAAAAGGCCTACAATTTTCCTTTGACTTTTATGCTTCTGATAGAAAAGGAAAAGAAATTTGACACAGAGATAATTCTTTATCCACAATTAATCAAAGTCTTGCTTAATAGGCAAAAACTTTCAATTTCTTCAGCGCCATCTACAGGAACAATGGACTAGGCCCAAGTAAGGATGGTGAAATTTCTTATAAGAGAAACCTTTAGTTTTACATTGCAGACTGTGGAAAGATGAGTAAGTGCCAGTATTTCAAATTGCAGCCACTCCTTTATCAGGCAGTAAATATAAGTGACTGGTCACAGGTTGTTCCTGAACTACTAGTTTGCTCTTCTAATGTTTAACAGGCCCAGGGCATACTTTAGACTCTTTACTGATCTACCAGTTCGCAGTGAGATGATGGTGTTTCACTGAGCTGTGTGTGCTCTTCATATTTCAGATGGATATTGTTTCATAAAAGGTCAGATGATTCTAGAAACCGTGCATTTTGCAAAGAAGCAAAGGTGTGAATACAAATGACTGATTGTCAGAATCACTAAGCACAGCTTTGGAAGTGAAGCCTTCCCATAAAGCCAACTGAGAACTTTCTACCCTTGTGAGTGATTTGAACCTCCTGACCTGGTAAACCTCACTGTTCTCCCACAGCCTGCAGTGGGCTGCAGCTAATATGCCAGGCAGCATTCTACAGCCTTCTACTAATGGCCTTGAAAGGGAGAAGGTTCAAAGAGGCTTAGTTCCCAGGCCTGCTAATGAGCATGAGGCCTCTTCACCCTAATGAACTGGTGCTTGTGTGGGATTCTTTGCCTTCCCTTTTTTGAAGGGAAGGGAGGCAGAAGTTCACAAAAGCAGTGAGGTATTTATGTGAAGGGGCACATTCAGCTGGGCCACCCGACGGTGGCCTGGAGGGGAACAACAAAGCTGGCAGAGGTCATGCCTGGGCCAGCAGGGTTGTGAGTATCAGACAAGACCTCCTACCAGCCAGGCCTGTTGCTGGCAACAGTGACTAGCCTGAGATAGTATATTTTAGGCCAAGTGGGCTGCACAGGGTTCCTCAGCAGCCTTTGCATAGTCTTTCCAAGTTGCTTTCTAAACTGTAATTATCATTGTTAGAACTTATCAAATGTATGCAATAATATTAGTTATTGGTATTGCAGCTTTCAAAAAGGTTCCTGGATAGTTTTCTCTATTTTTCTCTGCCTCCCACATCCCACTTCTGGATTAAACAATAGAAGAATAATGAACATATGCCAAAAATACTGTCTCTACTATGATCATCTTTGTGCAAATCCATGTATTTTGTTTCCTCAAGAATGTCTTGGAAAATGATGTCCTGAATTTAAACATTATTTCTACTGAAATGCATACATTTGAGTTCATATATGCTTAATGCTCATGTCTATAGTGAGTACATCTGTACAGTTGAACATCCTGACCTGCTGTTGCAAACTGACAGTCCTTAAAATGCATATGTATTAATATGTAAGTTCACAAATTCAATGTGAATGATTATAGTTAATTAACAGGAGTTTCTTCATTTTAATTTTAACCAAAGGTAAAACTTGGCTGTGACATAAAATCATTCTGATCATACACCAATTATAGAAATTAAGTTTCAATTACTTTTCAGGTTGGAGTTAGACCTTTTAAAAGCCAAAACTGTGAAGACCATAAAAAACCAGCAACAATAAACTGTAAAAATGAAAGCTGCCACTTT
>LZPO01087198.1:295005-305084 GCA_001675575.1 Neotoma lepida | reverse complement strand
CATTTGGAACATACACTTATTTTCCCTTCCATGACCTGTGCTTGGAATTATTCTGAGACGCATTCAAAGCTGACAGCCCCCCTGGCTGACCCCTCATGCTTAATCCAATCTTACGTTCTGTTTCCAGATAGCTGATCAGCTTCCTTGGATTTTGCTGATGACCCCGGAGAGTTTTGCCTGAAGATGGAAACACTGGAGTCGGAGCTGACCTGCCCTATTTGTCTGGAGCTCTTTGAGGACCCTCTCCTGCTGCCCTGCGCACATAGCCTCTGCTTCAACTGTGCCCACCGCATCCTGGTCTCTCACTGTGCCACCAACGAGCCTGTGGAGTCCATCAGCGCCTTCCAGTGCCCCACCTGCCGGCATGTCATCACGCTCAGCCAGCGAGGTCTAGACGGGCTCAAGCGCAACGTCACCCTACAGAACATCATTGACAGGTTTCAGAAAGCATCTGTGAGCGGGCCCAATTCTCCCAGTGAGACCCGCAGGGAGCGGGCCTTTGACGCCAACACCATGTCCTCTGCCGAGAAGGTTCTCTGCCAGTTCTGTGACCAGGATCCTGCCCAGGATGCTGTCAAGACCTGTGTCACTTGCGAAGTGTCCTACTGCGATGAGTGCCTGAAAGCCACTCACCCGAACAAGAAGCCCTTTACAGGCCATCGTCTGATTGAGCCAATCCCGGACTCGCACATCCGGGGGCTGATGTGCCTGGAGCACGAGGATGAGAAGGTGAATATGTACTGTGTGACCGATGACCAGTTAATCTGTGCCTTGTGTAAACTGGTTGGGCGGCACCGCGATCATCAGGTGGCAGCTTTGAGTGAGCGCTATGACAAATTGAAGGTTAGTCCGATCCGCCTTAAGCCAACCCCTTTCTGCCAGCAAATGTCATGGAAATAAGAAGTGTATTCACTGCTAGCTACATGGCGGGTGAAGGTTTTCTCTTCACCTTTGTTGTCTGATTAGTTGTAGCATGTTTTTGGCAGCCTATAAATGTTACACAATGAGGGTATCTTGTAAAAGTTGACTGCTGCTTGTAATTTTAGTGTTGTCAAGGTGAGGGCAAATTCTAAAAATCTGGATCATTTTCAACCCTTGCTGTTTGTCTGGATCATTTTCAATGTCTGCAGAGGGGAGAGAGAGAAAAAGATGGGGGAGGGAAAGGAGTGAGAAAGGGGGGATGGAAGAGAAAAATCTATCTTGTGAGCATTTATGGACATTTATTTTCTTCACTCCTCCAGGAAAACTAATTTACTCACGTTGTACCTTTATCTAGTTACTACACAAACAAAAGACTAGAAGGAAGAATGTCTGTAGCAAATGTGGGATTTTAGAGGACATGTGGCCTCCTTTTGTGAATGGTATTTGGCTTACTGCTGAACTATCATGTTCTGACAGTGTCAAGTTTCATGAGAGCATTCCTGTCAGTATAGGCTTCTTCTATTCACTGACTTCAGAGGCAAGACTGGCTGAACTTCACTCACTTCTAGTATGAAGTTATCCAAATTCCAGCTTGGGGGATAGTAATTAGTATGGTTACATGTTAACTTAAAAAAATCAGTCTCTAAATAAGGTTAGAAAGCACCAGGGAAGAAATAAAAAAGCCATCTCCTGTTGTCTGTTCAGCTTCAGCTTACAGTGGGCCTAATTACTGCAAACTCAGCCGAGAGAATTCAAGTGAGGTATTATGTTCATCAGCTAATTTTAGATCACAAGACACTAATTAAAAGGAAAGGAAGTATAATTTAAAGGTGCTAAGTAAATATACACTGAAGTCCTTCCTCTCAGGAAAAACATAGCAACTTGTTGAGTAAACAAAGTGAATCAGATGATCCAAAGAGTATTATTGCTCAGAGAATATCATCAACTTTAACAAATGGCTCCTATCCCTTCTCTTAATGCTAATGAGTGGTTGTATTTACTTGGGCTACATAGTTGATTTTGTGATGATGAGGATTAAGGAACCACATCTGGGATTCTACTTTGTGATTTCTTGACACTCTGAGGCAAGTTGATATGCTAAAGTGAATCCCTGCTTCTAAATGTCACTGGGGGAAGCAAATGCTATACCTGCACAGCGTACCTCACTTTAAATGTCCAAGGAGTGAGTGACTGTAATCCAAGAATTTAAGTAACACAGGCAAGAGAAGATAGACACCCATTAGATTCCTCTGCATTGCACAGCGGTAGCAGAGAAAAGTATCACCAAAGTGGGTAACAGGGAAAGGAATGTGCATGAAGTTACGACTAAGTCAATTTTTCAAAATTCCAGATGGCTGTCAGTTTGTAAAATCCAAGGTGATCTACTTTTAACCTTTCTTGTCCTTGGGAGGTAAAGAACTTTGGTTTGATTGAATAGAGATCTTTGATCTTCCTTTCTTTCTTGTCCTTTATCAAGAAAATATTCTTTTGATTAGATTAAGGATTGTTTGTTAGAACAATATCATCATAATAAGGTTGCATATTCAACAACTCTCAGGCTTGCTATTTACATTTGGTAATCAAGTTCTGCTCATTTTCTGTGTGCTGTCACAGCACAGTTATTAATTATTTATGTAACATCTTCAAATTTATGAGGAGATATTGCAATAGCCCTCTCTGTGATGAAAATGCAAATCTTCAATCCAGTACATTTGTTTAATCAAGACAATGAATTATCAGTCATTGATATTGTCACAGGGAGGGCCTGACAATTAACTATATTGTAAATTTTATTTTCTAATTACAGAAATGTAGGCATATAAACAACATCCAGTGAATGGAAACACATGTGCAGCTGTTCAACAAAATATATTTATGAGCAATTATTTACAGCTATTCCATGAAATGTGCTTTTAAGCATTTGCATGGATAACATACCAGCAGAGCATGTTTGTTCAGAAACATGCCATTCATGTTAGAATAAAATATTATAAGCATATAGGACATTTGGGAGGTGATGAGATTTTAGTCATCACAGACCAATGAACACATGTACTTTCCTGTTTTGCTAAAAACCTAGTACAATGTAAATGCTGATTTTTTTTAAAAAAAGGAATTAATAACATAATGAACAGATTGAAACCAAGGAATTGTGTGTTTTTATTAGTTATTACAGTGCTCTGAAAAAGTAAATGATGCTCCATGGGATTTCATATTGATACATATTTGTGCTGATATGATTGTGAAGAATAATTGTTTCCTTTGATAATGTAAATTTGCAGGAGCATTTTAATTAAATCAGATTTCAGTATAAAAGATGTATGGTTCTGTAAAGAAATGAAATATAGCTGGCACGGTTGTGCACACCCTTAATTCTAGCATTCAGGAGGCAGAGGCAGGTGGATATCTATGAGTTTGAGGCCTGCCTGGTTTTCATAGTGAGTTCCAGGCCAGTCAAGGCTATATATTGAGACCCCACCTTAAAAAATAAAACAAAACAAAACCAAAAATGAAATATAGTTCTGTACATTGACGTCTTTACCTGAAGCATAAAAGATAAGACAATGTAGCATTTCAAAGTGTAGAATTCATGTATGTAAAATCTTCCACATCTCTGTTGAGAGACTTTTTCTCAAAACCTAAAAATATTAAAAATTTCTCCCACATCATTTGAAAGCGTGTCACGTCAATAATCTGCTGCATTCAGAGACCATGCATGAGAAACACTCATGAGATAGTGAAGCAATGAGAAAATTAAACCCACATTTCCTGAACTCTATTTTTTAAGGTAACAAGAGAAGTCTTTATGTCAAATGCAGTCTCTAAATGAGGCACATCAAAACATGACATTTTAAAACATTATTTTAATTGAATTTTAAGAAGTCCTCCAGTCCTACAAACTCTGATTAAAGACTCGATTTGTGAACCACATAACTGACATATAAGAGTGTTTAATAATGCATTCTAGAGTTTCCAAGAAATTACAATGTAGTTAATTCCTCTCTTACTGTACTCATATATTGTACTGGGCCTCTTGTTTCATTACTTTAGTTGCACCTATAAAAATATGCCAAAAGAGAAAAATTGACCTTTCATTGTCCTTCATTCACCCCTTCAAATCAGCTAAAACTGAAGTTCAAAACTGCTTTTGCTATGCTTACTTTAAAGGCTGGCTGTGGGAGTTTCTTCATGCAACATAGCTTTCAATGGACCAACCCACCAAGATTTTAAAATTATGCCTCCAAAAGTTCCAGTTAAAGCTCAAATTTCTTTATATAGCACTTTGTATATAGAGGCAGAGATAGGAGATTTTACTCTTGGGTTTAATTTTTTTTGAGATAGGATCTCACTGTATAGCCTTGACTTGTATGATACTCATTATATAGCCAGCCCAACTTGGCCTTGAATTCTCAGCAGTCCTCCTGCCTCAGCAATAGACGTGTATACTATCATGCCCAGATAAGGTTCTATAGTTTTGAAAGTCTTTCCCAATTTACAATACTGGTATGAGAGGATGCTGAGCTAGAGATTGTTTTCTTTTTTCTTAGACTTTCTATAATGTGTTTCTACTATAAAAATAGAAATAGATCTGAGCCTGGTTGCACAGGCCTATTATCCTAGTTACTCTAGAGGCCAAGGCAGGAGGATAATAAGAGTTCAGGGCCAGCTGGGGCAATATAATGTGTTACATACTCTTTCAAAAATAAGAACTAAAAGAAAGGACTGGAGCTATCTGTTCAGTAGGAGAGAGCTTGCCTAAAATGTGAGATCCTCTGGACTCAAATGCCAGTACCACCAAAAAACCAAAAATCCTAATTATGTATAATGCAGACCATAAGCCAGTGTGTGTGTGTGTGTGTGTGTGTGTGTGACATAGACACATATTGTGTATCTGTATGCATACATGCAATTGTTTATTTTAATATTAGAATCTTTGTAATTCTGAATTATATGTAGGTAAGTTGATGTTTCCAGTATTCCCTTTATGGCAGACAATAGCAACAACTATAACAATGTTAACTGTGTTCCTAGAATCTTAATAGTTTAACTATTCTCCTACTATTTTAAATGTTTTAACTATTCTTCCTATTACCTTAAATATTCTAATCATATCTTGAATATTTGGTGGATGAATGGAAGTAATTACTAGATTTTGTGGAGTCATTGAAGTTCCAAACATATGCATACATATATATTTTTTCAGTTAAGTGTATATTGCATATGGTCTTATTTATGTACACAGTATTGCTTATTAAACATTAGAATATTTGTTCATTTATCATAAATTTCCTATAGTCTCAACAATTGGTCTATTCTGCTTAATCAATCAAGCAGTAACTAAGAGAAGCACATTTAAGCTTTCCACTGAAGAGAGTGAATTTTTTAAGTTATTTTCATACCAGTGTCATTTTTTCATCTCAAGACTTTTGATGCTGTGTTATTAATAACAAACAAGATTATAGACCTTTTTAGAGGTAATTGATAATTAAGTTAATATCTGTTTATTAAGTGAAGGTAATATGTATAGAAACAGTCACCATCTTCATGGAACTAACAGACTAGTAGGGAATTCTAACAGTCAAATATTTTCTCTGCTGCTGGTGGAGGAAGGCATATTGTGTCCAGAGCAAAGACACAGGTACCAGTCTTAGAGATGGAGAAATTCTTCCCAGAAAAAAACATCTCCACATACCACTTCCAAGTCTTGTATTAGAAAACAATACCAAGTTTAAACTATAAAACTCCTATTATCCATCACTCAAATTTGACTTTTTATCACATACTGCATTCTTTTTGTAATCCTGCACAGGTTTATTAAGCAGTTCACAAGTATTTTAGATTAAATTATTTTAATTTAATATTAAATTAAATATGTTTTAATTTAAAATATATGCAGGTTGTATGATGATTCACCACACTGTATTTCAAAAGTGAGTCATGTATTTTCTAAAATATTTTGGCTATGTGTGTGTGTGTGAGGGGGTGTCTCACCAGTTCCAACTGTCTCCATCAGAAATACAGTTTCTGTTTGTGCTTATTTCATGGCAACAGTTCCGTAGTCTACAATATGTGTATATTTTTAAATATTCCCATGTGGTACAAATAAGGTTTTGAAATATTTGTAGAGTACACAAAATGACATTTTAATTTATTTAGTTTGCTACAAAAATATTTATGATGGAGTGGGAAGAAAGCATCTCCAGGGACGTATTCTTATGGTGAAGCTCCAGTTCACTTCCCATCCCCCTCCTTTGTACCTGTCTCCTCTCTCATGCTTTCCCTATCTCTTATCCTTCACTTGCAGGGAGAAATTTACTATGGTCTGATGATTTATTATAATTGGGATCATTTTTTGTAAGCTCTGGGAGTTCGGAAAGTGCACAGACAAGTACACAGGGTACCTCTGAGTCATGAGACTGTGTAAACAAATGTAATAGTTGGGCACATTACTTAATGTTCTTGTGCCCCATTTTACTTGTCTATAAAACAAGGCTAGTAATGTACTGTGCTTGCTTTTGCCGAAACATGGGAGGACAAAATAAAGTGTTTCATGTAAACTCTTAGCATTGCACCTGGCCCAGACGAAGCTTGCAATATGTCAGAACTACTGTTAGAAACCAGGAGGCATAGTATAACGGTTAAGTGTGAGGACTTTGGCATTTCACTGGCTCCCCAATAATGTTTTAGCTATTGCTTGCCATGTTTATGTTTGAGATAAGAATGTATGTTGTTCCTTTAATGTATTTTGTTATATTTCAAAAGTGCCTAGCCACAGGTAGAGGCATGCCAATTATAAACACTTGTTGAATGGCATGTGCAGAATTGATTGACAGGTTAGACAAGTGTTTGGAGATTCAGAGGAGGAAGAGATGACTCTGGTGTTGAGTAGACAATAAACCTTGCTTCAGGGTGGTGGGATTTAAGCTGTGTTGGCTGTGTTGACAGATCAGTGGATTATGCATCAAAGCAGCTGAGTAAAGCTTCTGCGCATGCACTGGACCAGCATAGACCTGTCTGTAGCAATAGATAAGACAGCTTAGGACCCTGGACAATGCTGGCTAGCATTTGGGGTGCTGAATGAAGGGCCAAAGGAGATAATATCGGAAGAGGCATCTTTAAGGAAGATTTTGAAAGTCTTTGAATGTAAGGTTAAGACTTGTGGGTGTTTTTCACTCCTGCCTATAAGATAACAGTGAAACAATATTCTTTCAAAGGGAGGATGATACAAAGTATGTTTTATGGAAGAAAGGTCAAATGAGAATAACAGATACAGGTAGTACTGTAATGTTCCCAGGAGAAAGAAAAGCATGAAGAGACAATTGCATTAGTTCTCACCTTATGGTCTGTTTTAATTGACACAGTGCACTCCAGCTCAAAACTCAAGTGACATTCAATGTCTTGTCCCCGAAGATTAAGAAGCAGCATTTGGGTGTTACTAACTGCTAATTGGCTTCTGGATCCAGGTGTAACTTTAATCCTTTTCCTGCAGTCCTGGCACAACTAGATATCATAAAGAGCCCAATATGCTGTCTCTTCTGGCTTTTGATTCACTATAAGGAGGTTGCAGTTCAGAGCACTGCACCTACTGCAATGACCCTTTTTGGAGGACCTTGGAGCTCCTGCTGTTCAATCCCCATTGTGTAGCTGTGATCATTTAGACTGAAAGTAGTACACAGAGTTGCCAGCACCCAATCACCTAGACATAGATCCCAGTTCCCCAGTGCCCAGTTGTTTCTTTCTCTTCCGGCCTAACAGGGCCAACAAAGGCAGCATGATTTTTAAATGAGCTAGTCATTTTTGAGGTTTTGAGAAATATATGCAACAAATTTTACAGTGATTTTAAACCCACACCTGGCCTGGCTGCAAGCCACCATCCTAAAAGAGGAAGATGCCTTCCCACAGGCTCTGCAAATTGCTGTAGAGATATGGCTTTGGAATGATGCCTCTAGAGCCATCAAGAAAGCTGTCTTTTAAGAACTCTTTAGAGTTCCCCTGCCAACATTTCCATAGACTGATTATCTTGAAAAGCCAGACCTCATACCCAGAGCTGGGATCATGTGCATGTTCTTAGGCCTTCCTGAGGACAATGCAGAGAAAAGACAATAATGCTAACATATAATTGGGATTTTTTCCTTGTAGGTCTCAAAAAATACAGATTCACTTTATGATCTGAACTTTTGAACACAAAGCCCAAGGCTTTTGTGTAGCCATTGGGCATGTGTTATTTTTAAACTGGGGAAAGCACATTTTTTTTTTGTTTCTCATCAAAAAAGGAAAGTGCTTGTAAAGTACAAAGAATGTGCATACAGTAAGCATTGGATGAGCATCAGGTATTATTTTATCTCTGCTCTTACTGGTACAATCAAGGCTTCATCTGAATAGCCCAATCATGGACTTTCTTTCACTGAATCATACATAAACTACTCAGAGGTTATAGGGTTGAGTAGTGTTTCTGGCCCCCAGTGTGGGATATGTTGAATAACCATTGCAGAATTCTAAAAGCTAGTGGAAATTTTGATTTGTCCTTCATCCTATACCAAGCTAAGTGGTGAAACTGACTTTTTAGAAGCAGTGAGTGGTAGGTGCAATGGAATGGCTTGAGAAACAAGGGTAGTTTAAAGATCACAGGCAGATGCTGCTTATTCATGTTTTTGTTTATGAGTTATTGAGTCACCAAGGAAAGAAAGCTGGCATTTGGCTTTATAACATGGCTGTTACATTTTGGCATACCTAGATAGGTAAAGAAAAGATTGGTAACGAGACACTCAGGGAGGTTAAGCCAGCCCCAACTCAGTGGTACTGTCCAGTTACCTTTGGTGTGTGAAGGAGCCCTGGGCTGTGTCACCTCAGCTGTTTCTCTTACAGTGGGAAATAGGAGGCTCTCACGGCTGGCTAGTGCCCCGGAGGAAGACAACCCTGGAGTGAAAGGCCTCAGAGAGAGAGGTGGATTCCGTGTACAACTCGTGGCCCTAGGTGCACTTTTGTAAGAGCCAGACAGAATGAATAGGGTAGCAGTGGTGTCCCCTGCCTCCACTCTTACATCTTGTTGCTTTTTGTTGCCTATATCAAGAAAATATTGTGTTTTACTCACATTGGGATTAGACTAGGTTTCTTATTACTGCAAGTGTATGAAAAATCACTAAAAGCATCTATCTATTTTATGCCTTCACAAATGTTCTTTTCCTTATCTGTTTTATCAAATCCTCTTTTTAAAAAAATCCTCTTTTTTTTTAACAAAAAAAAAATAAACCTTTCCCACTCACCCAAGGAGAATTTCTATGTAGTTGCTATGAGATAAGAATGGGTAAATTCTCGGAATGTAGAAATGAATAACAAAGATAAAACACTGCTTCCAGTGTCTAGAAGTAAAGACCACATGGCACTAAAGTACATAAAAGAACCATGGAAAGAGTTCCATGGAGGTCAATCTGAGAAATAGTTTTCAATGTGAGTAATTGCCGAAGACCACTGGCTTCAGTGTTGAGATCCAAAAACTGCCTAATTCTAGTAGCTGAAGTGAAAGCATCTTTCTGTAGAAATACCCAGAAAGGACATTGACGTTCCTTTCTTTGGAGTTGCCAGTTAGGACTCAGTATGAGGGCTCTGACCCATGTTAAAATCCAGACTGGATGCCTCTTTATTAAAGGTCTGCTGTTCACAGCTGGACAATCAGCTCTTCTCACATGCTTTCCTCAGAGGTCTGATATTCTTCCTGACAAGGGGAATAGGTCAGATAAGTAGCCGGGCTCTGAAGCAGTTGCTATGATTTCTACAATGAGAGGGCCACCTCTAGGAAGAGAGATGAAAGACCAACTCATGTAAGTGTTATTGTGTTAATCTGGCCAGCTGGGGAGGCTTGCTTTATCTGTTATGGGATTCTTACAAACTTGGGCTTTAGGACAAATATCCTGACCTGATAAAGAGTTCTTACTTCCCTCTCCTTCCACCCTTGACATTGATATACAAAGTGCAGTTGCTTTTGCTTGGTGGGATCAATTTCTGGGCCTAGAGAGAAAGGATCAGGCTTTCACTTCAGACTGAGCATGGCTCATTGCTTCTGGAAGCTCTATAGGCCCTAGTCAAGAAGAGGTTAAAGGGAAGTTTTGTTTTTTGGTTTTGTAATTTTATTTTTTTATTATGAAAACCTTTTCATTCAT
>LZPO01087198.1:269798-294817 GCA_001675575.1 Neotoma lepida | reverse complement strand
AGGTAGTGGGCTCCAAAAAGCCTGCTCATGCACTAGGGATGAATTCTAATCCCACCGCCAGGAGGCCCCCCAAGCAGATCAAACTACGCAACTATCCTGTCATGCAGAGGGCCCAGCCCAGCCCCGTGCAGGCTCCATGACTGTTGATCTACCTTTCATGAGTTCCCACTAGTTTGGTTTGGTTGTCTCTGCAGGTTTCCCAATTATGATCTTGATGCACTTGCTCATAGAATCCCTCTTCTCTCTCCTCAACTGGACCACTGGAGCTCTGCCTGGTGCCTGGCTGTGGACCTCTGCATCTGCTTCCATCAATCACTGGAGAAAAGCTCTGTGATAACAGGGTATTCACCGATCTGATCTCTGGGGCAAGCCAGTTCAATTCAGGCATCCTCTCCACTACTTCTAGTAGTCCAAGTTGGGGTTATCCCTGGGGATTCCTAGGAACTTCTCTAACACCCGGTTTCTCTCTACCCCCATGATGCTCCCTCTATCATGGTATCTATTTCACTGCTTTCCCACTCCATCCCCGTGCCAGCTCAACTATCTCATTCCCTTACGTTCTCATCCTCCATCCCCTACCCTCCATTGCCCACCACTCATCCTCAGTTTGCTCATGGAGATCTCATCTATTTCCCTTAAAGGGAAGTTTTGATGTCTCAGGATTTTTAAGCTGAGCTGCACAGGGTCTCAGCTAACAAAGGTCTCACTGACTTGTTTGCCACTCAGCTCTTTAGGTGAGGTAGTTACAGGAGCTCTTTTCTTCCAAGGATTCATTCATCCAGACATCTATACAAAGGCTTGTAGGACTGGGTGGGATGGAAGCTGAGTTGTCTTTCCGGAAACTGCTTTAAGTTCATTTGAGATAAGTCTGAAGGGTGTTTGTTGGTTTGACACCAAGAACACACTATCTCCAGGCACTTATAGTAAAAAGTATATAACTCTTTAGACTGACAGTTTGCAAAGCATATTCAAATATTATTAGATACTTGGAAAAACAATATACCTCCTGCAAAAAAGTATATTACTTGTCTGTTAGTGATAATGAGAGTGTTAAATGAGAAAATATAAGTCCAAGTGTCCTGCTCAACATCTAGTATACAGGAACAGCTTAGCATACTGGAACTATCTTAATGTTGCAAAGCATGAGGCCATGGCAAATTTAGAAACATATTGATGAGAACTAGGGTGTAGCTCAGTGGTAGAACACCTACCCAGTGTGAACAAGGCTATGGGTCAATTCCCAGCATTCTCATTCTCTCTCTCTCTCTCTCTCTCTCTCTCTCTCACACACACACACACACACANAGAGAGAGAGAGAGAGAGAGAGAGAGAGAGAGAGAGAGAGAGAGAGCATATCTACATTCTGAGAACTTGAAATTTAAGGACACAGGCCTTGAAGACCGATCTTGTCCTTGACTAATCACCAGCACCATTAAAGCAGAGAGAACCATGATCCAATCGTGGCACATTTTAAAACTTAGCAAGAAGGAAAGACCGGCAAACAGAGTGTTTTTGCCCCACTTTTGTCACCTATGCTCCATAAAAAGAGCAGAAAATTCCCTTTATTGTGGTGAATATGAGTGAAGAGGTTCTATATTCCATAGTATTATAAAAAAGTAAAAATAAAGATTCAAACATGTAAATCTCTGTGGAATCATTTTTATCTACATATAGAAATACAGAATACTCAGCAGGTCTCCCATACCTAAGTATTACGTGAATAAATGAATCTGATGATCCTTAAATTCATTTCATCATTTGTAATATGATTTTGCCTTGCCTACAAATGTGAATTTAGAGGCTGGGGAGGTGACTAAGTTAATAAAGAGTTTGTTATGCAAACATGAAGACCTGACTTTGACCCTACAATCTATGTTTAGGGTGAAAAAAGCCAGGCATGGTGGCACACCCTATGCACAGGAGGCCCTTGGTTTTTAACGTGTGCCCTGATCTTGCCATTGTAGAGTTCTGTGAATTTAAAGATTAAAAAACAAACTGAACCTCTCTAAGCCTAGTTTCCTCATCTGTAAAACAGATGTCATAATTGAAAATCAACCCTGTAATGTTTGACCCAGGAGATCATTGAACAAAAGATACATAGAGGAATCTTCCAGTTTTGATTGGTGTCTTCTGAACATTTGTATCTTCCCTTCCTTGTAGCAGGTTTTAAGCTTTTTCTATAGTTCTACAGACAAAAATGAATTATTATTAAAAGTTGGACTATATATTTTATGTAAATACCGGTGAATAATTTCCCTACTAAATCCTTCCACTTCTTCCTGAAGTAACTCTTGGTTATTGTTAAAGGAGCAAATTGAGGTTCATGGTGGAACATTATAGTTTAGCTTCAGACACAATACTCTTATCTTTACCATTCCCTGGTTTCTTTTCCATCACCTCACAATGATCCACATTTGCCTATTATTTTATAAACATTCCTAAGCCCAAGTCTTCCCTTTCCAAATATTTTTCAGTTTCTCAAGTCCAATGCATATATCTTACAGTTATTTTATATCTGATTATTCATTTTTCAACAACTGGAGCATTAAAAAACTACATGGTATTTTATCAGCAATGAATATTTGTAGAAACAAGTGGAAAAGGCTGTAATAATTTAACCAGATTATAGTCTTGATTGTGTAGGCAGAATTCGCCTATCAGATAAAAAAGAAAACCACAGCCCGGCAGCTATTCTCTTAAATTTCAAATGCATAAACAATAAAAATATTCCTTTCCAGGCCTTGGTGTTCCTTTCTAAATCTACAAATTCCCTTCCAAATATTTCTTTCAAGAAAGTCCCTTAGAATGGGGAGTTTAGCTTAATATTAGAGCTCTTGGCATGTGCAAGACCCCGGGTTCCATTTCTAACACCAAAGGAAAAATATATATAAAAAAAAAATCTTACTAAGCTATGATTTGTACTGAGCCCAGTGGTCTAGGCCTGTCCCCACTACTCAGGCAAATTAAGCAGTAAGATTATAAATTCAAGGCCTGCCTGGGTTACAAAATAAGTACAAGGCCAGCTTGGGCTATGCATTAATGTTCTCTCTCAAAATAAAAATGCTAAAAATTATTGGAACGCATGCATGTGAGAAGGCCTGGATCTCACCATAGTATTGTCAAAAAATACTAATAGGTATAATATAGGTTCCAGTACAAGAGGTAAAAGTAAACAGTGGGCTGGAGTTGTAGCCCAGTGGTAATGTGTTTGCCTTCTATGCATAAGGCCCTGCGTTCAGTCTCTGTTATCACAAAAGACCATTAACTCACGCAGAAATAACGGGCATAATAAAGTATCACCATATAAAAGGAATATAGATATTTTATGTGTCTATTTCATCTTTCTTACTCAGAATAAAGTTATCTTTGATTCACCTTGAGCTAGAATATTGTGAAATCATGAGGCCTATTGGGAAAACTTATAATCCATTGTTTTATTAGTCCAGCTCAGTAAAGAACGTGGCTGCTACTATTAACATCCCATGTATTGAGGCCAGGGATGCTATTCAACATTCTAAATGCACTAGCTAGGTCCCATAGCAAAGAATAATGTGGCCCCAGATGTCAATTGTGCAGAGGCATGGGTTGAATCAACCTATGTTTGCCAACAATGCAATGGCCAGTTTCAGTCTCAGTATCATTTACTTGTTCCTGTGACTTCAAAAACCAAACCTATTTTAAGATGTAGAGTCCAAACTTTGCAGAGACAAACCCCTACCATTCACTCACTGCCATGTAAGGTCATCCTGAAAGGCAGGCTGACAGCCTGAAAGCCACCTCAAAGCTCAGAGCACAGCAAGCTCTATTCTGTGTATCCCCAGCCTTTTCTAAGCAGTCTGGGCCTGTGCATGCAATCTTTCAGGCTCTTGCAGTAATATTTAAACTTCTAGAGGCTTAGGAAATATTCTTTAATCCCTTCCCCAAACATGATTTAGGTGCTTTTGATATTATCTGCTATCCCCCAGACTTCCTAGTGTTTTGCAACTTGTTCTCAGCACTGCCTTCCAGGTGTAGCCGTTTGTGGCAGAGACAGAGCCTGGGGCTTTCCTCCAAGTGGGGAGTCTGCAGAGAATGGGGTTGCCAGCTGAGGTTGTCACTGAAACAGCTTATATTTGATGTGTAATCATTTTCATTGTCATATATTTAAAGTGAGTTATTTCCATAGATCAAACGTTAACTCATTAAACCTGTTAGTCTAATTTAAGTTTCTTCCAAAGGATCCATTTATATTTATGTAGCACCACATCTTGATCCATGAAAATCCACAGATTCTCAAATCTTCAAGTCTAGGACTTGGAAGGTTATAAATCAAATGAAAGTCTTCAATGCCAAGGCTGAATGTATTTAAGAATGATTTCCAAGTGCTTGTTCCTGTTGGAAGATCCTACTTACTTCACACACACACACACACACACACGAAGTTCATGAGTGAAAGCACTGAATTCCAAGGGCCTTAGTGACAGGCTGCTCTGTGAATTCCCAAGTTGATCACCTCAGGCAAGAGCCTCTCCTGACAGAACAAGAGACTGTGCAGTAGAACTAAGTCTGGGGACTTCCTCTAAACCCAGTGGCCCCCAGGGATTCTGATATATCAGTGTGGCGGAACAACTTTAGCTCTGTCCAGTCCCTCAAGTTATGAGTGGAGAAGTGGAGGCCTAGATTAGTTCCTAAAGACAGAAGTTAGCAAACAGAAAATGGCCAGTTGCTCTTCCTGGGCCATATGGTTTCTGTCAAAATTGTTCAATTCTACTGTAATGCAAAAGCAGCTATAGACACACTACATAGTGGCTGGGTTCCAATGACAACTGTAAAAACAGGCGGTCAGCCAGATTTCACCCATGAGCTAGAGTTTGCCAGCCCATAGCTCAGATTTCTGAATTGGTTAATAGATGTCCATATGCTAGGCCACAGACATACGGACCTTGAACAAATGCTTTTTTCTATTGGATTCAGTCTTCATTTTGGAGATGTGTCCATAGCTTGAGTTCTGGAGAAGTTTAATACATGCCATTATAAAAACTAGACAGTTATCTTCTGGATTGTGTATGTTCTCACAGTCTAAAGCACAAAAAAATTTCTTTTACTGTGTCTTTGTCAGAGGTCTGCATTTTAAACATATTGACTAAATTTTAAATAGTAGTCAGTGTTTTTAAGAGAGTAACTTGGGAATATTTCTGTCAAAGGCAAGTTTTCTGCCAGAAAGTCAGAACTGAAATGATATGGCTAGATGATCAAAGCAAGACAAAAAAATTCCTTCTTTCTTCTTTTTCTTCCTTTCTTTTTTGTTTTCTTTTGTTTGTTTTTCTAGACAAGGTTTCTCTGTGTAGCCCTGGCTGTCCTGGAACTCTCTCTGTAGACCAGGCTGGCCCCGCACTCACATAGTTCTGCCTGCTTCTGCCTCCCAAGTGCTGAGATTAAAGGCTTGTGCCACCACCACCAGGCAAGAAAAACATTTTCAAAGAGAGATAGAGATCTCATTTTTCTCTTTACTTGGTAAAGAAATCATTTGTAGACTTCTCAATTCTTTATTATTGTACCAATGACCCATGGGTAATATTTTATTTGTATTTCTCCTGAATAATTCTGAGCAAATTTGAATATTATGCCTAATAATCTGTCCTAAGAGGATTTAAATTTTTTAAATTTATGTTTTGATAATTTCATATAATATATTTTGATTATATTTTTCCCCTACTCCAATTCCTCCCAGACCCCCCTCCATCCCCTTACCCACCCATCTTCATGTTCTTTCTCTCTTTCAAAAACAAGCAAATAAACAAGCCAACCAGTAAGCACATATGAAGTCTGAGGTAGCAGAAATGAAGCCATCATAGTTTACTTTTCAGAGCATTATGTGTTCAGATATTATGACAATTTTGATCTTTTCCCCCTTTCAGTGTAATTCCTCTTCCAAAATACACTCATTGAAAAGTAGTTAAAAGTTTAAAAAGCCATCAAATCTACTCTTTTACCTGGGAGACTGGCTATTCTCTGGTTGGTAGTTACCTTCATAGCAACTTTTCGGAGAAAGTGATTCTATCTCTCCATGCTGTGTCTGCATATCTTGCCTATCTTCTTCCCATCTTGCAAAACTCACCATTGTGTCCACAATATATACATATAATATATATAATATAATATAATATAAAATGACTTCCTGTCAGTAGTTTCTCAGAGTGACTAAAGAATAGAGAAGGTAAATCAAAATCAATTTTCCCCCACAAAGTTATGTCCCTTACCATCACTGCACTGGATGGATCAAGGGGAAGCAGAGGAGAATACTGTAAAGAGAGGAATCACAGATAATAATGAAACGGATTGAGACATCACAGATAATAACAACATAGAAAAGGACCTTACATTCATGAGAAACAGGGGTAGATTCCAATAATCTAGTACTCAGTTTGTCTACATACATAGTACTGACTACGAGGCTTGTCCATACAGTTAAAGTATGTATAGTAACAACAGGTCATGTTCAATGTCTTATACATGTCTTCTGTATGGTTCTCTGATATCATGAGCATGAGTTTTTGACCTTTAGAAGTACTGGGACCTGTGGTTGAAACACACTGTATCTTTGAGGGCTTCTGTATTAACCTACTTGGCATTATTAGCTTTTCTCTATTTTTCTTCAGTCAAAGATTATTTGTAGTCTCACCAACCTTAATTTGAATTTTGGCTCTGCCTCAGATAAGCCTGAATTTGAGAAACATTCTGAACATCCNTAAAAAAAAAAAACAAAAACAAAAAACAAAAAACAAAACCTAAGCCTAGGAAGATCTACCTCTCATAGCTTATGTGAGAAGTGTATATGACTGGACCTGTAAAAAATTTAAAAATCTGATATTTCAAAAGCTGTCAATATAGTGTAACAAATGATTATCTTCAGTGCTATGATGATGATCACGATCATGATGTTTTTTGTCATCACACTGCCAAGGCTTCAAGCTGTTTCTTTTTTCCAAGTGTCTGTGTTTAGAAGTACATGACAGAAAATAATGCTAGAGGTTTTCTTTGTCCCTGTGTGTGATGAGAGAAAAACCTAAGTTTGTTCACTCCACCCTGCCTTAATCTTTGATTCCTGAGTCTCAGAGTCTCCTCTCAGAGAGGAGTAATTGACCCATGATGAGAGTTATATATCCCTAAGAGATTCTATGAAATAAAGTGTTCCAAAGGAGTGTTCTAAAAGATGAGTGATATAAGTTCATCACAAGTACTTCTTCTGACAAGGGTGTGTTATGTGACAACCACTGAAGCTTAAATAGTTCTTTATCCCAAGAAGTTCTTAACATGAGGTTGTTTATGTACCACAGATGATAGCTGTGAAAAATAAGGCAAAAATTTGCTTGCCTTGTTTGTTTCACAGCATCATTGAGAAAACAGCTATAAAGATGATCTACAAGAAAATGATATAGCTGTACAGACTGTGATCATTAAATAGTAGTCAACTCTGAGTCAATGGTTAATAAGTGGCTAAAACATAGACAGCATCAAGAAACCCAAACAAAGCATTTCAAAACATATTCCCCTAACCCATCATTTTACTGTGTCCCAATATTGGCTGTGTCTGTTGCTGCTCTGAAAGTAATTATCACTTTTAAATATCTTTAACATTTTTCTAAATAATAATTTCTATGACATGAAGGCAGCAGTGACCACAGTGAGCGGGTGGACAAAAGCTTTTAGAAAGCAAGAAAACAAAACATCTGTATTGTTATTGGGCATTAAATTCAGGCTCTGCCTCAGAAAAACCTGGCCTTGGAGGAATTGCTTAGAATGCTTTTTTTTTCTTCTTTCCCCTCAGTTGCTTTTTCTTCTCTTTCACCCGGAATCCGTCATTATGTCACTATAGGGAAATATTCTATTTTGAAGACATTTATCAAGAAGTGTTTTCTTTTTTAAATTTTGTGACCTGAATACTTTTATAACTTTTATCTTATTAGTGGGCAAAGAGAAATTACTAGATGTCCTGAAGGGCCATGGGAGTCTGTCTGGTATTATACATCAGAGAAAGGTGAAATACAGAATCATATAATTTGATTTCAATTGGGCAGGACAAAAGACACAGGCTCCAGGAAACTTTTCTTTGTCCTTAGGTTCACAAGAGCAAATGTGCTGACAGTTTTGTTTACCTGGACTAGAGATCTCATATTTAAAGAAAGAAAGGCAACAATTTTCTGTAATGGTCTATATTTGGGAATTTTAAAAGATTATTATGTGGCAAGGGGACTCTCTTTTCTGGTTCAATCTATTTGGTGTTATTTAAGCTTCTTGTACCTTTATAAGCACATCCTTCTTTAGGTTAGGAAAATTTTCTTCTATTATTTTGTTAAAAATATTTTCTGGGCCTTTGATCTGGGATTCTTCTCCTTCTTCTCTTCCATTGGCACAGGAGACAACTTCCTGAACACAGCAGCAATATACAGGCACTAAGATTGACAATTAATAAATGGTACCTAATGAAACTGAAAAGCTTCTGTAAGGCAAAAGTCACTGTCAATAAAACAAAACAGCAGCCTACAGAATGGGAAAAGATTTTAATCAACTCCACATCTGACACAGAGTTAATATCCAATATATATAAAGAACTTGAGAAGCAAGATATAAACAAACCAAATAATCCAATTAAATATGGGGTACATATCTAAACAGAATTCTCAATAGAGGAATCTCAAATGGCTGAGAATCACTTAAAAATGTTCAACATCCCTAGTCATAAAGAAAATACAAATCAAAACGACTTTGAGATTCTATTTCATACCTGTCAGAATGGCTAAGAACAAAAACACAAGTGACAGTTCATGCCAGCAAAGATATGGAGCAAGGGAAACACTTCTCCATTGCTAGTGGGAGTGCAAACTTGTACAGCCACTTTGGAAATCAATATGGCAGTTTCTCAGAATATTGGGAATCAATCTACCACAAGACCCAACTATACTAGGCCTAGGCATACACCCAAAGGACACTCCATCCTACCACAAGGACACTTGCTCACCTATGTTGATAGCAGCTTTGTTCATAATAGCCAGAAATTGGAAGCAACCTACAAATCCTTCAACCAAAGAATGGATAAAAAAATGTGTTACATTTGCATAATGGAATATTACTCAGCTATTGAAAAATGACATCATGAAATTTGCAGGTAACTGGATGGAACTAGAAAAAATAGCCTGAGGGAGGTAACTCAGATCTAGAAAGACAAACATGGTATGTACTCACTTATAAGTGGATATTAGCTGTAAAGTAAAGGTTCTGGGCATTTAATTCCAACAGCGCAAAGGACTCTATGGAAACATTGTATATAATAGTAGCAATGCACAATTTTTTTTATTTTTATAACTATTTTGGAAAACCATACAATTGCCAAAGACAGCATATATATGGTCAATTTGGAATCATCCCAGCCTTTTAAAAAAATCTGCAAAACACACTAATAGTTACAATACATAGACATTATGGTTGTTTTGTTTTTTTAACATGCCTACCAGTTGTATGTTGTCAACTTTTGATTTAGGTTAAAATTCTGTAAGAATGTAATTGATATGATCCAAGTTTGCTAACCATTTTAAATGTCTGTTATTTTGCAAAATCCATTCTATGTTGAAAGAATGTTGTTGACCTCAGTTTCATTAATGAGAATAACATCCCCACCAGATCATTTAACTAAAAGATGGTAAAATGGCTTTCTAGAAATAAATGTGTCAGGGTATTGGGGAATCCAGTGGAAATACCTAGCAACGAAGGTCTCTCAAAATCTTTGAAGTAAAATATTCCTCTCTTGAAGCCCTATCCACCCTTGCACTCCTCCATCTGACCCTTGCACTCCTCAATCTGACTCTTATTTCTACATATGCTAAAACATTATACTTGGGATTTTGTATTTTATGATTCGAACTCTTTTTTTAATTTCCTTTTACATTTCCAGGCAGCAGTTTGAAATGAATACCAGAAATGCAGGTCCATCCCGGCTTATGTGTTTAGGAAATACTTTGTTAAATTACATAGTGCAGCCAATTTAAAACTACTGTAGAATCCCCATTCTAAAATCCTATTGTACCTTAGAATAAGAAGAAAGACAATGGTTGTCAGCTGTAACTTAAAACTTGTGGCTTTCCGCCTTGATATACATAATTAGTTATCAGAAAAGATTCTGCCATACAAAATCTGCCTCAGAGTACATTGAAGAGGATTTTCTTCAGATGCGAATTTTAAAGTTAGATATTTCAGACACTGAGAAGTTGCATTTGCCGGCTGTGAAACACTTGGGGAAATCTATTATCCACACCTGAACTTGGTATTGTCTGTAATTCAAGCATCTCCTAGCTTCATGTGCTAACATGCAGCAACACATTCCAAGTAAGAAGAGAAGAGAAGCCTCTTCTTAGCTCATGTACAAAAAGAAAAAGTGTTAGTGTTTGAGGCAGAGACAACCTATTTCATTGTTGCTCCTTCTATAGAATGTTACAATGCAAATAACTGGAACTTTCTGGAAATATCAAAAATATTTTATAAATATCACTGAAAGAACTTCCCACTCTTAGGTAACAGCAGCTTCTCTCCATATCTTGAGAACCTCCTGTACCGCAGAAATTCACTCTCAGGATTTGGGACTAAGGTGCCAGGTGATTTTGAAAGATTGTATCTGTTGACAACCTTCTTGTTCACACAGTCTGGAAGCAGGCTAGTAGCACATCACATGGAAAGTTATAGTGCACATGCATGTGTATTCTAGTCTCTCCCCATCATTATATAGTGCCATCAGTACTCAACCATGAAGGCTCCCCACTGGTGACCTTATCTAGTCCTAATAATCTTCCAAGGCTCACCTCTGAACATCATAGCCAGATTATGTTTCTACCTTCTTTAAAACTCACAATAGGAATAAAATCTCAAGACATGAACACTTTAAGCAGGGAACACAACCACTCACGGAATCTATATCCAAAGCCAAGTGTGGTGGCACACTTCTTTTGTCACAGTTTGAGGCTAGCCTTGTCTACATTGGAAATTTGAGATCAGCTTAGGCTATGTACCAAGAACCTGTCTCTAAAACCAAAAATAACAAACAAGAGTTTTTGAGTTGGTGTTATAAGAACTGCTAAGAAGTTGAGGATTTTCAAATCTTGAAACCTTCCAAAAGACCAACTTTCTCATTTAACAGACCACTTGTATATAGTAATGAACTGAGACCCTGTTATCTATAAAACAGGATAGTAAACATATTATTTACTGACACTACTAAGGCAAATAACTAGCCCTAACTTCATCTCTAGTCTCAGGAACTCAATGGTTATTAAGGTGCATGCAAACGGGGATAGGGGTGTAGCTCAGTAGTAGATCATTTGCCTCCCATGCTAGAGGAGCTGGGAACTGACTTATCCCACTATCTTTCTAACTCTCCAGCACAATGTTGACTATATTGAGAACCAAATTTCTTTGATCTATTAGGTCTAGAGCGGGCTCCTAAGTGGCTCTTTTCCAGAGCAAAGAGTTTGTGTCTGCCTAGGATATTCCTAGCAGGAGTATCAGATTCCCTAATAATATCTCTTCATTTGTTTATGAAGAGGACTGTTATGTACCCTTCTCTGGCCTAGAAATGGCTGTGTATTAGAGGCTGGCCTCCAATAACAAAGTAAAACCTGCCTTTTTCATCAAGATACCCATTGGACATATCATAACACAATTACATCAGCCTCCCCCAGGCCATGTTGGGTTATCTTTGTATCTTGAACACCAGAAGCCATTTTTTGTTAAACCAACCTTAAAAGGATATTGCTTACCTACTAGGGGAGGTATAGATAGCCACAAATAGTGTTCATTTTCAGGCAGCTAAGAGATTATTAACAATTAAATTTAAACATGAAGAAAATTTAAATGAGTGGCTTTGTTTTGTTTTGTTTTGTTTTGTTGTTTTTTTGGTTTTTTTTTTGATTTGTTGATTGTTTTTGCTGCTGGTGGTTGTTTTGACTTGAGAAACAGCTCAATTTGAGAATCTTGTCCAAGTCTCCACATAACTGTGTTAAGGTAACTTGTTATCTTGAAGTGCTGAGTAGCAGTGAGATCCCACAAGCCAAAGGCAAAGGTGAGAGGGGTGGTGCTTTGGGCATCCCCACCTTCTGCCCCAACCCACAAATGCTGGCCAGAGGTCAAAGCTAACAGAAGCCAAGCCACTCTACAATATTTACATGATAATGTGTTATCTTGAAGTTAAGGTGAAATCTCACCTTTTTCATTTTTGTCACATATAAAAGACAGTCTCTAACATTGATAATGCTTGCTATATGTTGATATTGTTTTCTATTACCATCAATATTATCTATTTAGCTTCAAAAATTTGATTTAACAATTATACTTCTAGGACTGTATGCCATTGAAACTTTCAGTTTGTGGAAAGAATGACCATTAATTGAACATTTGTTTATAATAAAAATTGGGATAAAAATATCAACTTGTGGAGGTTTGACTTCTTTACTGACCATTAAGTAAAATCAGATAACAGTGCAAAGAAAAATCAGATCAAATATTGTAAATCCTAGTGCTAACATGATTAAAGCAATATTTAGAGGTCATGGATAGTATTCATTCTTTGATTATTAACAGAAATGAGTGTTGCTGCAGGGAGATGGATCATTATTAAGTCATCTGACTGATCTAGAGCCAACAGCACCATCTAATGATTTCATTCCTGGATCATCTTTAATATGTAGAATTAGAGAAGTCTGAGAAGAGGTGGCTATTATTATAATAGCAGTTTCCTTCTAAATTGCCTATGTTAAGTAAAATAGCATTGCATTGAAAAAGTGTGTATGTTTCTCAGTAATTCTCCACAATCCCTTGTCTCATGATTCAATAAATCATCTCACACCTGTCAGCATGTATAGTCTAAGATTTATTGCATGGTCCATTGTGTAGCAGATAGCTCTTTGGCTGCAGAACAATTTTCTGAAACTAATTTAATCAGTGTTTTTATAGTACAGTGGTGAACTGGGGCTTGATGTTTCGATTATGTACTGATGTCTTCAGAACCATATGACTTAATTCTATCCAATTTTGGAGTAGAATTAACATTTGGCTTCATGTGACTTCAGTTACAGACAGGAAATCTTGAGTTGAATTACTGTTTGTGTACTTTTTTTTTAATCAAGCAAACCTCTATTTCAGCGGTTCTCAACCTGTGGGTCATAACCCCTTTGGGGGGGTCAAATGACCCTTTAACAGTGTTTCCTAAGACCATCAGAAAACACAGATATTCATATGACTATTCATAACAGTAGCAAAATTACAGTAATGAAATAGCAACGAAAATAATGTTATGGTTGGGGGTCACCACAGCATGAGGAACTGTATTAAAGGGTTGCAGCATTAGAAAGGCTGAGAACCACTGCTCTATTTAAATAGTTATGCCTCTCCTAGTCACTGAGATGCTGTGCAAGAACAGAAAAAATTCTAGGTTGACAGAAAGACACAACTAAAGGCCCCAACTGAACAATGGACACAGTTACTGGTCAATTAAAGAATCCAGTTTCACTGAAGTTGAATGTTCATTTTGTACTATGCTTCTAATTATAGCTGGCTGGATTGGAGAAACTCTAAACCTATTATAGTATTGAGGATTTGACATGCCAGTTCAAAAACATGATTTGATCTATTAAGAATGGATAAAATTTTGAGTTTTGAGGCAATACAAATTTACTCAGAAGGTTGCTTCGGTGGCTCTGTGGTATACAGTTTGGCTGAGCAAAAATGAAAGGAATAAAAGCCAGAATTTCATAGAAGAGTAGTAACCTTGGAATGAATGGGAAGACTGAGCTAGGAGAGGTGGCACATGCCTGTAATCTCAGCACTTAAGAAACAGAAAATTGTGAGCTTGAAGCCAGCACGAGCTACATAGAGAGATCCTGCCTTAATGAAAGCAACCCAAAAGGCCTTGGGCAGAGGTTGGACACAGGCATGAAGGAAAGGTCACACTGTAAAATTATGCAGGGATTTACATCTGGAGAATTATATCTTTTGTAAAGCTAGAAGATGGGAAGACATTTCAAAGGGAAAGAGAATTCAGTTATGAAAGCTGAGTTTAAAATAACAAGGCAGCATCAGGGCTAACAGTTAGTATAAAACTTGGAGTGAGAAATCAGTGTTAGGTCAGAGTTGAGATCTGAGATCAGCATGTGAGTATTTAGGAAGAAGAGAGAGTTGACACTGTAAAAATCAAATGTGTTAGGAAGGAGAAGTGAATATATGACGTCACCATTTTATCATAGTTGGAAGTGAAATAACATGTTCTGGCAGAAAGCACACTTGTGCAAAGCCTATGTCTACTCTTAATTTCAGTAATTGTGTACTTGAAAATTTGGTCATTCGCTATAAGTGGCCACTTATTAAAATAAAAATTACACATTGGAGAAAGACAATGATTTATGAAAGGCCACAGGTTCTCTATATGGCTATGGGGTAAGTGACTAGAACTGATTTGTTGGGTGTCTCAGGCTCCTCCTGCCTACAATTATGGTAACCAAGGTAGTAAATCATATAGAAGACCTGTAGCCTTCCACAAATCATTGTCTTTCTCCAATATGTTCTGAGAGAGGCAGGTTGGACAAAAGCAGCAGAGAGATCCCTTAGCCACCTCTTGGCTTCTCCGCTTTCTCATTTCCTCTAAGAAAGCTGAGAAAAATATTGATCCCATTCAAGCTGAAGGATGTTGAGATATTGTAGATAAGTGGGTCTCATACTTGGATACCCTGCAGGACTCCAAAGTTGCAGCCAGTAGGTCTGGATTAGGGTACGGCAATCTTTCTCACCAGCATCCCAGGTGCTGTTGATTTGCTGCTGTTGGCGCAATCTAATCCCTAAGAACTCCAGTCTTTCTTTCTGGAGTCTGGAGTGATTTGTAACTGTTATAATTGGCAAGTCTCTTTCAGTTCTCTGTATATTAGACCATTTCTTCCAACTGGCTTAACAGCCAATGGTACTTTTTAAAAAGCAACATTTACTCTCTGACTTTAACTCACTAGCAAAACATTGTGTAGGTAAACTAAAATCTATTCCAGGGAAATGAGAAACCATTCCTTTTGAAGTACAATGACCCTTACATTGTCTTTGTTATGTATACACAAATGAACTCTATTGGGAAAATGGTTGAGTAAAGTTTTTTTGTAAAGTACTGCAAGTTAAATAATTAACTCTCAAGAATTTTCCCTACTCAAGAAAGTCATTAATCAAAGAAATGGTGCTATGTTATCACTTTAGTTTCCATCATTGAAAATATTAGCATTTCACATTTTAAGCTACCAAGTTTTTTATGTTCAGAGTAGTCATATTACCAGAGTTGGTCTTTAAAAATTAATGAATAGGGTAGTGGGCCCATTCTTTTGCTAATAGAGACTGAAATTTGTTATCTAAATCTTCAGCTTAATATATTAAGAATATTGTTGAATCATAAATGTCTATAGTATAATTCTGTTTCATGTTTGATTTTTAATGTTCATTGATGTTTTGCTTCCATGTATGTCTGTGTGAGGATGTCAGATCCCCTGGAACTGGAGTTACACACAGGTGTGAGCTGCCATGTGTGTGCTCTGGATTGAACATGGGTCCTCTAGAGGAGCAGCCAGTGCTCTTAACTGCTGAGCCATCTCTCCAGCCTCACATACCAAATTTATGATATAAACGTTTCTATAAAGTATGACAAGAAGTTGAATTTAGGTATTAGAGATACAGAAATAACACAACAAAACATTCCTTAAATTTCTTAGCAGTAACAATGTATGTTTCCCTGCTAGCCACTGTTTTAGAAAAGTTCCTGAGATTTTCTATGATAAATTCATATTTCTGTATGCAAGTATCTGTCATTTTATTTCTGTGCTTGCTATGGAAAAGCACTATTTTAGTTTGAATAACTATTAAAGCATAAAACTAATAAATTGCACTAATTATTAATTTTTGTTGATTACACCACTAAGCTTATGACTTCCTTGTAAGCAATGGTTTTCACCATTGGCTGCACATTAGAATATCCTGAGAAGCATCTGAAAGCTTCATTCCTTGAACCTCTCCCAAGGCCAGGTTATTCAGATTCTGAGTTTGAGAAGGAGATATAAACCAACCATCATGTTTTCTAAGTCCACAGAAAGTTGGGTATGAGTTCCAGAAGGAGGCCTTCACCTAGTAGATGGCCATCATCTTCCTCCCTTCTATTACACCTACACTGCTTTCATTTCAACCTAGTAGAAATTAAGTTGTGTGGATAAAGGCAGTATGAGTCCTGCTACAGCCTGAAGGAAGAGGTTGAGTAAAGGTGGGAACTAAAGAACAAAGGAAGCAATTCATTGAAATCATTTGAGATTCACACTTTCTGAACCCCAGGCAAGAGTCTGTCTGGGAAGGTTATTGAGAGCTGGAAAGCAATAGCAAACTTTCATATTCTTTGATTTTGTAAGATGTCTCATAAGGAGAATTCTCTTAGATGACATTGATTTTTGTAAATTCCCAACAGACCAGACACATGTTGAATACAATGGGATTTTCATTTATTTTTTAAGCCCCAAACTGTAACCTCCCTTGGCTTTAAATACCTTTTGCATCACCAATGAGGGTGTGTGAGCATTGTGAATAATATGAACCCATCCTGGGAATACTACAAATTCAAGAGCAAAGCTGAGCACATATTGAATTTTAAAAATCATTTTCAGCACCTGGGCTAGGAAAGGCAATTCCTCATTGCTATATAAGCAAAATAAGTCAGAGTTACTTATGCAAGATTATTAAATTAAATTTTTGGCTGTTATTTCAGCTTAAAATATATTCACAGTATTCCTTTGAACCAACATGACATACTGGATATGAGGTTCTGTCTTAAAGAAAAGACTTTGTCTTCCTACAGTATCTGAATAACAAAAATGTATTTGCATCCATCTAAGGCTATGAGACTACTTTGAGATTCAAGACTGATAAAAATGTTGATGGTATCAATTAAATGCTGTTTAAGTAAGGAAGGTTAGAACATGTTTATTAATGAGTATCTGGCAATGTCATCGTCTACTTAAGATGGAAGAAAAGAGATAAGATCAACATTATTCAATCCCTGAATGATGGAGGAAGTAAAACTTGAAATGACATATACAAACAACATGTATGACATCCATCCATATCAGGGGATTTTATTGACATTAATTTTACAGTGCTCAAAGCCCCCCTTAAAGGTCTATTTTATGATTAAAGAAAAAAAAAGCTGAGGGAAACAGCATCAATGGAGAGAGTAATTAACAAGTGATTCCAAATTCTGTGTGCCCTCTCAACTCATCACACTTAGTCACAAACAGAAAAATCCAACTAAGCTGTGACCGTATTCTTGGCTTAGCAATTTGATTGGATTTGAGAGCAAAATTTCTTTCTCTTTTTTGGTCTAAATTTTCTGCTGTCCCAAACAAAACCCATAAATAAAACAACAATTTTTCCAGTTATTGTGTTTTACCAGTGACTTAGTTACTTTCGTCTGAAGTGAGATAAAAATTATTTTGTTAGCTAATAAAAAAGAGCCCAGAAGATTTTTGAATTTTGTGTATCCAAAGAGTAGAGTCTGAGACATACACCTATATTCCTGTAGTTGGGGCTGAAAATGTTGTGTGAATTTTATTTTGAATCTTTTAAATAGTTTGGAATAGCAGAGAGAATGCTCTACATCTGCTTATACAAAAAAAAAAAAACAATTTTCAGGAAATAACCAAATAGCAAATATATTTGTCTTCATAGACAAATCTTAACTCTGCTGCTGTAGCACAAAGTTAATGATAGATAGAACATGAAAGAATTGGAGCATGCATATTCCATAGGCACAGAAATATCAATTCCTTGTACTTTTCGCATGCCCAAAATCTCACTCTTCTTTTAATTTTTAAAAACCTTTTTCTAGGGGCTGAAGAGCTGGCTCGGAGATTAAGAGCACTTTTTGTTCTTAACAGAAGACCTGGGTTGGGTTCCCAGCACGCACATGGAGGCTCACAGCCATTGTGGCTCTAGTTCCAGGGCATCTGACATCCTTTTCTGGTGGCTGTGGACACTGTATAAGATGATGCAGAGACTTACATGCCCAAAAAACACCCATACACATAAAATAAAAACAAATACTTTTGTTAATTGAAAATAGATTCTCTCATACAATACATCCAACTAGTTTCTCTCCTTTTTTTTCATTAAAAATAAACTATTTCAAAATATATTGTATGTGATGGTACACGTCTGTAATCTCAGCATGACAGAGGTAAAGGCAGAAGTTTGACTCTAGGCTGTTTCAAAAAATAGAGGGCAAAAATTATGAAATGTAAAATCATCTCTCATCTGGCAAGCCATAGAAAAAAACAGGCAATAGGTAGGCTCTGGCATGTGGCCATAGATTGCTGGCCTCTGGTTTAAGATATTTTAATGGTATAATGGTATAATTCTGATAAACTTTTCACTTTAACAAATGTAAATGGATTCAAGTGTGTGTATTCATGCATGAGAAAGATAGAGACAGACACAGAGAGACAGACAGACAGAGAGACAGAGAGGGAGGCAGACAGACAGTATTTCCTGAACCATATGAATCTTACCTGACAAGTAAGCTTTCTCTTCTGATAGGCTATAACAGCCTTCAGTGCAGTGCTGAAAGGGGTACAGAGGCAAAAAGGGCAGCAGGAAAGCTGCAAAATCACACTGTTCATACCTCTTAGACCTATGTTGTGTAATCTTGTAAAATGCTTCTTAAGTGTTCTGCCAACAATGTAGTCATATTCTTGTTAACATTTCTCTCCAGACACAAACATTGCAAACTTCAGTCATTTAGGTTAGAGATATTCTAAGATTCTTTGTTAGTATAGCTTCAATCTGTGGTGATTCTCAAAACTGATAAGTGTAGGGCTGGGAATGGATTTGACTTGTGGTAGAGCACTTGCCTGACATTCGCAAGGTACTGGGTTGTATTTCTGGAACTGGAAGAAAAGGCCTAAGTGCATTAATTAGTCAGTTTCTCACCTCTCACAGAGGCAGAAATAGAGCTGGGAATAAGGAGTGAACTAAAAAAGGCCACTCATGTCTCTAGTACCTGGAAATAACTCGTCATTAAAACTACTAAAATTATAACTAAATGAGTATAGCTATACAATGATATTTGTTTACCTCAATTAAAATTTGAAAGTATACTTAAGAACCTGAACAGTATTTAAAAATTGTTCTCGGTGTATTATTGACTACCAGGTTAGAAAAATAAACATTGAACTCCTGATGATGGAATTTATAAATATATAGAACTGATTTTGTGATGTTAATATAGAAATTTCAAATAAAACCTGACAAAAGTAAATACAGGATCACATATCAAAATGACTTAAATTGTAGTCCATGGAACACTAGACTTGAATTTGTATGCAGATTGTGTTTTATTAGGTTTTTGAAGTTCCCTGGGCGGCCTGCCTTGCCAGGGCATTTGGAAGTAGTAACTATCATAACCAATGGAAAAAAAGCATTAAAAATTAAACCAACAGAAATCACGTGTATTTACAGTCTTTTGGGAGTCATGCCTGAAGATAGCCTCACACACTTGCAATGTAATTAAAACATCTTAAGAGTTCAGTTACATATAAAGAATTTATGCTTTTATGCAGGTGGCATGTGTTAATATAAGTGTGTTTTCATCTTAAAGATTGTGATTAACGTTCCTTAGAAGAAAATATACGGGTTGTGGCACTCAACGTGTCTATATCCTGATGGCGTTAGAGTGGTGGTATTAGGTGTCAGGGCTGCAAACACAGTTCCTGAATGTCGCTCTGAATGTTGTAGAATGAAACAAGCCAGATCTGTGTTTGCCTTGAAAGGTATCCAGACCTAATATTATACTTAAAAGACATTCTGAAGTATTGACTTCAGAATAAGAGCAAACATTCTTTAAGGCCTGGGAAAACCCAAAAGGAATTACTGAAATCTCCTATTTCAGGCATACATTTTAATAGTAGTGTTCAATGACAAGTCATTAATTCCCAGCAATCCGACTCTTAGGTACAGGTCTCCAAAGGCTGAAATTAGGGGCATTTGTCTGCTTACCTTGCTGTTTGATTGGGTAGAAGTACAAAGCTCATCTGTTAAGTTGGATTTACTATTCTCTGTTGATGTCCACATTGATGCCTGAAGGCTTATATCAAAATTGGTGTAGAAATCAGCTGTCTCGACATAGATTGTGAAATTATCCACTAAAATAAACCTAAGTATGCTCCAAAATATAGGTTAACTATGGCTCCATGAAAATGCATTATAAATGCACACATTAAAAACTAAAATGATAGGAAAAATCAATGCATAGAGAACGTATAACACACATCTTTTACAATTTTATCTTTTAAAATTTGACCTGAATTAATTTTTTTGGTTACTATTAAAAGATTCAATCTAACTGCTTGCATGCATGCCTTTAGAAGAACCATCCTGAATTGTTCGTATTCCTCTGTGGTGGTAGGTGGCTAGCATTGGGGTGCATGGAGTAGTAGCGCACTCCCTAAAACTTTATAGCATTAGTAAGCTTGTTTGCACTATAATGAAATACACCGGGCAGCTAACATTTTATGGAGAGAAAAGCTTTCCTGATTTTCCTTTTTGTATTTTTTTGTAAAACAGTAGCTCTCTGTGTAGCCTAGTCTGGCATGAACTTACAATCTTCCTGCCTCTCTCTGCTTCCTGGCTGCTAGTGAAGGAAGGGTTTCTTTAGTTCATATTCTCAGGAATCATGGTCATGGTACCTGCATACACTGGATTCTGCTGAAGGCCTCTTCGCAATGGTAGATAGCAATGGTGGAAGTGTATGCTGGAGTAAGGAAGCACATCTTGAACTGAGAGACAGAGTGAATTGGGGGAGTCCAGACTCAGCCTTTTATATCAGGCCTCTTAGAGAATCACCATGATTCTAATGAAAACCACCTTCCATGATGTGTTACCCAATGATCTCTCACAAGGCCCTAGCTATAAAGGTGCTAGCTACAACTTTCCAGTAGCACCCACCTAGAGGCCACATCTTTAACTACAAGCAGACCCTTGTGGACTGGTCAAACTCTACCCAACCCATAGCACTTGACTTTCTCAACAATGACTATTAGCATGTCCTTTCTTCTCACAGAATTAACAGTACTGTGAAAAACTCACCTGAGGACAATGTTATGAATTAATCCTAGAAATAACTGGTTGTGGTCTAAGATAGAATTTGAAATAAATGTGGCAATGTTTTACTATATTAGATTTCAGAAAGGATGTCTAATGAATATTCAGTTTTTCATGCCAAATGTTCCCATGTGATTGTTAGAAGATGTATGATGGGAAGGAATAAGCAGAGACAAATATAAAGTAGGTACTTTGATGCATACTATGGTTTTGTTTTGCTCTATTTTCAGGAGTGATTATTTCCTGATATATACAAGCATATCACGTGGAAGAGCATGTGCCTGTGCCCAGGCTGAGAATCAAGCTGGGATCCACAGAACACTGTTGATGGCAGAAGCATAGTGAGAGAGTTGAGGAAATAGACACTTGCTTAAGACTTAACAGAAACTTGCCCATTTAGATTAGAAAGTAAAGAAGGCTTCATAAATAATTTGGCACCAACTAGTGACATTAGCATTCGCTGAGAATTAACATACACACATTAATATAATATCATGAGACTATTGAAGAAATTAGACTTGGTATTTCTAGGAAATGTAATCTAGGGTAGAATATACCCTAATCGATAACATACTAGTACACTAAAAATCTATTGGAGAAATATTTTGTGAAATGAAGGGAAAGACTTTTTAGTTTGATGCTGGTGAGTTACAAAATAAGCTTTTATAATACTCATAAAAGTTCAAAGTTGATTGCTTCTCGGCCTTTTGGCTAAGATCAAGTGTAAAAGTTCAAAGTTGAAACCAAGTTCTTTATTCTGTGTAACCAACAATTCTAGACCACTGTTTGTGCCAGGCTTTCTCTTGTGGGGTTTCATACATTTCCTCCTGTTCGTACCTTAGTGGGTTCAGGTGGATAGTGAGTCACAGAGAGATGAAGGACTTCTTGGAGGTCTTAGAGCTGGTATCTGAATCCACACACCAGGTTTCGTGAGATTAATCATTATGCTTCTAGGAGTACAATGTCTACAGGTCTCACCAATGTTGGATTTTCCTCTCATTGTTGTGAGTTCTGTCAAGTTAAGCTAGCCAGCCATAAACAAAAAGTACCTTTTTGTATTTTGTCTACAAAGAATTTTTCCTGAGACCTGAGTGCCTGTGTCTGCATTCTTATACAAAAGATTGCAGACAAAGATTAGTGTTTGACATAAGGTGTGTGTGTGTGTGTGTGTGTGTGTATGTGTGTGTGTGTGTACATACTAATAGCCCAGAAAATGGTGACATTTTAGTTTTTATATTGTAGAGTCTGTAGCAAGCTTTTATAACAACAGTTACAGGTCAAATCTCATTTACCACCTGTTTTGTAAATAAGGTTTTATTAGAGCACAACAGTGTGGTGTTCACTTATTTTCATACCTTCTGTCTGTGACTGCTTTTATGATGAACAGCAACAGAACTGAATCATTGTTACAGACCAAGTAAGACCAAAACAATCTAATAGTTCTACGTGACCCTATTATTAATCACTAGCTTTATGTTGCTGTGGTGCACTTGAAATATGACTGACAGGTATGAGTTAAGATTCCAAAGACAGGAAAAAAAGAGTATAAAATACCTCATCAATGTATTGGTGACATTTTGAAACAATGATGCCATTAATTTTAGTTTTACTTATTTCTACTTTTAAAGCAGTAACTACTAGAAAATTTTAAATGTGAGTCAAACGTATGTCTCACATTAGATTTTTTGCTAACAATACCAGTCTAGAACCTGGAATTTCAAGGCTACATGACCTCTAGAAGCAGAAAACTAGACATTAGTTGAGGGAGGAGAGATGATTTGCAAATATCTTTCTAAAGCAATGAATTGTCAACTAAACCATCCTCATCATTCCTCATCAAAAACTCAGAATGTATCAGGATGTCCATACAAATAGCTGTAGTTGACTTCTCCCAGAAGCAGACTCTGACTGGGAGTTTGAACTGGTAGATGATCCGAAAAGCACAGGGAAGGAAGAAGAGAGAGGGCATGTTAGTGAGCATGCTATTGCTATGGATGCACACATTCCTACCCACTGAAGCACTGGGGGAGGTTTTATAATCTAAGGCTCAGAGCGATCCCATCCAATGAGGGAGCTGTACCATTTGTCTACTAATTGCAAGTTCTTTGTGGTAGAGAACTGATTCTAGGAGCACCACCTTCTCTTGAGTTTCCCCAGAATTATAGTCTGCCTTTTCTGGGTCCACAAACAACCCTGAGAGAGGATCACAGGTGTATGCATGAAAGAAAAAAGCCATCAGCAAACTTGAGAATAATGCTTGCTGAAGGCTTAAGTTTGAGCTCTCCAGTATCTTGCTATGAGAACAGGCTGAATGTTTTTTCCTTCAGTCAACAATTGTGTAGCTTCCTGGTACATAGGTTCCTTTTCTCATATGACCTTAGTGATAGCATAGATATAGGTGGGTTGACCATTATCCTCATGTTTTGTATAGGAAACTAAGCCAAAAATATATACACTGAATTGCCAATTTGGAATGGTAGCCCACATCTCTTCATAACCATAAATGGTCACCTATACTTCTGGTTTCTCTAAAGCTTTGCTTGACAAGAACATGAAAAAATATTGGTGGTTTTAAGGTGACAACAGAAAACTGAAGCTATTTTTTGTGTTCTGTAGACTCCTAGAAATACATAAGAAAGTGGACATTACATAGGGAAGATTTGCTTTGTTTCGTTTTCAGTCAGGGTTTCAGGTAGCTGAAGATGACCTTGAACTACTGATCCCCTGCTTTCACCTGAAGTGATGTAGTTCCAAGACTCTAACATGGAAAAGTGTTATCATTTTTTCCCACAAAGCACATTCAAAATTAGGAGGCTAAAGAGCTGCTCGCCACCACACAGGATGTTAGTGACAGAGTTAAATTCCAGAAAACCTCCAGTGAAGTCCCTTAGTGGAAGCTTATGAATGCATGGCTTAGTGAAGATGGGATTTTGTTACTGTCCCATTGCCCATGTTCTCTTCAAAAGTGTTGTCAGCCCATTTGGTAATACTCGGAAACAAATCTCTCTCCCAGCTTAATTTCTCTTTATTGTATTTCTAACTACCTCAGTAATTCTTTGTGGACCTCAATAACACTTATACTATTTTAATTTGAATAACCCCAAAGGATCTGGGTAGGTCAAAGTGCATAAACCTCAGGCTTTAGTCTTTGTATCAGTTGATTAAAAACAGATTTTATGCATGAGTTATACTTCATAATGGGAGGGGGAAGCAAGCAGATGTTTGTGAACTCTGAATGTGTTGGATTGCATTTATTTGGCTCTCTTTATGACCAGATTTAGAAAAGTCATATCTGTGACAATTGAACTCTAACTGGTTAGATGATGTATTTCCCTAGAAATTTCCTGCTATGAATGGTAAGCCACGAAGAGAAGTAAAAGGATTCTTTAAGATTAACACACTAAAAGAAGCTGACAAATTCCCCTTACAATAGTCATATCTAAACCAAGGACACTGAGCAATGGAAAGTCTCAGTCTCAGTCTCTGACTCTGCTGCTCATTTACTCCAAACAGTAGAAACACTCTGTGTGTGTGTGTGTGTGTGTGTGTGTGTGTGTGTGTATACAAGCATGCTCATGTGCATGTGTGGGAGGGAAGATTGGTTTGAGAACAATCAGGTTTCATCTAAACTGCTCTTGCACCCATTCTCTAAAGTACCTTGAAGTACATATATTCAAGCTTAAACATGAGAAGGAACATATCAAGGTCAAGGTCAAGAAATGGAATGAGGAGCCGGGCGGTGGTGGTGCACGCCTTTAATCCCAGCACTCGGGAGGCAGAGGCAGGCGGATCTCTGTGAGTTCGAGGCCAGCCTGGGCTATCAAGTGAGTTCCAGG
>LZPO01087198.1:245222-269753 GCA_001675575.1 Neotoma lepida | reverse complement strand
GAAATGGAATGAGGGGAATGGTGGAGCCTGAAGCTGGACTGCTCCCAAGAAGGAAGGATGAAGTAGAACAGTGGGGATATAGGGAACACTTAGGGGAGTGGATACTTCTTGTGGCAAAAGCCTCCAACAGCTGAAAGAAAAGATTCCTCATGCATACACTTGGCTCACAGGACACCTCACACCTTCTCTGGAATTGAAGCCAGACATGGAAGTGACATGGAAGGAAAGAAGGCACTGAGCCAAAGCAGGATTTGTGTCTCAATTGCACATGAGTGTCTTATGGGAGAGTACCTAACCTTAGAGTGTGCACCTCCCCTGGTCAGGCTACATCAATACCCAAATCACAACACGGAGAGCAAAGGTCATAGCAGATGAACTGTCAGACAAAAATTACAAGACATAAGCTAAACTCAGGTCCTTGGGAAACACTAAGCAAACACCAGGAAATGTGGACCTTCTCTTTCTCAAAAGAGTTCAATAATAAGTACGTTTTTAGCTCTCTTGGAATTATGAGGGGAGTTGCATTCTTGGAACAGGAACAGAAAGCCTTTTAAAAAGAAAAGAGATATGTGATAAAGAACCCACTGGAAACAAAAATGTGCTCAATATAAAAAATGAGTATGGTATGGTGGTTCACACCTGTAGTCCAAGCACTTGGGATGCTAAGTCAGGGTGGAAGGAGAGTTTTGAAATGAGGCGAGGCTACAAAGCAAGACTATTTCAAACAAACAAACAAACAAAAATCCCCAAACCTAAGCAATAAGATAAATTCCAGATTAATAAATTGAATTCTTAAAAAATATAGCCAGAGATTACTGCTTCTGGAACATTCATATTAAAAATAAGATGAAAATAATTCTCGTCCTTACTATGCCTTTTTTGAGTCAAAAATTCAGGAAAGGAAAACAGGCTATTTTTTTTTATAAATTGTAGAGTGAATTTATGTTTTTGTTATTGCTTGTTTTTCTTTTGTTTTGATAGATTCCAGGTCCTTGCTAGTCAAGTGCTCTACTACCGAGCCATATCCACAATTCTCATGTTTTCTTTGCTAGATGGCATTATAAATCTGCTGAAGTCTGTTATCTTGTACATAGAATTTTCCTTTACTCCATGTTTTTGCTATGTTTCATTTAATTCATTCCTCCTTAATCTTGTCATATGATCCATGCTTATGGAGGAGTCTTCTACATTATCAGCTCCACCTTTGTCTCATCTAAGAAGTTGACACTGTTGCGCAACAAAAACTCCATCTCTGTGATTCTGTCCTCAGCTAAACAACTTCACCATCTTGGATACCTCCAGGCAGCGATCAGCTCTCGCCATTCTTCATTTCTGGCCCCTCTCTCTCCCAGTCACACAGCCATCTCCCTGTGAACAAGAAACAGGGGTTGTTATTTTTATATCCCTAGAGTCTCTCTCAGATTCTGACATTTACTAAAATCTTAGTAATTATTTGTTTGTGAATGGGCAATAAGTGAATGGACAGTATAAATGGGGAACACATGGAATAAAGAAGAATAGAGAAATTTTAATGACTCTTACTCAGAGCAGAGGGTTATTATGGTAAAAAATTTGATTAAATATTTATTCCAAGAAACTTTAAATTTGATGCTTTTAAGGAAAAGACCCATATTAAGATGCATAATGATGTGAATATAGTGTTCAAGGATATATGATCTTGCACAAATAGAGAGAAAAATGGAAACACAGAGAATAAGATATATTATGACTGGGAAGTGTGACATATTTGTGTGTCATATATGTGACAAGAACTCCTAGCAAATGCTATAAATGGCTATATTTTTAACCATAGCTGGTAAACTCAAACCTACTTTTAAGAGATTAACCTCATCCTAACCATAAATTGGTAAATTTCAAAACTTGAAAATTAAGCTATACGGTGAGGGAATATATTCTTGATATTACTACTATTTCTGACTCAGACAAAGGAATAAATATTGAACTATGTACTTTCTCCTGAGTTCAGGGTCTATCAAGAACTTATTGCTAATTATCCAATTAAATATAAATTAGTTAACACAATAATCATTAATAAAAACATAAAGTTTGAATATTTCTAGAAGAATCTTTGAAATACGTTTGAAAATCTGACTTAAATTTATAAATACTTGATATTGAATTAATAGCATTAAGATTTCTGAAAAATCTATCCATTATTTTTCTGAGGATGAATAATTTTGTACGTGCTAAAAAAAGTATGCAGAATAACATTTCTTTCTGCCTTTTTTAAACAGCAAAACTTGGAGAGCAATCTCACCAATCTCATTAAGAGGAACACAGAACTGGAGACCCTTTTGGCTAAACTCATCCAAACCTGTCAACATGTTGAAGTGAGTATCTACTCCCTACCCCCATCGTTTATTTCAGAGGAAAAGTGCTAGCTTGGACTTTTTCTGTCCACTCAAAAACTTTAAAGGGGAAATCTTTCTTGGGACTGGAGTGATGGCTCAACTCTTTTTTTTTCTTGGTTTTTCAAGACAGGGTTTCTCTGTGTAACAGTCCTGGCTGTCCTGGTAGATTTGTAGACCAAGCTGTCCTTGAACTCACAGAGATCTGTCTGCCTCTGCCTCCTGAATGCTGGGATTAAAGGAGTGCACCACCGCTCAACTCCCTAGGAACACTTGTCAAGTCAGACAGCTTGTAGTCTCATAACTCCAGCTCCAGGGCTCTGATACCCTCTTTTGGCCTCCACAAGTACCCTCACACATGCACACCCACACACTCATACATGCACACAAAAAATATAAATAATACTAAAATAAATGTCTTAGAGAGAAAAATCTTAAAATCTTTTAAAATATTTTACAGAAAGCAAACATGTGCGATGGATGAAATTGGAAAGAACTAAAAGTTTAGAGACTTTTTCCACAGCCAGGGCTGCTGAATCCCCAGCCCTTTATAGCTCTGTCTTGATCGAATATTACATGCTATTCCTAATACTGTAGATTTTAATCACCCTCACAAAGAATATCTCTCCAAAGAACAGTTTAGAAGGTGTTTTGTAAGTTTACTAGGGCTACCATAACAAAGCGCCATATTCTTAAAAATCATAAAACAATATAAGTTTATTGTCTCATAGTTCTGGATGGCAGAAGTCTGAATTGCAGATGTCAGCAGGACTGTTCTATCTTGTAGGCTCTACAAAATGTCATTCCTGCTTCTTCCCATCTTCTGCTGGTTCCAACTGCAGTGATCCAGTCTATACCTATATTGTCATGTGTCATTCTCTCTACGCATCTCAGAGCTTGTGTCCAATGTTTTATAATCAAGCCACTGGGTTAGGACCCATCCTACTCTATTATGGCATTGGCATAGACAGTATTTCCAAACAAGGTCCCATTCAACATATAATTTTACATCATTTGTCCTACTAAAGGTCTATACTACATTCTGCTTAGCTGTCAGATAAGTGTCTGTGAAAACCCATCATTGTAACACTAACAGAACCTGTAGTGATTCTACAGTGCATAAGCCAAAACTGAAAGTGAATGGCTTAGCCTGTCTTTTCCCATGCCCTAAGTCATACACCCAAATTAAAGCTTTCAAGCTATCTGGTCTTTAACCTAACAAGGCTCTCTGCATGATAGGTCAACTGCCACCTGATTTCTATATGTCCAAGGCCTTTTTATCTGTCCTCCAGTCACAAGTTGAGGGCCACTTCAGTTGTGAATATTTGTCTTGATTTCTGTACCAGAGTCATGTTTCTTTTCTCCAAGTCACAATATTTTATCAATAATCCCTGAATGAGTTTTTTATCAGTATTTTGCATACTTGTTCCATCTTTCGCAATTAGAATATAAAGCTTTGAAAATAAGGATCAACTATAATTCCCCTCTGAATTTCTGACTCTGGTACATTTATTTTGAAACAGAAGCTGAAGACCCCATCTATATGTATATTATTTACTATGTATCCATCAGTTAAAAGATCAATTTAAAGTAAGAAAAGGATCTCAGGGAAATTGTTCTGGACATATATGCCTGATGCCACTATACTCTTACCAATTAGAGCTTTGAATGTTTGCATTCATCTCCCCCTAATATCCATGTTTGGAGAGACAATGTGTTTATTTTTTTCTCCGACTCATCAAAGTGCATTTATATATTTGTACATACACATTCATACATATATATGTATGTACAATAATAATCAAAGAAAAAATGGGCTATTAACTTGAGAGTTGGGAGCCATGAAGGAATTGAAGAGAGGGTACCTGGGAGGGGCTAGAGAAAGGAAAGGGGGAGGAAAGTGATGTAATTTTCTTTCAAATTAAAATACATTTTTAAAAAATATGGAAAAAATCTAGCAACTTAACTATATATTAGTCATCATGTCCACTACACAATCAGAAGTACTAGACATCAAAGACATAGGAAAACTAAAAAAGAGGACAAACCCATCAAAGAAAATTACTCTTAGTACAGTATAGATACTGGAATCATGAGAGGAATTTTTAGATTTGAATGTGTGAAAATTTACCATTTTAACAACTTTCCCATTATTCAGCAGCATTCAATCCATTTTCAATATTGTACATCTTCTCACCACTACATCCAGAAAGTTCCCATTATCCTAAACACATTTGTTTTTTAAAACATTATGCCAAGTGAAGTAAACCAAACATAAAAAGATGAAGTTTATATGATTTTAAATTATTTGAAGTACTTGGAATAGGAAATTGAGGAGTTAGCATAGAGGTTACCAGGTATTTGAATGGGGAGAAATAGAGAAGTTTACTACTCTCAAACTAACGATGTTCTGTAGTCATTTTTATTTTCTTTAATCAGTAACAATATAATGCATAGCCTTATGTGGCCAGAACTGTGGAAGCAGATTCACAATATAGTAGAAAGAATAATAAAGATCATAACCTATTAGATGTCTGAAGACTCAGATAATAGCACAACTAAAGAATAGCACAGCAGCCAATCAGATACTAATCCCTAGAAGTAGCTTTTTTTTTTTATTCAAAGAGCCATGTTTCTCAGCAGACCAGTGACAACCCAGCTATAACTTTAAATCACTGATGGGATACAGGTAAACTCTTAACTTTTGCTTTCATTCCAGCTGGCACATAAAATGTAAATTAGACATTTTCCATATCCTAGATTGGTGATTGTGTTATGAGAAGGAAAATTCTTTTTAAAATAACATAATATAATATCATAAAACAAAAATTAACACATCAGAGTTGGATAAGACAAATAAACAGAAGGGAAAGAGCCCAAGAGAAGGCATAAGAATCAGAGACCCACTCATTCATACACTCAGGAATCCCATAAAAAACACTAAACTGGAGTCCATTTATATATAAAAGACCTGATGCAGACCTGTGCAGGCCCTGTGCATCCTGCCTTAGTCTCTGAGTTCATACAGGCTATGATCATATTGACTTAGAGGGCTATGTTTTCTTGGTATTCTCCATCCCTTCTGGCTCTTACACTCTTTGTTCATCCTCTTCTGTGGGGTTCCCTGAGCTTTGAGGGGAGGGATTTGACAGAGACGTTCCATTTAGGGCTGAGTGTTCTAAGGTCTCTCATTCAGTACATATTATCTGGTTGTGGGTCTCTATATGTGTTCCCATCTGCTGTAGGAGGAAACTTCTCTGATAATGACCAAGCAAGGCACTGATCTATGAGTATAGAAGAATGTCATCAGGAGTCATTTTATTGCTACATTTTTTTTAGAACAGTAGTATTTGGTTTTACCCTAGGTCCCTATGCTATCTAGTCTCTGGTTCTTGGTCACACAAGCAGTGTTGTGTATGGGTCCTATCTCATGGAGTGGGCCTTAAATCAAATTAGATGTTGGTTGGGTTACTGCTACAAGCTTTGTGCCACCATTGTCCTAGCATATTTTACAGTTAGAACACCATTGCATATCAAAGGGGTTGTGGCTGGGCTAATGTTTATGTTTCTCTTTTGGTAGCATGAGTACCTTCCTGTACTAAAGCTGCTAAAACATAGGAGTGAAGGCTCCAGCTCACCTTCTTCATGTTCACTGAGTTGTATAGGTGTTGTCTTCAGCAATGGGGCCTGGGTATCAATTTGTGGAGAGCAACCTTATAGTCTTGGCAACAGCCTGGGTTGTTGGGGGTTCCTGTGGGACCTCTTTGGCCAAAAACTTAATTAGATGTAACCCAGTTTTGCTACTGGAAGCTTCATTTGGTGACAAGAAGTGGCCATTTGAGACTCTGTCTACCCCATCATTTGGTAATTTGATGTATATTGCCTTCATATATGTTTATATTCTAGGAAGCTTCTACTGTATTAGGTTTCCATACTACCCCTCAAATGCCCCCTTGATTTTAGCGGTCTCTCCCTGTATTCCCTCCCTCAGAACTTAAATAAGGAAGAAAGAATTGGGGACTGAAGAAATGGCCTAGGCATTAAAGTGTTTGATTTACCAGCATGAGGACTTGAGTTCGATCAGGAACTTAAGGTAATAAAATAAATCCCCAGTCAGGGTGGTGCCAAGGATGTGGAGGCAGGTAGATCTTTGGGGCTCACTGGACCAACCAGACTAACCACAGAGAGACTGTATCCCCCTAAAAAAACGGATGATGAGATGGTGTCTGAGGAATGACACCAAGGCTGTCCTTTGGCTTCCATGTGCACACATGTGAATCAATGTACACAGATAAACACAGAAAGAAGAGGAAATAGGCAAGGAGGGAGAGGGAGAGAGAGAGAGAGAGAGAGAGAGAGAGAGAGAGAAACAGAGACACAAAGACAGAGTCACAGAGCAAAGATAGAGGCAGAAACAGACAGACACACACATACACACATACATACACAGAGAGAGACAGAGACACAGAGCAAAGAGAGACAGAGACGGACAGACACACACAGAGAGAGGAAGACAGAGACACAGAGCCAAGATAGAGACAGAGACAGACAGACAGACTTACATAAACACACACACACACACACACACACACACCACACACACACACAGAGAGAGAGAGAGAGAGAGAGAGAGAGAGAGAGAGAGAGAGAGAGAGAGAGAGAGGTATAATTTGCCTGAAATCTTATAGAGTTTACAAAGGAGTCAGGGCCTGAGATTGTCCTATAGATTTCAGAAGTAGTGTCTTAAAAAACATCCCAGGAATTGGGCCTGTCAGCTTTTTTTAATGCCATTCAATGATGTTTATGATGGTATATTCTTCAGCACAACAAAGCTAAGCTTTCAGATACTCTCAGCACAAAAGCATCTCTATTATGCAAACACTGGAGATTTAGTGTAATGCTTAAAATATTTTGTGTTCATAAAGATTGTGCTTTTCCTTACAAGAACCTTCTTTATGATTGGAAATTTAAAATTGGTTACTGAGAAGCAAGAATGTTGGCAAATTTTTCAAGCTCCAACTTTGCTATGTGTTTCTGCAGTAGTGTTCAGGGGTAGGAAATGGGGTGTTTTCCCTTTCCTGAGCCATCCTTTCTACTGCTCATCATTGTAATGCTGGTAAGAATGGTATAACAGATAAAGGAAAGTTATAGAACAGAGCAACATGGAAGTTGAAAGGATTAGCACCTCGGCTCATGTCATAGACTTCTTCCTTTAATCACTAAATCATCATTCTGCCTGTCTTTTAGGCTGTTAGGTGCAGCTTAGGGTGTGAAGGCAACAGCATCAGCAACAGCAGGTTGCAAAACCTTGACCTTTCTATCCTACTGCAACTGAATTTGTTTGGGCTCTGTTGATTAAATAACATGGGAAATAATAGTGAAGAAGCATAATGTTTTCATTATTGCAGGGCAAAGTGAATATGTATTATTATATGAATAAATGGATGAACAAAATAGAATGATCCATGTGCCATATTTTATTTTATGATGTGATGGCATTTGATGTTTAAGATAATAGGAAAGAATTATTTCTCTTTAGTAAAAAAAATCACCTGTGCTTTATGTTAAATCTTATAAATGCTTTATGGATTGGGTGATTATTTCATTCAATTTCAGCTAGTTACTTCTTAAAGCATTAATGTCTGGTTTCCATTATGGCTGGCAATAATTTCAAAACAAATGCCTTGTTCCTAATGCAATGTTAGTATGACTCGAATTTACAAAATGGTATTCATTGTATCATGATGTAAAATTATATTCTATCGTGTTCAGTAATTTCAGATGAGAGATAAATTCAAGAAATTGATCACCAGACTACTTATTTCAAGGGATCAGATGTTATTTTAGTTAAGGTACTAATTTTTAGAAGAAAAATATTACTGAATTATTTATGGCCAGCTTACAAATAGACATAAAATTTAAAAGTATTTATTTCTTCCTCTGCTGCTTTGTAAATCCTTTGGAGTGGAAATAAATGCTTATTGTTGACTAAGTTTGGAAACCAAGAAACGTATTTTAAATAAAGATTAAATAATCATTTATGAATAGAACAATGGTAGTAGCAATACTTATTATTGCATTTATCCTGATTATTAATATTCTCAAAGAATGTTTTTTTTAAAAACCGAACTCCAAGTTTTCCTGTAATTGATTGAATGGGTGCATATCTGATTTATCAATGAAGAGTCATCAGGGTCATAAAACCCCTTTTGAACAAGAAGGGATATCATAGCCTGGTAGGGAGAGGCTTTTGAGAGATGGGAATTGGGAAGCATTTATTTCATTTGGCATCTGAGTTTGAAATTGGCTCTTGAAGATTCAACAGCAAAATCATGAAGCATGTAGATTGTGTTGGCTTCACACTTCTAACTAGAAACCCTAACTCATTTCAGGACTTGATATTTGTAGCTATTTGGAAAATAGTATACTTATCTTCCTGCAAAAGAATCACCCCTCCATGTGAAAAGGCCACAGTATTAAGGGAACTCCAGAAAGGTAGTGGAATGTGTTGGGCACCAGCAAGCTATTCTTTTAAATCAGTGCAGTGGAAAAGAATTTCCTGCTTCCCAACCTAGGTTCCTAGACTGTACTTCTTCCTTTTCCTCTTCCTGAAGCTGTCCTTGTATTCGAGTTTGAGCATTCTTGAGGAAAACAACATTACCATGCTAGCTGGGGCTAAGAAAACGCTCAGCACAGAGGTGACTCCTCATTGTTGTAAATTCAATCAATGAACTCTTTCTCAGGCCTTAGGAGGAAATGTTACATCCTCATAAGCCCACCCCTCATCCTGAGGGTTCACTCTGGCTTTTCTTTAAAAACGTGAAGCCCTTGAACTTCTGCCTCTCCCCACATTGTTTTCCCAATCTGTTTAATAAGCGAGGGCAAGCAAATGAAATGGCCTTGTGATTGTGTAAGTGCCGAATCTTTGAAACTCTAGAGAAGAAAGAGTGTAAAGGCCAAGGCCGTGTGGGATTTGGGAGGTAGAGGCATTGAGAGAGCAATGTCAGAGAGACTCCGACAAAGGTTTGTGTGAAGGTGATGGCTGGGTTCTCTAAACGCTAGGTTTGAACTGTTCTGCTTTGTTTCTTCCAGGAGAGGATTACAGTAAAAGCTCCCTCAGGTCAAGTTTGGAGTTACTGTTATCTAGAGCATAAAACAAGCTTATGAGAAGTGATCAAAATTTGGGTCAGGAACTGGATGTGTTCACAGATACACACACACACACACACACACACACACACACACACACACACGAACACACAAATTCCAGCACCGGGGATTTTTCAGGCAGGAGGATGGAATGTTCAAGGCCAGCCTGGGCAACATAGTGAAATGCTGACTCCAAAAAAATGGGGAGAAAAATCAATTTTAGTTTAAGAAAAGAACCAGCTGCAGAACTTACTTTTTGTAGGTCAAACATGGATTACAGCTCTTATTACCACATTCTCCTACCGATTTTCATTGAAAAATCAGAAAACCTATTTTATTGCTTAAGAAAATATTTAGTCATTACTCTTGTTTTTGTAGCAAATATAACACATTGTAAAAGACCACTTGGGGAATTGTTGGTGAAGTGACTATCAATCTACACTGAGGTAGTAATGGAGAACAAGTAGAAAATTGTGACCAATTGCCATTGTTGTTTCGGGAAGATGAGGCTCAGTCTTTGTCCAAGGTCTAATCCACCAGCTTGTCCCCGTGTGCTAGCCTTGGCTCTTTTGATTAATCTTGCTTTGTTTGTAATCACCTTAAATTTTTTTAAACTGTGTGTGTGTGTGTGTGTGTGTGTGTGTATAAGTGTGTGTGTTTGTACGTGTGTGGGTAGGTACATGCTACTGTATCTCTTATATGGATATCAGAGAACAATTTGTGGCAATTGGTTCTCCCCCTCCTCCATGTGGATTCCAAGGATGGAACTCAGGTCCTCAGGTGTGGCAGCAAGCTCCCTTACTAGACAAGCCATTTCTCTGGCTTGTAATCAGCCTGCAATCACTTTTCAAATTCTCTGTGACTCTTTCGTTTTTCTCTCTTAGTTTTTCCTTCTCTTTTAATGGTAAGTTTGTTTCCTTACTGGCCTTCTGTGGATTTCCAATATTGGCATATGGAACAGAAGACCTTCTGTGAGTGAATTAAGCATTTTTAACTAGATCTCTGCTCCAGTAGTGGACTGAATGAGTTAAGAGGAATGATGGGGATGAGTTATCTGGAAAGAAAGATGAACATTTTTGCTTCAATTAATTGTGCCATTTTCTATTGTGAAAGTATTCTCTCATTGTGGAGACATTGGCAATTGCTTCATCCATAGCATTGGACAAAGGCCAGCACAAATATACACACACATAAAAACACATATATACACAAAGAAACACACACACATACACAGAAACACATACACGCATGCCTTTTAAGTCTTGTGGACATGTGTGTGATCTGAATGAAGTAGATCCTGCTGTGGGTAACTTGAGTATCTAACGTTGTATACAAATTTTTAGTACATCGCTACTTGCAGAGAAGAGTCAGACACCCTGCAAGGATGTTGTCAGGGATTATTTAGAGTTAGACTCTGGGTCTTATTAAACCACACCAGTTAAACTCCCATTCATTCATATAGCTCTAAAAAGGTGATAATGTGATTGAACAGTTGTCAGCATTCAGAAACTCTATTGTGGCCACTACTGTAGTGAAATTGATTTATCAGGTTAGGATTCCTGTGACATGACTGCAAAAGAACCAACAGTCTGTATTAAATTTCATCATTTCAGAAAAACTCCATTTTGTGGATCCTTTGTGTACATTACTATATCTAGTTTCTGCTACCAGGCTTACTACAATTAATAAGTTATTAGAAGAAAACGTGTTTTTCTCAGTGTGAATTAAAGTGATTGTTTATAAAAGTATTATCTAGCACATACTTGGATTCAATGCTTTGGGGGTAAAAGAATTCTTCATAAGAGTCATTGAATCATTTTACTTTCTCAAAATTCATGAGGAATAGAAAGATAACAACAAAAGTCTTCTGGTAAACTAGAATTAGGAAATACTTTTATGTCTAAATGAAGACAAGACTGAATTGATAATGCTTTTATAACATTCCCAAGTTCAAGCTTTGAAACATTAAAAACAACATCCAAAATATTCATCATCTGTTAATTTTTATAATTTGAACACAATGAAGTTTTGTGTTATATATTCTGAATTCTACCAGATGACTCAGAGTGAAGTTTGACCTTGCTAAATTGAACATGGAGTACTAGACCTAAACTAGGGCTCAATGGCTGATCAATAATAGGAAGGAAGGAGAAAGTGTGGTTTTTCTATTGTGTCCTAATGTAGTCTTTCTACACAATAAAGGAATTCTTTATAGTATCTCCTTTAAACTATTCTACATGCAACCTCATTCTCTTGAATGAGTAACATTGGGTAGCTAGAGCAGTACAGATTTTTCTGGCATGATGTAAAGAATACTAAGAATAGGGAAGCATGGCAGATGACTCAGTTGGTAAAGTATTTGACATACAAGAAGACCCAAGCTTGATCTCTAGCACCCACACAGAAGCAAGGCATGGCAGTACACACATATAATCCCAGTGTCATGTAGGGTTAGTGGAAGTAAAGACAAGCAGATCTTTGAAGCTTGCTGGCTAGCTATCCTGGCTGAGTCAGTGAGCTTCATGAACAGTGAAAGACCATGTCTCCAAAAAAGAAAAATTTAAAAGAAGAAGGTGAAGGAGAGCATATCAAAAGATGCCTGACATTGACTTGTGGTCTTCACAGGTATACTCACATTCATGTATGTGCAAATGTATACATGTGAAACACACAAGAATAATATGAACAGTTTGTGATACACTTTATAATGGTCATTACAGTTAGCTATAACTCAGCTTTCACATAAGATGAGCTTAGCTGGATGGATTCAGATGAGCAGGTCCAAGATGGAAGAAGGTGACCATGATGAGCCAGTAGGAGCTTGGCTTCCCCATGTTTTGCTCCTGTTCAGTCCATTCAGAGTTAAGCATGATCACAATAAGCAATGATCATTGAGTAACTTAGCCAACTTCTTCTTTTACTTCTATATTTAATATATACTTTAAATTATTTCCCTCAATTAATGGGTAGCAAAATGTCTTCTATATGACAATCAAGCCATATGTGTGCATAAAATAATTATACATTATGAGAAACACAGGACATATCATCTTGTACCCTCATTCTATGGGCTTTTGTTTTTAATTGCCAAATGTAGGAAAAAACTGAAGAGCCTTATTCTAATTTTAAAATAATTAGATTGTGCGTATAAAATTTCCACTAACAAGAGTGCAGCTGTAACACTGCTTATTGCTATTTGAAATAGAAATTTGAATTTTTGAATTCAGCTATTTAAATGGCTTGAGGATGCCACTGAGTGCAAAAAGCTCGCAGTGAGGAAGAACTTACAAAGGATCTACAACCAAGTGAAGCAAGGTCTAAGCCGGGGAATGTATGGTAGAACTTGCACTCTGCTTTAAAAACTATTTTACTAGATATACTATCCAGTTCCTGTATAAAAGATGATAAAACTCTCTTGAAGGCATAATTCTCTGACTAGGCAAGAAATTATTAGGCCATCATAATGTCCTTCTGTCTATTGCCAAAGGATTGGGAAAATGTTGTCTCCTTCATGAATGCTGGTATCAGGAGGAGAATATTATTGTATAAAGCTATTAAATTTCCATAACCAAGTATATGTTAGAGAATAGGGAAAACAAAAGTAATAGGATTTATACACATGTACCCTTAAAACAATTTTGGCTATTTGACAAGATCATATACTCACTTTCTAATATAATTATCTCAACAGCCTTTTCATGTAAGAATTATCATATTGGCCACAGGTATGTAGCTTGAAGCTAGACAAAACAAAACAAAACAAAAATAAGCTAATAAAGAAATGAGGTAAGCCAGTCATGGTGGTGCACACCTGTAATCCCACGCTCTCAAGACCGAAGCAAGAGGACCATGACTTTGATGCCATCCTAGGCTACATGGTTAGTTTCAGGCCAGGTTTGTCAACACAACAAAATGAGGTAGAGTGAAGAATATGAACGAGAATGCACATGAAGTTCACTCCAACCATGCAAAGTAACTGGAGTGGTAGCTAAACTACCCAAAGTAGGTGATAAAATAAAAGTGGTGATTGGAATGATAGATCCCTGGGAGAAGTCACACTAAATTATGCCCAGAAGACCTTCACCAAGGCTCAGCATTTACACAAACACATCTATGGTACAAGTAGAATCAAAGAGCCATTAGTTCTGAAGTATTCTTAAATCTTTGGTCATTAACCATTGCTGTGGTTACCCCAACTTCTTTGAGATGACAAATTTAAAGAGTTGTTTTTCATTCTCACAGGGAAGTTTAACATATGTGCCCAAGACAAAGACCTAAATAATACCATAGAATCAATATCTCATGCTATAATTTAACATTTGTAAGTCAACAATGTATAGTATTTAAGAGATGACACTTTACAGAAATTTAAAAATTTTGCTTTCAGATTCCAATTTAAAACATAATTTATTTAGATGTATAATTTTATGCTGAATGTCTAATTTATGAGACTTACAGAAAGCTACTTAGGATTTGGGAAAGATGAACTTTTTAAAGGTTTCATTTTATCATTTTAAGAATTTGAAGTGATCACAAAGTAAATTGAAGATGAAATTTATAAATGTAGTTTAAAATGTTCCAAGAATTTGTTGGTAAAATATGAGCAATGATTGTCTGGGATGAGCATTGCCTAGAAGAAGGGCTTGAGGGTGTTTTGTGGGATTATAGAAATGTCTTATATCTTGGTTGTGTTGGTCATGAATATCTGTTTAAGAATCCCTTAAAGTATGTGCATTTCTTTGTATAAGAATATTTACTTCATTTTTTAAAATTACCTTAATTACCTGATTTCTAGATGGAATTGATTGTTTAATGAAGTTGAGTCTGGCCAGCTTGAGTTAATCAAACACTGATTTAAGGACCCCCTGTGAGTGATTGTTCTTGGTTTTATAAAATGTATTAGATTTATAAGTAGATAATGAGATTTATTTAAAAGCTTAAGAAAAACTATATAGTTAATGACTTGTATAGATGCATTCCTTGTACAAAAATTCCCATGGTCTCTAAATCCATGTCTAGGCCTCTCCTACTTGGCAGGATTCCTTGGGAAGTACGCCAGGCTTCCTAGGATGTCTAGCAAATGGTATAATATCTGCCAATGGCTCTTGGTGCACTAATAGCATTTTCCAAGGCATCACCTGCATCCTTCTGTCTACCCTCCAGCATTAGCTCATTTGCATAAATCTGCATGCCAGATAAATTGTCACCCTAAAGAGCAGAAATGGGTCTTTCTTGGAAACAGTATACTCATTATACTCTGCAGTGGCAGATTTCAGTAGCCACAGATCCCCAGACACAGCTTATGGGTGATAAACATGCCTACCAGGATCTTGCCCAAACTGAGGGATGTGGCGCTGGAGAGGGGAGGAAGATGGAGTTAGCAAAGGAAAGAACTGGGAGGCAGATGTCCATCTGGGGCATTCTGGAGCCATGAAGAGAGGTCACAGAGGGTCTTTCTAACCCCTCACTGTAAACCTGTACCTTTCCTTTTGATTTTCTAGATCAGTGTTTCTCAACCTGTGGGTCTCAACCCCTTTGGGGGTTAAACGACCCTTTCAGAGGGGTCACCCAAGACTACCGGAAAACAAAGATTTTTATATTACAATTCATAACAGCAGCAACATTACAGTTATGAAGTAGCAATAAAAATAATTTCATGGTTGGGGGTCACTGCAACATGAGGAACTGCATGTATTAAAGGTCGAAGCATTAGGGAAGTTGAAAACCACTGCTCTAGATACTCTCACAAACCTCTCTTGGTTCTAAAATCAATCTGATAGCCAGATTGAATGAAATTGGGGGAAATGCTTTTGAAAGAATTATTTGATACATGAAAACTAGTTAAAATGATAGAGGTCTAAAAGTGACTTATTGAGTCATTTTTTAAAATATCAGAATGTTCCTACACACATGCGCATGTGCGTGCGCACATACACACACACACACCTGTCTCTTATACACATCTAGATGTGTATAAGAGACAGCCTACACACATGCGCATGTGCGTGCGCACATACACACACACACACACACACACACACACACACAAAGAGAGAGGGGGAAACACTACACCACATTCTCTGAATCAACAACGAAAAGACATCCAAAGTCAATAAGACTTGCTTCAGGTATCATCATGGCTATGCTGGTAGCATCTCCTTCATTCAGGGAGAAACAAGAGCAGCCTCGTTTCCTCTTGCTTCCATTCATTTGCTAAGACTGTTGCAAAGATCTCTGCAAACCACTAGCTTTGGTTTCCTTGCAGTCTGAAAGTTGATTGCATAACAGGATTAATCAAAATACGTACTGAACAAAGGTGCAGTAGTTCTAAGCTTATAAATAGAGCTTGCACGGGGAAAGTATGGGATCATTGGGTTTTGGTGCAAATTAGTTCTTCTTTTAGCATATTATACAAAACTAATGATGCCAAAGGGATGCCATCCTAAAAGAAGATGGCCTCTGTGTTTTTTTCCATGCATTTGCCATCATCATGACCTATTGTGAGTAAAAGAGTGGGTTCAGGTAGACAGTAGCAACAGAGGCTCCTGTAAAGAGGACACATGTAAATGCTAGCCTGGAATCAACCTCTGGCTACTGAAGCAAAGGATCACTTTAATGTTTGCAGAATCAAATGGCTTTTCCCTTCTGCTTTTCATGAAATGGCCTTAAAGAATTCCTCTTGTTTGTGGTTTCAAAAAAATTAGAACTATGCCAGTGAGGCCTGCCTTTAAGGGTTCTATTAAACAATAAGAAGGCTTTGTTCTTAGCTATAAAATTAAAGCAAGCAGTGTTTCCACTACCTGGTAGGATGCCTTAGCCAGCCCCTACCCAATCTTGATCCTCACACACTGAACAGAGCCTGCTGTTTCCCAGGTAGGAAGGTGAGAAGGCAACGTCTGCCAGGCTTGTATATAGAAATATAGCTGACCTTTCTGATAATGGAGGGGTTGAGCAACCAGGGAAGGAGAAAAGGAGAGAGAGGGAGGTAAGGAAGGGATAGATAGATAGATAGATAGATAGATAGATAGATAGATAGATAGATAGATAGAGGCAGGCAGATAGTAGATTTTGAGATTGAGATTTCTTCAAGTGCTGCTCCTTAACTCAAGTTTTTTTTTAAGTCAGCTGTAGTGCAGATCTTCAGCCTTCAGAATGATTGCTTTAGAAAGTCAATAATAATTTCACAATAAGTAGAAATGATGGAAGCAAGGAGTCTCTAGATAAGGAAATACACACACATATGCATACATGGATACATGTTACATACATATACAAACACACAATGTTGTAGTTTGGCTCTTGCCCAAATATAGACAAGTTGAGATAAGTGAAACACAAATATTCATATGTGGATTGTGACCCTGAAGTAGGGAATGGCCATGGTCAATAGAGAAAGCTCTGTCAGACACAGTCTGTGTGCCTCATATTTAGTCCTAAGCTATTGGAGCTACAGAACAAATGGGATGAATGCAGCACCAGCACCTTCTAGCCTCCTCTAGAGCTGATCATATGAAACTATTTTAAGAAAAATTATCTTCTAGAGCTAGTCTTAGGAAGAATGTAGAGGGCCAGGCAGTGGTGGCACACATCTTTAATCCTAGCACTTGGGAGACAGAGGAAGGCAGATCTCTATGAGTTCGAGGCCAGCCTGGTCTATAAAGGGAGTTCTAGGACAGCCAGGGCCGTTATACAGAGAAACCTTGTCTCAAGAAAAAAAAAGAAACATGAGGAGGAGGAGGAAAAGAAGAAGATGACAGGAAGAGTGTATGGCATCTATGGTTATCAGTGCCTTGCCCAGGTGGGACTTCCTGAACTTACCTCCCTTAGTGTGGGGTTTTCTCCGCCTCTCTCAGACAATTCCAGAGGAGGTGAATCCCTCACCTGTGCTTACAAGCCCTTGACTCGCTCCTGGTGGGACATGTTTGTCAGATAAATCTTTAGCTGCAGTGATTCTCAGAGTTGCCTGTTGTTTTTAAATCTCTAATTGCCCAGATTGAGCTTGGGTAGGCACACTTTGTTGTCTTCATACCTTCCCTTGTCCACTTCCCTGTTTCCTACTGGTATTTCTCATCAAGTATCTGTTCTTCCATTCTCGTCTTATACTATTTTTCAGGAACAGCAAAGTCATAGACTGCATCTAAGATGGAATGATAGCATGAGTCCTTTCGCTGTTTGTGACCATAGTTCACATATCCGATTTCTATAACCCATCCTCTATTTTGTTGTATTTGCATGAATATAATACTAAAGCTTGGGCAGCAAAGATATTCAGTAGTCAGTTTCTTTGCTTCTATTCATATTCTGGAGGGGCAACAGCCAGACAAGAGGTTTCATAGATATCACTTGTGGATACTTCATAAAGAATTTGTACTTTTTTTTTTTTTACCTTTTTCAAGTTGTACTTGCAAGTTCAAGTTTTATTAGTAATGTAATCAAGTATGTTTCAATCCCTGGAAGGAGTGCTGAAGAGCAGGGACTGGTTCTCATTCTAAAGAACTTTACAGAGGAGCACATGACAACTACACTTAAGCAACGCAAGCTTGACTAGAAATCCAACTCTGTATTTCTCCATCACATCACTCTACAGGAATCATGGTACAAACTGGAAAGAATGCTGCTTACCAAAATGACAAATGCAAGTGCAAGTAAGGAATGGGAAACTGCAGACTAGAAGTTTCCTCTTCCCATTAGGAATGGCTTCCGTTCTCTGAATTGTGTTGCCTCTATCTTTCCTTTAACTCAACAAGCATCTGTAAGTTATTTTCACCTTCAAAAGAAGCTGATTTTTACTAAATACACTTGTTGAAGATTACTTAACAGAATGTTACTACTTTTCAGAAATTTTATGAAAAGGATTCGACAGACTTAATTGTGCATGCCAGTTTAGTGGAGTTTTTTTTTTTCTGTGTGCCCAGCCCAAACGGAAGGGTGTAGAGCATTTGTTTTATAAAGAACATAATTAATAAGCTAAAGGAAGGAAGGAGATTATTGTTTTTGAATGAATTATGAGCAACACCTTCCATTTTGTTGCTTCATTTTGGAACTGCTCTCCAAAAAGTTGCCATTAAACAACCCCAAATGTCTATGTCATTAGTGCCAAGAATGTGAGACCGAAGGCTGAAGTCATCTGAGTGTATCCTAGGAAATAGAGCATAGGAGGGTCGATGTTTGTTATAAATGTGACAGAAGTCTGCAGGACATAGTGGGGAAAGTAATAGCTGGGCAGCAGTGGAGGATTGTCAGCTTCAAAATGGAAACCTATTAATTCAGTAATTGCAAACTCTTCATGACTAGTAGGAAGACGACTAGGTTTACGAATGTCTACTATCTTCCAGATTGTCCACAGATGTTTTCATTGAAACTATGCAAGTAAAGAAATCTTAGAGAAATCCATGCATTTTCACACATTTTTTGCTCTAAAGCCCATGATCTGTTCTCCATGCCGAAGGATGGCAAACTATGACCCTAGAATTAAATCTTACTTGTCATCTTCTTTTGGTAAATAAAGTTGTTTTTTGGCACACAGCCACACCTATATGGTTACACATTGTCTATGACTGCATTCAAGACTATTACAAGAATTGATTAGATGCAACAGAGTCCATATAGTCCATAAAGTTAAAATATTTACTTTCTACTGCTTTGCAAGAATTTTCCCACCTCCTGCTCTATGCCATGGAAGAATCTCCTCAGCCCATCGTCTCCCCAACTCAGTTGCATAGGAGGCAACCTTCATGGGATCCACTTGGGATTTCAAAGTAGCTCCAAAAATTCTAGAGTTAGTCACCATGCTAACATGGCTTCCTGAGTTATTTAGCCAATGAAAGATGCAGATGTATGGATTAATGCTACAATGTCTTTAGGAAGTCAGAATAGGATGATTGGTCCTAGTACCTATCATTTTCATTCTATATGGGCATTGCAGATAAGCTGAGCTTAGAAACAACATTGAGAGTGGATATGGACATAAGTTTGCTATGTATGAAGCAAATTTCATGGTTTTTTATGTACTAACTCATTAGTTCTTGCCAGTGCACCTGAGGGACTATTGTGAGGGCTGTCCTGTACCCTATAGTATGTTTAACAGTATTGCATTTGCTCTGGGAGGTAAGAATCTGTGTTTTCGTTATGGAGACAGAGAACCTGCAAAGTGGAGAGTTGACACAGACCACCAGGAACATACAGCTAGTGATTCACATAGACCTTACATTGCTATCCCCGGAAAACATCTCAAGGTTCAGAGCTCTGAAGTGTCATTTAGCCTGTGGTCTCTCTAAAGTATTTTACTGTATTTGAAGATTTGGCTTTACTGAAAAGTTAGCAACAACATCAACACTTTGAATGGACATGTTCTGTTATACTACTCTTGGGAATAAAACTCCCTTGTGTGAAGTTTCAGAGTTTTAGGCATTAGCAGTGGCATTTTTGCTGGGCAGTTTTATTGCCTTGTTACATTTGTATTTCGTTTATAGGAATTTTATTGCTCTACTCACTGTAGCGTGTTACCATTTTAATGGCATCTTATGACCTTGTTTATCCAACATTTGAGTTTCATAATCTTAGAAACCTGAAGTAAAGATTTACCATGAGGATCCTGAGAATCATTTTTAAATCCATAGCAAGCACATAATAAACCCTATCTGAATATTCACTCAATAAGTACGATTATTTGCTGTAGTCCAAAAGATTTTCCACCATAGTGCTCTGATAGCTTATATCCACAGTTTCACTACTGTTACTTCCCACAAAAATCACTTTAGGAAGGGATTCCATGTTTTAATCATGAAAGCCATTGTTGGAATTGAATAGTTAAAAAATAGTAACTATTAAGCTCTGGAGTGTATCTGGGTGATAGAGGCTTGCTTAGTACATTCAAGGCTCTGGATTACATCTCCAACAACACCAAAACTTACAAACTAAATTAACATATTGAACATTAAAACTGTGGCTCTGTGTTGTATCTTCTGGTTTCTGCTCCATACACAGAGACCCTGGGTACTGGGGCATTCTCTCTTTTGACTATTTGAGCACGATCCACAAGTATCTGAGTTTGGTCAAGAGAGTTTCAGAGTAAAGATTATATGTAAACATATTAGATGTATTACAGTAATACCGTCTGTGCTTACTCAGTTCTCCTTGGCTCAACTTTATATACAAACTGAACTATTAGAATCCCTTTCATTGTTCCTTCTGGCAGCTCTGTCTAACTTCTGCCCCAGGGTCTGGAATGTTCATCACAGCTGCCTTTGGCAATAAAACCCAAAGCACCCTCAGATCCTCATATTTCTCTTTGCACCTGGTCAGCAGAGCACGGTGGGGCACAGAGCTGAAGTGCATGCAGTTTTCCCTTCGTTCCCTCATATTGCTGGCCAAATATCAGCTTATCCACATTGGGATTAACTCCTTTAGTGTCTTTGCTTTTGAATGATATGGGATAGCTAGGACATGCTTTTTAATACTGCTACCCGCTTTAGATTTAGATGCAGATTCAAAGTTACAGATGACTAGTATACAGAGACAAATGCTTTGGGGCCCGAAGTACAGCATCTATAGAACATCATATATGAATGTTGCAACCTTTGTCTAGGTCACCTTAATTTAAATCAGTGTGGAATGACCCCGCTTTTGATTTTATCATAAAAACTGATTTTAGGCAAACATACAATGTAGATGTATGCTTTTAAAACTCACAGATGGCAAGGTTAACCACAGTCTCAAAGGAAAAGTCTAACTGTTTAGTGGTAAAATTTTAAAATTGTACTAATTGTGCGCCAGTGTGTCCCTTGAGTAGTGTAATCCCCAGGGGTCATTATTCTTGTAGAATTCCTAGTGCATTGAGCAATGCTCCTTCCCCCCTGAATACTCTGAAGTCAAATTTCCTGTCCCTAACACATTGGCTTTATCCTGTCCCAGGCTTACTTCAGTGTTCCATCTGTGTACAAACAGGAAGCCATCTATCAAATGAGTGTATCCCTTTTGGCAGGAGGAATTGGGAGGTTCTACTTTGAAAGACTGTAGGTGGCTAACTCATTTCAAGCAGGCATTGTCAAATGAGGAAAAAATGAGGGTTTCTAAAGTAGTGTTAGACACAACAACAGATGCTGGTATGAATGCAGCGGTAAAAGAAACCTTTATTCACTGCTGGTGAGAACGTAAAGTAGTATATTCATTATGAAACTCAGTTTGGAGGTTCCTCAAAAAAATTAAAATCAGAAATACAACATGATCCCCATATGTCACTCCCAGTCATGTACCCAAAGGACTCTATATTCTACCACAGAGATACTTGCTCGGCCATATTTGTTGCTATACTATTTACAATAGCTAAGATATAGAATCAGCCTACAGTTCCATTTACAGATGAATGGAGGAAAACTGTGGTACCTACACATAATGGCATTTTATTCCACCATAAGAAGAATGGAGCCTTAACATTTGCCAGAAAATGGATGGGCATGGAGATCATCAGAGTGAGTTAAATAAGTCAGATTCAGAAGACCACAGTCTCAAAGGAAAAGTCTAACTGTTTAGTGGTACAATTTTAAAATTGTACTAATTGTGCGCCAGTGTGTCCCTTGAGTAGTGTAATCCCCATTGTCCAATGGATACATATTAACACACGGTTTTAAAAACAATAAAAGCAATAAATAAATAAATAAATAAATAAATAAATAAATAAAATGCACATTAGTTAAGTTTTCCCTATGAGAAGTGGCCAGACATTTCCTCCCCATTGATGTTCCTGTCTAAGAGTTCCATAAAATATTTCTAAAGATTTTAAGGCCACACATGTGTGAAAATTAATGATGTTTATACTCGGTACCATACATCTCATTTAGCAGTTAAATACAAGTCAAAAGAGCAAGTTTTAAGAAATAATAGAGACCATTTACAGACTGCTAAAGAACATTCCACAGACATATAGCCTGATTTTCAGTGTGTCTCTGTAATTAAATCCCTTTAATGTTTATATATTTGACAAGGAAAAAATTGTCAACTTTACCCCACCCCTTCTGTGAAATCTTATAACACTATTAGACCATAAAACATAGCAGGAGGACTTTTTACTGGGCACTGCTAACAGACTATCTAGAAAGAAAAATAGTTAACTAATTTATGCTATCATTGACTTATGTAAGAAATTGTGTATATTACCGTAAAAGAAGGCAATCTCCATGCTGACAGTTGATATGGAATTCTAAGCAATTATCAATGTGAAGTGGACATTAATACAGGAGACTTGTGGTGCTGAATTTGATCTGTGGTCTAGGAGGCATTGGTCTGAGGTGTGCCTTCTGTGCTTACTTCAGTTTTCAACTTTCTCATTTCAATGAGACTGTAAAAGATTAAAAGGTCAGGGTCTGAGAAGCTGCAAGATGACCCTATCACTAGGAAAAAGTGGGTCAGTAAGTCTTTACAGCAAGACTCTTCTGCTGTTCCTTGGTTATGTAATTTCCCTTCCAAGTCTACCCTCCCTGCTCCCAAAATACTTAGGACAACTGTGAACTCACCAAACAGGTGGAAAATAAGAGCCTAGTCTCATTATTTAATGGAATTGTGTTCTAGCAAGCCACTATGAGCACTAAATTTCCCAAGGCTATTGTTGTCTCTCATACACACATGGACATATAGGAATATAATCTTAATCAAATCCTAAAACTCATCTTGTAGATTCCATTTTCCTTATTTTTTAAATGACCAAAGGAAGCTCTGTAGTAAGTGGCTACTGTAAACCCATCACAGTACTGGGTACTTGATTCATGTGCCTCCAGCCTAATGCCAGAACCTTCCACATTGTCTCCATCCTGTTGATACTTCTGCACAAAAGCTGGCATAGAAGGCAGAGGATTAACACCATATCCCACCTCAGTTTTGGACACACAGGGCAACACATCTTTTTCAATGCTTTTTGTGAATGCAGTTGAAAGAGCCTCTGGTCCAGAGTTAAAGTTTAACAAACAAAATGTTGCATACAGAATTGGCATCTATTGGGGATGGACTGGTGCTATGTGTCAGGAGGTTAGCCTGAATGTAACATAAAGAGAACCTCTAAATGCCCTGTCTGCATCCTTTGTCTAGTTCCTTTTCCTTCCTCTTGACATCTCAAAGGATTCTCATCTATGCAATAAAATGGACTTTCTTCTCAGCCGTTTTTAATCACATTACCCTCTCTAACTTCTTTCCTATAATGCCCCAATCTTAAATATCTATTTATTTTTGTACTTACTCAATCTATTTCATACACTTTTATGTAAACTTTGAAATAACAAGGACTTTGTCCTTATAACAGCAATTGGAATGCTGCTTGGTATCATGCAGAAGCCTGGGAGCTCATTTTGAATGAACGAATGGATGACTAAATAAATGTTTGAATGTGGTTCTTTCAAAGGAGGAGTGCCATGTGTGCTGTAAGCACAGTCAAGACTTCAGCCGGCATGGCATTGGCTATGGCACTTGAAGTTTCAAATAACAAATTGGGAGCTTATCAAAAGAAGGACAATACATTATTGGTTTTTAGACTTGAGGTTGTCTCTGACTTGAGAAGAATTAACTGGAGAGAGATGGAGCTGGTACTAAAGAACAAAAGAAAACCACGGGGAGGAGATGATGGCCTTCAAGAGGCAAAAGGAAGCTGTGAGGCTAGATTTAGAGAAAGTATATGCTTAGCACATGGGGGAGGTCCAAAGAGAGACAAGGCAAAGCCAGCTGTGCCTCTTAATTTCAGGAGCTGACTTGATGTTTGCTTGTCAACATATTTGAGAACAGTTGCAGTGAGGAGACTGAGATGGGACAGATTCCAATTTTAAGCTATATTCGTATTTTTTTCTGATCAATTGATCTATATTAATATTTTTCCTGATAAATCAAGGACTTTGAAGATCTAATTCCCCATTCCAATGTGGTCCAAATACAGGATGTCCCATTTATTTATATCCCACACTTAACTATAGTTTGGGAACAAAAAAAGACATTGATGACACAAAAGTGGAAGTGCATGTTGAGAAAAGAAGTT
>LZPO01087198.1:196403-245197 GCA_001675575.1 Neotoma lepida | reverse complement strand
AGCTTTGTGCCTTTCCTGGAACTTACTCTGTAGTCCAGGCTGGCCTACAAACTCACAGAGATCCGCCTGCCTCTGCCTCCCGAGTGCTGGGATTAAAGGCGTGCGCCACCACCGCCTGGCCGGGAAAAGAAGTTTTAGGGATTGTTTTTTGCATGTTGATGGTTCCACGTAGAGCACTTCCATCAGCCACAATGGTTTTTTTATCAAAAGATATGAATCAGAAATGAAAGCTAAAATCATACTCAAGACCTGCTCTTTTCCAAACCAAACCTGGGAACTAGAAAAGCCTGATGATATCTGTCACCTTCACACTAAAAAGTAATGAAATCCAATCAGATCATTAACTCTAACATGATATAGTAAACCTGTGGAAAACTTCATTTTAGGGAAATAATTTTAGAAATGTTAGCATATTATCCAACTTCTTTTAGTCTACATTTAGGAATATAAGAATGCTCCCAGTTAACAAAAATTTGGACTTTAATGCAAGTAGAAAAACAGATTCAACTTTTCAAAGAAAAGCTGTGTGTATTCTTTTTAAAAAAATTGAAGGAAAATATGTGCTCTAAAATTGACACACGTTTCCAAATTTCTGGAAATATTGTTTCAAGGTGATGGTGATTGTAGTATCCAGTTTCTCAGAATATGTTTGGGTCAGCAAAGTAAATCTCAGTCCACATTTTTTTTAAATTTAGTAAAGCCAACCAATCCATCATAAAAATGAAATCTGTACAATTGAGTTTCATGCTACTATGACAACTGTGGGAAACTTTCTCTAATTTGCAATAACTCAAATTTCAGTGAGTTTTGAAAGAGGAACGGATCTATTAAAAGGACGCACAAGTAATGGAGTTTCTAGCTAAGGATTCTGGATAACCTTACTTTTGATGAAAACAGAGCAGGGTATCAAGTATAACCCCAGTTATGGTAGAAGATGAAGGTCAGATACTGAGGTGACCAAGATGGAAGATTCTGAATAACCAACTTAGCAGTGTTCCTGTTAAAAGGACATTATGCAAGGAAGCACACAGGTCGACCTAGGAGATGGTTCAGAAACCTCACTAAAGTTTGGTCAAGAAAAGAATTTCAATCATTGCTACATCCAAACATCTCACTCCCTCCATTGTAATATGTTCATGTTCTCAATATGGACTCTTTCTTTTCACAGTTGGAATCAGTTACTAAATTACATTGATGTTTAAAAAAAGAAAGATAAGATATTGATTGAGAGTAAGTTTTAAGTAAATATTTCAATATAAAACTAAATTTATGCCGGGCGGTGGTGGTGCACACCTTTAATCCCAGCACTCAGGAGGCAGAGGCAGGCGGATCTTGGTGAGTTCGAGGCCAGCCTGGTCTACAGAGTGAGTTCCACTAAGGCGCCAAAGCTACACAGAGAAACCCTGTCTCAAAAAACAAAACAAAACAAAACAAAAAAACCTAAATTTACCTAGAAAACCTCCAGGGGAACTAGAAATGAGGACATAAAATAATGATAAGATAAATTGAACCTATTGATTATCTTCCCTGAATTATCAGCCTGACTTCTAAATTCTGTAGCTGTCAATCAGTTCTTTCTTTTGTCTTCATTAGTTAGACAAACATTTAGCCAATACTTCTGTGATAATTTAACATTGGACACAATGTCTCAAAGTTTGTTATAAATGGCTGGTGACCATTGTCTTCTCAATAAAATACTTTGTGTCATCTTTATGTGGCATCTGTTAATGATCAAGAATAAAATTCAAGGAATCCTAGGCCTCTTGAAAGGGGACATAGTTTATGTGAGCCATGATGACTGGATGTTTATCCTGAACTCACAGTACTACTTCCAGTTTATCTCATTCATGAAGAATGAAATTATCCTAGCTCATTTACCAAAATCAAAAGAACTCATAACTGGGCCTTGTCTTCTTTGTGAGATATGCTAGAATCATCAGTGCCATTGTCTTTCTGTGAAACTTTACAGCTCCTCCTGTAGCTGTACTAAAATAATAAAGCTTGTGGATGTTATCTCCATCTCCCACAGCTGGGATTTCTGGGTTTCTGTCTGTGAATAAGCATTTTAGTGTGGTCACAAGGTGGAGGAAATAGCATGTCCGTGCTATTTCCCAAGTACATTTGCCAAGAGTGAGCTAATTGTAATTCTCTGTCCCATACAATGTACCTCAAATTTTCAAACACAGGCCATTCTGCATTGACCCACCTTTACATGAAGATGGTGTGCTTTCATTTGTACAACCTCTGTATCTAAATCCATCAGGAATAAGATTTAAAATTATGTCATAAGATGAATAAAGCCTCAAGCCATCGTTTTGTGATTTGGTATCTTAAAGGGATTAAATCCAAATGTGAACATTTAAAACATGCTAAGTGAACATATAATGTAAGCTGCTGCATTGTTTCTGGGAAACTTCTGTTAAATATTTTGAGAATAATTTGTTCTGAATAAATTAATAAGATTAAGTGGTTTTTAAATTTATTTTTCAAGTTTACCAAAACAGGAATTACACATATATTTAATTTCACATATCAGTTCCCAACTAGTTCATAAGGGCAAGTCTGGCTTGGCAGAAAGAGTGTTGTAACTGGATTGTGTTTTCTGAGGATACAAGTCAGGCAGGAGTATAGGACCTATATTTGCCATCTTTGCAAACAGTAGGAAGAAGAATTAAAATTTAAAGTATATATTCTAGTAATCTAGAGATTACTAAAAGTGTATTAGTCTGTTGACAATAATAGTTAACTGAAAGGCTAAATGAATGCCATTTTCCTCATCCTGTAGGTCAATGCATCACGTCAAGAAGCCAAATTGACAGAAGAATGTGATCTTCTCATTGAGATCATTCAGCAAAGACGACAAATTATTGGAACGAAGATTAAAGAAGGAAAGGTATGATTTCCTGGGCAGAAGATTTTTATATTTCCCATCTGGAGAATACATACTCCCATGCATATCTCCAGCTTTGAAAATATAAAATCATACACTCTATATTTTCCATAATTCCTTCTTAAGTGTCTGCCTTAGTCTATTTTGTGTTGCTGTAACAGAATATCTGACACAGAGTAGTGTATAAAGTAAAGAGGATTATTTGGTCCACAGTTCTGGTGATTGAAAATTCTGAATAGCATTGCACCATGTTTGGTAAGTGCCCCTGGCTATATTGCAGCAGTGAGTGTCCATCTGGAATATATTGAGCATACAATTTCCCCCTAGACCAGTGGTTCTCAGCCTGTGGGTTGTGACCCCTATGCGGTCAAATGACCCTTCCACAGGTGTTGCCTAAGACCATTGGCAAACACATGTATTGGAAACACATCACGTAACAGTAGCAAAATTAAAGTTATGAAAATACCTTTATGGTTGGGGGTCACCACAACATGAGGAACTGTATTAACAGTCGAAACATTAGGAAGGTTGAAAAGCACTGATCTAGAGCATCATCATGCACCGTGTCGGCTCATCTCTTATTCCTTCCATCTTCTAGTTTCTCAGAGGCCTGGTTTCCATCATTACTTGTTAGTGTGCAAGAGGAAAGTAATTTGCTGTCGGCATGTGGTTGCATGTAGATATCAATACTCTCCTTACCTGTATAAATTTCTTTTGAAATTTTCTGTTTTTAATGATAAATTGACAACTTATAGTTGTGTATATCATTGGCTACAATGTGATGCTATGGTTTATGAATACAATGTATAATAATTAAATCAAAGTAAGTATCTTATTCATCACCTCAAATATTTAATTTTTTGTGGTGATAGATTCTTAAACTAAATGCTCTGTTAATTTTGAAATGTTCAATAGTTTACATTTGGCATATTTATTAATCTGTGCAATGTATCTTAAAGTTTAAAAAAATCTTACTTCTCCTGTTTAATTGGCTGTGTACTCTTCTCATAATAGTTTCTGTTGTGCTGTTACAAATTACCATAAACTTGGTAGCTTAGAACACTCTTACTGATTATTTTAGCATTCTGGAGTTCAGAAGCCTAAAAGCTAGGTAGGTTCTTGCAATGTTGGTAAGCTGTTCCTTGCCTTTCAAAACTTGTGCACGCCATCCACAGTCTTTGGTTCACAACTACTTCATTATTCTACCTTCTGTTTCCATCCTCCCATCTACTTCTCTAACATGGACCTTCCTGTCTCTCTTTCATGAAGACTTTAGAGATTACTTGGAAATCACCCACATAATCCTGAACAACTTCAACTCCTCAACATCCTTAACCCAGACAGCCACAAAGTTTCTTTTATACTGAAGGTAACATATTCAATGATTCCCAAGGTCCTGATAAGGACTTCACTGAGAACCCATATTCAGATTGCAATGACACTTCAACATAACTCCCCAGCAAACATGCTTACCCTTACATAGCTGAGACCTGAATCTCTTGGCATGGGAGTTCCCCTTATGAGATAGAGGATAGTGGTAAAAGCTATTCCAGTTTTAGCCATGGTGGTATGTAAAGTTCATTCTTTGAAGCACTCACGCCACTACATACACCATTAATAGAAATAGAATAAAATAGGGCAGAATGAAATAAGAGAAGTATTTCCATAGAGCAGAAATGGGACAAGAGTACAATGCTGTAACTGTGGCTCAAGACACAGTTTTGGTCAAGAAGTATAGCTGCAGTTCCAACTCCTGTGGCTAAAAACACTCTTGAAGTTTTGTAGGAAGGAAGTAGAATTGCTTTTGATGGAGGGCAGAAACCAGACTCGTACCAGTGCCATAGGCTGTAGAAAGCTTCTCATTCATTACAAGGGACTGGAGAAGATTATTGCCAATGTCTGCCTGGCATCATAGCTATTGACAAACTTCAGTTCTGAGATTCCGAAACAAAGTCAGTTGTGAAGTGGGCCCTGTGCTCCACCTATTCTGATATCACACAAGACATGTGCCTCAGAGTAAGAGAGATATGACAGGATTCCAGAGTGCTGAGCCCATGGGCCAGGTTAGGTGAAGGCAACTGTAAACCCATTAGAGTAGACTGAGTAAGGGAGAGCAAGGTGTTATCTTCAGCTTCTCTTTAAAACTGAAATGCTAAGCTGGGTTCCAAAGCAAACAAAGAAATCCTCAGGTTCTAAAACTACAGCCAACAAAATCAGCAGCATTATCTTACCCCAAGTGAGATTAGTTTTGCAAGAGAATAAGCCAAAGACTTGAAATGAAACAGTTCAGAGAATTTTTTTAAAATCATTTTTACTTTAAAAAAGCATGAAACCACAGAGAAAGGGACTTAAGGAAGAAGCACAGACAGGAATGCGATAAATGAGCAATTTCGCAGGTAAACGCATACAGTTACATGACAGAGAACAGCTACAAAAGAAATTGGGAAACTGAGTTTGGGGCTCCCACTTGGAGAATTCCATAAATGTAGGAAGGGACAAGAGTGTCTGAGTAACATTCAAGCATGGCAGATGTCCATGAACTCAAAGATTAAACTAGATTGGTGTTTTAAATGCTAGGCCTGACCGTACTAGTGATTCATCACCTGGAGATTTAAAAACATTCATTGCTTGTTAAAATGCAAATTACTGCTCCTCTGCCAATTACAGCTCATTAACTAGAATATTGGAGGATGTGCCCAGACATCTAGAGTTTTCCTTTGAAAGAGTCCCCAGTTGATTCTTTTGCATACAATATTTGAGAATCTCTGATGCCACTGTACACTGACCTATAATTAAAAGTGTGCCCTAAATGGTTCTCTCTAGAACATTCTTGTAATTTCACAGGACGCTCTCATTTTCTTTGGCTTCAATACATGCACAATTTAGAGTTTTTTTTTCTTTCTTGTCTTTGTATGTCACTTTTAATTTCCAATATCCTGATAGAGGAAGCAGAAAAAGATGAAACTGAAGATCAGTCATTATCACATTTGTAATACATATGGTCTCTACTTCACATATCCAAAGGATAAGGCAGTGGCATGAAATACATCCAAAAGGATAGTTTGACCTCATTTTCTTTTGTTAGAATTGCATCAAACATCTTCAACTTGGTCGTGTAATTTAAATTATTCTTTATGTTATATGATTAAATATTCTATTCGTTTGGTTGTAGGGACTATTAACTTATTTTTCCTTTTGGAATTTTCCCTTCCTCTGACAGTTTCTAATGGATGTTTTATAACATCCTGAATTAGACTGGATGGCTGCCTTGGCCTTGCCTCTATATATAATGTTGCCAGAAGCTCTGTTCTATTTGGTGTAAAATGGTGTTATTTTATTCAACTAAGGTACACAGTTATCCTGATAGGAACAAGAACTACCATTATAATGAATGATGTACTTTTACCATGCTTGAAATCACATATTCTTAGCTGCCAAGTTTGGACATTTCATTCTGACTCATTATTTTCATGGATTCTTCTCAGCCTTGCCTGAAATCTTGGGCCTGCCACTTCTCAATTCAGCTTTAGTTTCCTTTGTTTGCTAGAGTACATACTTGGAATTGGACAATCCCTAGAGGCATACAGATCTGACATCTCCTTCCTTCCTTTGCTTCAAGATTAGAGTTGTCCTGGGATGATAATGATGGCTTGGAGAAAGCAAAAATCTCATGGAGTTAGCAGGAATTCTGGAGGGAGCATGAACCTGCCTTGTCTGTAAGACAGATTAACCAGGCATCCTCCCTACCCTTTCACCCAAGGTTATTTTCCACTCCAGAATTATCAGAAAGCTAGCCAAAACCTGTCCCTTGTTGCATAGATGGGGGCAGTAGGCATGAGGTGATTCCAATTACTGGTCTAAATTTAACTTGCCTTCTGGCCAGAGGGCTCCAGCTTACAGCATATTTCAAACACTAGTACCATGGTCAAATGAGTTACCTTGGACTTATCTTGGCCTGCTTGAGAGGTTATGGTCAATTACATTTGAGGGCCATTTTCAAGCAAGACAGAATCAGGAACTGGAAAGGAGGTTGTGAAACAAGTATGTGTTTTATCCCAAGTGGGAAATGCTTATCAAAATAATTATTACTTATCAAGTGAGCACAAAGTGCCTGGAAATGACGTTTACAGTGAGAGGAAATGGCCCAGCTGTGCTTTTTTTGGCTTTCTCTCATCAGTTCAATAGGAAAAAATATTAATCAATGGGAAAAGTGCTCCCTTTCTGTTAATTTAATACACAAGTTTTAGACAGTATGGAAAATAGGAATACTTAAATGCTTTTATATCACAACTTTATTACATGGATTACAAAGAACTTTTTAGAAAATGATTTTTATTTAAGCCTCAAATTTACACCTACAGAAATGCTTTTGTTTTTAATGGCACAGCTGAAAACCTGAGATGAAGAAAGATCCAGGGTTCCCTAAGGTCTTGAGTAATTATGTAGAATAAAATAGTAGAGGGAAGAGGTTCAGTGACCCTTTGTCACTTGCCACTGGACAATACCTTTTTTCCCCATCAACAGGGAAGTAATTAGCAATTCAGTGTTTCCTCATAAAACAAATTACCAATGCTTCTCCAAGGAGATAAAGTTGAAGTTCCATAATTGAGTCTTCCTGACATAACAGAATGCATACCTCAGAAGGGTCCAGCCCCGAACCATCTCACAAGGGAGCATCGAGTATAACCATGTCTGTCATGCTTCTTTTGTTCTAGGTGATGAGGCTCCGCAAACTAGCTCAGCAGATTGCAAACTGTAAACAGTGCATTGAAAGGTCGGCATCACTCATCTCCCAGGCAGAACACTCTCTGAAGGAGAATGACCATGCCCGTTTTCTACAGACAGCAAAGAATATCACTGAGAGGTGAGTGCAGGGACAGCTAGGATGTTTTCAGGCTGCTGATTGCTTGTATCTGGGTGTGACTGGTTGGCCTTGCTCTCAACTGACTTTTTTTTCCCTCATTTTCAAGGTTGAATACCAGAGAGAATAGAAGTTGTTGCTGTTTTGCTCCAGTGAAGGATGCTTCCCTTTGACATAACAAAACCCTTTCTATAACAGCTTAGAGGTCAAGGTCTTCATAGCAACAGTTGAGCAGTTAGAATCAAACCAACCATTTGGTGTGTGGAAAGTGCGGTACAGAAACAGCCCTTGTTGTGATTCTCAAACTTGATGTTATCATAGCCTTGGGAACAAAGAATGGAAGTGCAGGCAACAAACATAAAAGGGAAACTTATCTTCCATAGCATGGTCCATTTGTCTAAAGAAAACAACCGCACAGGTGTTGTTCTCTGTCTTGTTTTTTACTTGACTGACAATATTGACATCACCTGAAAAGGCCAAGGCTGAGTCACATGGGAGAGAAAGGTCAAACAGCCCACCTCCCACTGCCTTCTTTTAAAATACCCTCTATTCCTGGGGAGGAAAACTAGAAATGATGTTCCTCGTGTAGTCAGCTCAGTAGTAAGATGAGCAAAGATGAGTCTTTTCTTGGTATATTAATTTATTTAGTTTAGAAATTACTCATTTCCCTGGGCATAGACCCATGTAATAAATCCAGTGGATTCAAAGAGAAGCACTAGGCTGGACTGGATAAATGGCATCTCTAGACAACACCAAACACCTTGACTTTTCATTTATTCTAATTTTCAACTGCCCTTGATGCAAAACCATATCAGAATTGTATTATTAAAAAACCCCAGAGAACTCATTCACACTAGCCTCTATCCTAGAGCAGAGACTGCTACACTGTTCCAGAAAGTAAACTATTTTCAGCTTTGCAAGCTATAAGGGATCTGTCATAGCTACTCACTGCTGCCTGGGTAGCTCCACATTAGCCATAGGGAACAAGTGGGTGTGGCTGTGTGCCAAGGAAACCATTCACAAAATAATTTGCAGGTGTTCCCTTACTAGCCCATGGCTTTAGTGGGGAAAACATGCTTATCATCTTAAGACTTAAATTTCTTCAAAGATGGAGAAAGAAAACTAACACTTACAGGTGCTTGCTGGTCGGAAACCATTTTCACCATTCTCTAAGAGTACACAGTATTTTCATAACCCTGGTCTCCTACTGGTCAGCCGGTTTCACTGTTTTCTTCTTATATTTGGGAAAAATTCCTTTTTGCAGCTAATCAGCTACTTATCACCCATAAAAGATATGAATAATGGTTGCCCTTAAGACACTCTCCTCCCTATTGCAAGAAAGGCGAGTTTCTTTCCTTGTGGTTTCCTAGATTTTAAGTGTTTAATTCTTTGCACTTCTCATCTAAACCAAGTCCAATTTCTTATTTTTTATCCTCACTTAAAAAAAAAAATTAGCCGGGTGGTGGTGACGCACACCTTTAATCCCAGCACTTGGGAAGCAGAGGCAGTCGGATCTCTGTGAGTTCGAGGCCAGCCTGGGCTACCGAGTGAGTTCCAGGAAAGGCGCCAAAGCTACACAGAGAAACCTTGTCTCGAAAAAAAAACAGAAAAAACAAATAAAAAAATTAAAAAAATTAAAGTTCACTGCTTTCCATTGCACTCAATACACTCTAAAGATGGTCAACACAGAGGTCAGAGATCTCCACTGGGGTCTGAGAGTCCATTTCTCTGTTTATGAATTGGGGCATATCCAAATGAAACAGCAATTGTAAATGGCATTCCACAGCAATCCTTACAGTTTCAACTGAATGAGTCCTGAATAAATTTGCATCTAACTGGCAGAGAAAGTGGCCAGTTAACAGTTAGAGCAGGAAGAGACTTGCATTTGAAGGACAGCACAAGCACCTGAATGTGCGTACACATGCACACTGATCCTCCTTCAATCTGGTGAGCAGATCTTGTCCCATTATCTCGTCTTGTACCATGAGCATATCATCTGGAAAGGAAGGGTGACTTGTGTCTGTTTCCATAAAGAACATGCTCTTGTCAAGTAGGAATACAGAACACCTGTAAATATTCACTGGCCGACCTTTGTCCTTCTGTTTCTATTGTCTCATCTCTTACTTGCCAATCTCCTTGGTTAACTCATTTTTTTTTCTCTTTCTATGATATAGCAGAAGGAGACTGGGCAGGGACAAGTTGTTGGGAGATGAAGATTCAAATCCCAGCACTGCCACTTTGCTCAGAGATGTCATTTGTGCAGCACTGATTGATTGTATCAAGCCCAGCCTAGTGATTCTCATTGAAGCCACTGCAATTATTACATGTGTTTACACCCATGGAGATGAGTGATTTTTATATCAATCACCTAGATGTTCTGAAGGGATCCTTACCTATGTCAGTTTTATTTCTGAGACCACCATGCTGGAGCAATTTTCTACTTGGGAAACGTGCTTATGGTAGCTATGCATGTAATGATGGCAATGCTGAAAACCCCATCACAGGCACTGTAAATACTACCTGAATGGATGTTTTAATCCTTCAGTGTTTCAGTTGACCTCTCCTGTTTGCCTTTTCCATTGTACTGGTTACCTGCTTCTATTTTGCAACCTCTCACTTCAAATTCATACAGTATGACTTCTGGGGTCTCTCTTCTAGTCCATCTGTCTGCCTTGGGTTTTGACACTTAAATATTTTACTTTACTTTTATTCAAAGTGTGGAACCCAGAACATATTTTCAATCCTGCAGGCATTTCCAAAGTGAGAATGTGTCAATAAAACCATTCACAAAACAACCTCTACAAACTGAATCAAAATTGCATAAACTTTTTTTTCAACTAAGAGGCATTTAAATAAATCCAGAGTGCAGTGAGAGTCCCAAGCTTTACATTGTGGGAGATGCATCTCTTTTGGAATCAACTGTTTGGCTCTGTCCTAATTGCTTTGTTATTATGGATAGAATCTGGGTTCTCATTAACATTTCTGAGTCCAGTTTTGCTCATATGCTTCAAATATGCAGGAGTCTACCCATCTTGTTTTCACAATGGTAACCTCAGCATACTGAAAACTGTCTGACATGGATGAATTACTTAATCTATATATAATGTAGTTAGTTGTAGTTATTCCTACAAAATAGAGTTGTTATGCATAATATGAATACAGAAATAAAAGCAGCCCAGCTCTTGCCACAAGGGTTAACAGGCAACAAATTCCCTCCTTTCCTATTCCCTGCATAACTCGATATATGATGTGTACCATACTGTTCTCAACCTGCCATTGGTGTGGTTACATAGTGACCTTTTGAGCAGTATGTTAAATGAACAAAAGTATTCACTAAATCCAGGCATACGAAATTTCACGTACTTTTTCCAAGGAATCTAAAATTACCTTTAGCAGCAAATTGCCTTTATCAAGAGGATGCTAAGAAAATTCCTTCAGAACAGAATGTATTTTCAGATCACCTAAAAGTTTCTCTACTGTGAGGTGGTCCCTTTATTCCTTACCAGCACAGACAGTTTAAGGATATGCCAGGCTTTTCTAAAAACAGAAAGACAAGAATTCCAGTTGGAAACTCTGGAGAAACATTACTTGGTTCTAAGAGTGAGAGCATATCCCGTGTGTGGGTTTTGAAATACTATCTGTAGGGTGTTGATAAGTTAATAGATGTTATAACAACACTGCATTTCCAGGGCCAAATGTTTTTGGGAAATCTTGAGCTGACCAAAGTGGAACACATTTTGTTTCTGTGGTACCTCACTGTTTTTGACCATGGTGGTGTATGGTGTTTGGCAAAGACCAGCGAACAATGTCTCTCTGGACATATCCACCTTCTGGAACACTGGCCCTGTGTGACTAACAACTAAATGTTCTGCAGATTAGATATACCAAGGTAGAAAGACATATGTAGGAGTAGTGAGTAATAGACAGTCCTTCTATATGGGGGTGGGGGATGAATATAAAGCAAGGAAGTAAGAAGAAGCCTAGCACTAACAGCTCCATTGAATGTTGGCAGCAGAAAAGACCAGGAGATAGGCAACAAGGATTTGGCGAGAAAAACATGCCCTTTGAGTTGAGTTTCGCAGATTTCCCTTTACCTGTCACTCCAGTTGATGATTAGAAATTGTAGCCAAAGATAAGTATCTTTCCTTCCACCAAGGGAAGAAAACCTGTAGGTGGTAAAAGCTGCAGGAATCTCCTAAGATTTCTTCTGTTGGTCTTTGCCTCCCAGGCTAGGCACTATCTTCCTTCTGCTTCCCACGAAAAGTTCCCACTGTCAATATGGTGGGAGCATTTACTATGTCATTTTACAAAACATATTTTATTTTATTGTATGTTGACCCATGAAACAGGACAAATTTTGAGAACACAATCTGTTTTGGATGTGCCTGAATAAAGAGGCTCCTGCCACCAAGAGGAGAAATAAAAAAGCCAGATTATCTGTATTCAGAGCAGTCTCATCAATTGACACAAGATCTGGGGTGCAAGAGAGCCTAAAAGAAAGGCTATTGTAAGTTTGGTACTTGCTTCCTACTAGCTTGGCCCAGTTTTCCCAGCTGGGGACTGTGAGACAGAACTCATTGAGGTTTTTTTTTATTTTGAAATATTTTTGAGGCATGCAAATGGTACTAGAACGTTCCTTTGAAGTTTTCTGCATTGATGCAAATATTTCGGGTTCTTTGGTATAAGGCACACTTTAAGGGCTTCATACATATTTAGTGAATATTGGTTAAAGGTATAGTTTAACGCCATCCCTTCCTGTATCCACCCAGCTATATTACCTGTTTTAAGTATCAATAATTAATTCAAGTCCCTTGTATGTCATGAAATGAAAGGGTGCATACCTAAAGTCCTCTTGACTGTTACCACCTAGCTCTGAGATCTTGTGCAAATGAGCAGCAATGCTCTTTATGAGAAAATAAGTAACTAGACTTATAGCTAAGTCATTTCAATGTTTTTTCTGCAAAAATTAAAAAATTAGTGTCCTAATAATGTTAATGGAACTTAACAAAAACCTTGGAACATATCAAGATTAGAGTCTAGCATAGTTTTCTATGCTCAGAAGTAGAATTTTTCAAGCCATGGTTTCCTTGGTTTTAAGATAATTACTTGCATTTTGGAATCCGCTAGAATGGTCTGCTGTTCGTAACTGAACTTTCCAGATCAGCTCCAGAGCACATAGGAAATAGACACATATACCTTGCCTTGTAGTTTATACATGAGCTGTCTCTTATACACATCTAGATGTGTATAAGAGACAGCAACCTTGCCTTGTAGTTTATACATGAGAGCTCTCACCAGAAAAACTGAGTGTGGAGAAAAACTTGTGTGCCTACTGGGGAAATTTGTGAGAAAAATTATGAGTATTTTCCATGGCATCTGCTGGGAATATGGTGCAAAAAAAAATGAATAGAAGGAGAATGAAAAAGAGCCAGACAAAACCCCCTTTTAATGTTTATTTTAGAGAGAGGCTAGTAATTGATTAAACTAATCCAATATCTGGAAACATTCTTTTTTAATCTTCACTTTGCCTTTTATGCAGTTTGAAATTTTGGAGACTCCCCTTTGAAGTGGAGCAGGACCGAGTCTGAAAGGAACAAACAGTTTCCCAGACAGATGTGTGAAGAAATGCCTGGAGCTATGTGCTTCTTTCTGGGGTTAGATGTGACTGGGCCAGGCTATTAAATACACAGCAACGTGAAATATGAATATTCTTCTACATCCATGGGGAATTTTTCCGATAGTATAAAGGAAAGGGGAGCACTCTGCTGTTTCTCCCAATTCCTTTGCTTTTTCTTTAAGATTGCTTTGTGTTAGTGCACTATGCCATTCAGAGATGGTACTTTTTAAAGACCTGATATTTCCTTTTATTTTTTTTCTAGTTTCTTCACAGTGATGATAAAAGCCACTTTGACATTCCTTAAAACATTGTTTTGTTTAAATTACAGAGTCTCCATGGCAACTGCATCCTCCCAGGTCCTAATTCCTGAAATCAACCTCAATGACACATTTGACACTTTTGCCTTAGATTTTTCTCGGGAGAAGAAACTGCTAGAATGTCTGGATTACCTTACAGGTATTGTCTTACTGTCTTTTATGTTCTGTCTAATATAGTGTACATTCAGTGACACAAGTACTTTTCCACTGGATCAATTATTCTCTAAAAACCACATGTGTGCTTCAGGTTTTGAAATGCTACCTATAAATCATTCATGTACACTTTATGTTTTTAACTCAAATAACACAGACTAAGGATAAATTGGGGCAAGAAAATAAAGAGAATCCTGACTGCTAAATGTGTCCTTACTCTCAACATGGAGATGGTCAAAGTAATAGCACTGGTAGCCATCAAAAAGATATGGAAGGTTTCATGGGTGTTTTTACCATGTTAAAGTGGCATCTGACTCTCATAGTACATTAATGGTGAGAAAATAAAAGCAACCCAAATAACTGGTTATCTATACCTCTCTAGCTCTTTGTATCTTAGTTGTCATGGTATCAAATTTAGGAAAAACATTGCAGTCCTCATTTTAGAAATGGCAAATTTTAGCCATCATGCTGAAGGTCAGATAGGAAGGGTGTGAGTGAAATTGGGATTTGGCTCAGTTCTGTATGAACTGCAAAGATCTCTGCACTTTCTAGTAAAAAACTGAATTTCATGTTGCTCTGGCAAATGTCACAGAAATCACATTGCAATTCCAGATGCCATGTTTCAACCCTATACTTTCTACTTGGCTTTCCTCTCCCTTCCTCTTTTCTACCTTTGCTCCTTCCCACCTTCTCTCCTCCCTTCTTTCCCCCTCCCTCTCTTTCTCTTCCTCCCATCCTTCCTTTCTTTCTGGTTTAAAAAACAATAAGGAAAAGAAGCAAGAACAAAAGAAAAATTTTGGCTACTCCTATTCCTAGTAGTAAATCTTAATCTTTCCTTTGCTGTTAGCCTTCACAGCAGAAACTGGGCTCAATGGTTGGTAGAAAGAATGAGGACCGTTTAGACAAGGTTATTAGTGTTAGCCAAAGCCACCAAGACCTGTGACTTCATGAAAGCACCATGTATACAGTGAAGCCAGATGTGCCCTATACTTAGGACATAGAGTCTTCCAGAAACCACATCCCTAACTGAGCATGGTGTCAGTTTCTTAACTCCCAGCCAGTATGTGCATGTTTGTGGGAGAGTGGTTGGGGAGGGTGGAGTTGAAGAGAGGGAACATTGTGTAGCATTTGTTTTTATAGTGTGTGGATAGAAAGCAAGGACTTATCCAGTCCTCAGTTTTCTTTCCTTGTGAGAACCCCAGCTGCCCCTTTTCACATTTATTTTGCATTTGCAAGCAGAGAGAGATATCCCACAAAACATCTCCTTGTACAATTCTCTCTTTCAAATATATGACTCCTACTAAAGATGAAAGAATTTGATTCACAAAGCATTTACACTAAGGAACCAAACTTGGTTTCAAATACTTACAGATACGATGCCTCCTTTCTTTGGCTTTTGATTTTGAGATTTGTCTAAACTATTACCATCAGTAGAACTTTCTATGGTGATAGAAATGTTCGGTGTCTATGATGGCCAACATATTAGTTATTAAAAACTTGAAATGTGCATAGTGAGATATGATTTTTTTAATTGAGCTGAACATAATTAGAAGTTAAACAGCTACATGATGCTAATAGCTACTGTATCACTATCCACATTTTTCTCTTTTTCTGCCCTGACATCTTCATGTGTTGTCTTTTCACACCATGAATACTCTATCTACAAGTATCATGCTGAAGTTTTATCCAAAAGTACAGGAGAAAAGAGGGAATAATGTTGAAAAAACTTGGCCAGCCAAGTATGGCCTTGCTTATCACAAAACCAAAACTCTTGCTCGAAAGACCAACCTAGCAAATTTTCACTTAAGTCTCTTGGACCAGATCCATGTCACAGACTCATTCCCAAGGCCAGAGGAAACTAGAAAATTAAATATTTGCCCAGGAACATGGTCTTGCTGTACCAAATCATTTTGCTGTATTTGTCTCATCAACAGGAATGTGTCTCCATTTCCCAACAATTAATAGTATATTCAGAATAGATGTCCATTTAAATGTCTTTAGGGACATGAACGCATTGACTAAAAAGACAACTGTGAAAGTGGTCTGCACGAAATTGTAACATACATGCCTTGTGTCATCACAATGGCTGTTTATGCCAAACTAAAGGCCATATCGAGTACCTCAGAATGTGCCTTTTGAGCCGTCAACTCCAAAGTCAGTCCATTTCTAGACATAACATCAATCCTGGCCATAACATACAGTGCTTTGGCTGATACTACCAAGTCCAAATAGTTTATCTGATATTTATAAGCAGGAAATGAAGTGTTTGTGGCGTATTAGCCCACCATTCCTCGTGTAGTGTTTGTGATGAAGGCAAGAAAATAACAGTTCTGGTACTGATTGTGTGGGTATTGAAATTGGCAGCATGTTGCAGTTTTCATTTACAGAAAATTAGGAATTGACTTTGCAGGACAAACCCATTGGGTTTACAATCAAAGCAGGGTTAGCCTGCCTGGCTGTGCAAACAAGATTTTTTTTTCCTGTGACTTGCCTCTAAGTGGTATGTCAAGTTAATAACCCATAGAGGTGACATTTCCTTCCTGATTGCAGCTACTGCCATGTGTCTCACAGCCACTTGCCTATTTTGAACTTACATTTTCTGTCTTTTTAATTACATATTGCCATGTGGACAGCAAAATCTCTTTTCTTTCCACAATAGCTGATGGAGAAAGAATTCAATTAACTATTTAAATTATGAAAGGCTAAGTTGTTTTTCACTGATTTGTGCCTGGATGATACCACGGCAACAATGACCACACAGACAAAAACAAGCACGTTTTATGACCCAGCTGGACCTGCATAGAATGCATCTCCTGGTTGGTGTCACTAATTCATGCATATCCAAGTCACACCACGCAAAACTAAATTTCACATGTGGGCTCTTCAGAAGACAGATGTTCAAACATACATTTCCAGAAAATGCTTGAAGGGTTATAATGAATGCTTATTTATTTTTTCCTATTTCCTTGTTTTTCATTTGTGAATATAATTTTGAGATGGGATCTACTATATAACCCAGGCTACTCTCAATCTCACATTCTCCCTGCCCCTGCCTTTCAAATATTGAGATTACAAATGCATGCTATCAGACCCCACTGAGCCCTTTTTTTCTTAATGGAGAGTCTTTGTGAAATTCAATAACTAACAGGCAGAGCTTTTCATGACTTGTCCTAAATGTCTTTTCAGGTGGCAAAGTGAAGACAATTAAAGCAGAGTTTTTAATTTACCATTTATATAAACACTCCCCCTCATTTTGTGTTTCTTTACAATTCACCAATTCTAATCAGAAACTAATCTAGAACAGAAAAGATCTATTCAATGGTGTAAGTAAAAGTTGTTCTAAATCCATAGAATGCAAACATGCTTCTCCCTTTGAAGTTCAGCTGCAGTATACAGAAGAATATAAAGAAAAGCTGTGGTTCAATTCTCTAAACCACAGACTGGTAAACTTTGACTGAAAATGGCCAGATGGCAGATGTCTTAGGCTTTGCAGGCCATATGGTTGTAACTACTCAGCTTTGCTGTTGTGTGAAAACAGCCATAAACAGACAATACCTGAGTGAGTCATGGCTGTATTCCAATAAAACTTTATTTACAAAAATAGCTGTTGTGGGCTGGAGAGGTGGCTCAGTGGTTAACAACAACTGACTGCTCTTCCTTGGAGCAAAGGTTTGATTCCTAGCACCCACATGGTGGCTCAAAATTGTCTGTAACTCCAGTTCCAGGGGGATCTTATGCCCTCTTCTGGCCTTCACAAGCACTGCACACATATGATGAATGGACATACATGCAGGCAAAACACCTACATACATAAAATAAAATAGTAAAAAAAAAATAGCTATAGTTTGCCGACCTCTGCTTTAGAATGTTATTGCCAACACAAAATACTTGTAGCCTTGTATTTTCTTATTTATTCTACTCATTAAATTACTTGTTGGAATTAATTCAGAGTAACTGATTTAGAAATCATTGTTTTAATAGGATTTAAACTTCTCAGCTGTTGACTATGTTAAACAAATGTTTAAATAAAACAAAGTGCTTCTATAGTGATAAAGGCAATGAAATGCAAGCATTCATGATTTTCTTAGTAAATGAAAATGCATTTCTAAGAGGACTTCTTGTTTATTTTGATATTTTTAATTAAACATATCACCTATAAATTGAAAAATGAAAAGAAGAAAATAGGAATGCACCAATAATTTTAGCAAGGCATCAAATATCTAATAAAAGAAAATTTTCAGTTATTTAGTTGATTTGCTATGGAATAACAAATGATATTTTTCAAATATTTGCTATCATGTAGATAAGAGGCTGGCAAAGTGGGTTTCAGGCCAAATCTGTTCCTGTGGCTATTTTGTAAATAAAGTTTTACTAGAATATGGTGATACTTGTTAATGTACAAATTATCTACATCTGCTGTCATGACGCAATGACAAGGTTAATTAGTTGCAAGAGCAACAATCTGGCCTACAATACCTAAAAGTCACCACCTAGTCATTTATGGTGAAATTTTCCAACCTCACCCCCACAAAGTGAATGAGATTATGAAAGTTTGTCTCGGTTACTTTTTCTTTAATGTGTTTCTCTTTACAAGAAGCTATTGTTTGCTTAGTCTCCTAAATATATTCTAATGATAAATTGAGATAAAATCTTACTGCCTGGTAGACTTTAGCCACACTGCTTACAAACAACAACAAACGAACAAATTCCCTAAGTAGACAACTAAACACTTTGGAACTGAAATACCCATCTCTAGGATCGCAGTCCTGAGACCTACTTAGAAAGGCTTGCTTTAACAGTTACATATCTCCAGAATGGGATCCCTATGGTGTCTGCTGCTCCACTGATATCCATTCTTGATGCCCACAGCTCCCAACCCTCCCACAATTAGAGAAGAGCTCTGCACTGCTTCCTACGACACCATCACCGTTCATTGGACTTCGGATGATGAGTTCAGTGTGGTCTCCTATGAACTCCAGTACACCATATTCACTGGACAAGCCAATGTTGTTAGTGAGTATCACATGGCCTATTTACTTTTCAGTTTGATGACTGTTTTCAGGTAAACCGGATGAAGGTATTTATTTCTCAGTTTGATGACTGTTTTCAGGTAAACCGGATGAAGGAATATAAACACCAAAAGTAGATAAAGAAGGAAAAATTACAATATTTATTGGTTTCTCTTTCCTGCCTAAGGAAGGCATAATGCTCACTTGTATTGCAGTAGTGAAAACAGCTGGTCAAGTATCAATGAAGTTAATAACCTCTGGAAAACCACATGGATGAAGCTCATGAATATATTGTTTGATGAAGGAATCTGGTAACAACATATACAAAGTAAATCCTTTATCAATTCATAACTTAAAGATCAAAATATTTTTCCTTAAAGATTCATTCTTAGAGGTTAAAAATATAAATATTAATCAGGATGTTGATTATATCTTGAATGGAATATAGAAAGTGTCACTGGGAAGAAATATATGAGGGAACTAGGGATATAGCTGTCAGTAAAAGTATCTGTCTTGCAAATATGAGGAACAGAGTTTAGATCTCTAGTACACATGTAAAATAGCCAGGCATGGTGACATTTACCTGTAATCCAAGTATTGGGGAAGGATGTAGAGACGAAAACCCTAAGAGTTCAATGGCCGGCCAGTATAACCTAATCAGCAAGTCACAGGTTCAGTGGGGACCCTGAGTCAAAAAACAAAGTGGAGTTGGATAAAGGAAGACACCCAATGTTGACAAGGACAAGAGAGTCCACATACATATGCAGCTGTGAGTACACACATCCATACCCACACACAAACACATATCCTGCTCTCTGCACACACACACACACACACACACACACACACACATATATATAAATATATATATATATTATGACAATCAACAACTGATCAGGCAGAGGGGCTTATATAGGGCTTCTTAGAGGTGGAGTTTCTCCAGGGAGATTTTCTCCTGAGGGGTTGGTTAGTTTTCCTGCTCAGGGATTTGTTAGTTTCATTGGTCAGGGGCAGAGTTGACTTTGATTTCAGGGCCAAACTGTGTTTCTTTCACTGGCCCTTTTTAGCCTTTTGAGTATAATTTTAGGGCCAGGATGTATGTCTTTTACTGGCTCTGATTCTAGGGACAAAGTGTGTTTCTTTGGCTCTGGTTTCAGGGTCAGGGTGTGTTTCTTAGGTTCTGGGTTCAGGGCTAAAATGTTTCTTTCAGTGGCTCGGGTCTCAGATCCAGGGTACATATATATTATATATATGTTTGTGTATATGATGGTTCATAGGATGAACAGCAATTTCTAGGTGGTAGTTAACATACTTTAGTCACTTTATCATGCGTTTAATTTTATAAACTTTACTAAATGTTTCAGTTTTCGAAAAAAAAAAAAGGAAAGAATTTAGTAAATTGAACAGCTAAAGAATGCGAAGTGCCTGGTCCCATTCAGAGGTAGTTGAGGACTGACACTTCAAATCTTAGTAACCAGCACCTCCTAGGAAGAACTAGGCTTACCTGAAATGCAGAGGGGCTCCTCTGTCATTGATGCTTGTTTGACATTTGGCATTGTGAATGTTATGACCAACTCAAACAGCAATAGCTGCCCATAATGGTTAGAACAGAGTTATTTAAATTGAATTGAAGAAATTACAAAGGCCTAGAAGAAATCGCTTTCTAGGGGAACAAATTTGAAACTCCTTTGTTGATTTTCTTAGTTTCTATTGCTGTGATGAAACACCATGACCAGAAGCAACTTGTGGAGGAAATAGTTTATTTCATCTCACAGCCTATGGTTCGCCATCCCGGGAAGTCATGGCAGGAAGTCAAGGCAGCAACTGATGCAGAGTCCATGGAGGAACACTTCTTCCAGGCTTGTTCTTCATGGCTTGTTTAGCCTACTTTCTTGTAGCACCCAGGACCACCTGCCTAAGGGTGGCACTGTGAACAGTGAGCTTGGCCCTCCCATACCAGTCAATATTCAAGAAAATCCTCTACAGACTTTCCAACAGGCCTACCTAGTGGGACATTTTCTCAAAGTTCCCTCCTCTGAAATAATTCTAGCTTGAAGGAAAACTAGCCAACACAGCAATGAAAATACAGAACATGTCAAAGTAGAATACTACAGCAGTCATTTTTCCACAGAGATGTTTTGAATACATCCATATCAGTTTAATGTATTTTTTATAAGAAACCTCTTCTCTCTCAACTTTTTTTCATAATACATATAGTTCTGAGGTACATAGTGCTTTAAATAAACATTTGATTTAAGATTAATTATAAGAGTAATACAGAAAGACACTAGCTTCACAGTGACAAAAGTACAAATGATCCATATTAACTCCCTTGTAGATACTTTTCTCAGCTATCTCTCTCCCTTCCCTATCTCTCTCTCTTCCTCTCTCTCCCTCTCTCTTCCTCTTCTTCTCTTGTCCCGTCCCTTCCTTCCTTCCTTCCTTCCTTCCTTCCTTCCTTCCTTCCTTCCTTCCTTCCTTCTTTCCTTCCTTCCCCTAATTGGTTTGCCTTTGGAAGCATTCATAAAATTCTTGCAATTTTTCAGGCATGTGTAATATATGAGTAGAAGAGTGATTCATGAAATGTTATGTCAAGAACAGTTTTGGCAACCTGTTTTGTAGGTAGGGACCAGAGTAGAAGTCAAAAGTGGATGTGACAAAAAGGGCTTGGAAGGAAGTTACAGTTAAACTAAGTCTTGAAAGGTTGTGGTCACATGGCCATGACATAAGGGTATTTGCAGATAGCTGTGTCTATCTGCAGACAGCTGGGTCATAATAAGCAAAACCAACAGAGTTAAAGTAGTAGAACATACTGGAAGATTTGAATTAATGATGCCTGGCTGGAAATTTCAGTGAGGAAGGGGAAGCAGTGAAAAAGAAGAGGGGGAAGCGTAACCGTGGAGCTGGCTTCAGAAAGCACACGTTCTCAGGTATCATTCACTTAAACCCAGAGACAAGTGCTAGACCACAGAATTTTATGTTGGAGAATCATGTTTGGGTACACAATCCAAAGCTTGTTTGTGCCAGCACTGTAGAGAGTGGAGAGTAGACAGAATGGGCTAGAAGCAAAGAGAACAGCAGGCCTTTCGTGGGAACTCACTAAGGTGTAGGGTTAACCAAACCTCTAAATGACACTCAGCTGAAAAGATTCCTTGGCCTTGAGCTGATTTAGTCCTGTAACATCAAAACTGTCTTCTACTTGCTCAAAATGCCTTTTGAGACAAGTCTAAGCAGCACTCATGCTAAGACTGAATTCTTCTGAAATCATTCTTCCCAATTGTATAGGTCTTGCTGCATGGCATTAATAAATGCCAATTTTCTACCTTCCTATGTATTTTCATACCACATGTGGATATTAACTTTTTCTAAAAAGTAAATGTAATAAGAGACCATTCCATTTTGGCACAAATAATTGCCTCATTTCTTCCTGAAGCAGTAAGGTATCCTGTTTCAAAGCTGGATTTATCTTCCCCATCTTCTATTGATGAACATGAGCTCCTTTCCAATGTCTGCAAATGTTGCTCCAATGAATATCCTTGCATATTTTCTCTTTCATGCATGAAAAATTATATTTCTAGTATAATCTCTTGAGATATCATTGATAAGAAGAGATTATTTGCATTTTAATTTTGATTGACATTGCTAAATTGCCCTTCAGAGAGGTGACAGGCAATGTTTAAAATGCATTTTAGCAGCAGTAGGAACTTACATTTCACTGATCTTGGTCATATGTACTATAAGCTAAACATAAGAAACCCAATTTAAAGCAAGGCAAACAAGTATTATCTACAAGATTACATAATGAATCTAAGGTGTAACTTAACTAATGCAGAACCCGTAATACATTAACCCATATACTGCTATACTATATAGTGTAGAAGGTTCTATAGTATAGAAGGGAAAACACAAGACAGAAAAATGGCAAATATCTTTTTGTCTTCATTTAACAAATTATTTTGTATTATATTGCTTTTATTATTGAATTATATTTTATTACTAATTACAGTATAAATAATTATAACAAAGTTATTAATGTATCATATTGCTAGTGTATTGGGTAAACTAAGGTAAAGGTTTTATCACTTTAATATGAAATGCAAAAGATGACAAGAACATGTGGATAAGTGAATATTATACACTTTATAAGTGAAAATTTGATAAGTGAATATTATAAGTAGAAAAAAACATTTGGAGTTATTTAATACCAAAAAGACAGTTCTTAGTCCATGTGTGGAATGTTGTATTTCTCTTAAACAATTTTCATTTGACTGAGAAAAATTATTCATTGTATATTTAGCAGAATTATCTCCATCATAGCTTCTTACACAGCCCCCATGTGAAAGGCTCTCCTTGAATGCTGTTTGTCCATCCCTCCTATTCTTTCATAGAATATCTTTCATTGACACGATCTATTGGTAAAACTACTGATAACTAGAAAATAGTTTCAAAACCTGCCCAGGGATCCTTGTGCCAGTAGGCAATTTTTTTATTGTTTCTAGGTCATGGTTCCCTTACTTGTTGTACTAAACCATAGTTAGTTACTTTCAACTGGCTTTAGTGAGGGCGAATTAGATAATATCTTTGAACTTTATTTAATGTACACATCCAAATACAAAATTAATGATACTGCTTTTGTCATTTTATTGATAGAATTATGACTACATATGTTACGAACTTCCTTATTAACACATGGATACATATTTAACTTACAATGTTTACTGAAACTACTTTTCATGTGTTCTTTTAAAATCTCAAATTGGGGCCTTTTGCCAGCAATCTCTTCTCATTATTGATGAAATAAGCAGAAGTCACATTTCTTGAGGACATCATGTGAAATAGTTATATGTATACATTTCATTCATGAAAGATATTAAGAACATATTATTTTTATAAGGAAGGAAGAAAAATGGTTTACTTCTGCCCAAACTGTTAGAAGAGACAAAGGTTTCTGGGAATCCATAGACAGCCTCTGCAAACAATGTCCACACTGCACAATGTCCTGCAGCAAAATAGCTGTTGCCATGCAAGGCTCTCAAATCCCCAACATAATTAAGATCATTTAATATGCTACAGTAGGAGAGAAATGCTTCTGTTCATTGTAAATGAAAAATACTGTACAAAGTCAAAAGGCTCAATTACACTTCATTATGAACAAATGATCTTCTAGTTTCATTTGTTGTTTTAATATTTTTACCTGAGTTGCAATCGTGAATAGCAGAGCATCCAGACAAGTCTGGGAGAAAGTGAAGTTTCAGTCAGGATAATTATGTGAGTGTTTCATAAACAAATGAAGCAAACCTGCCCACTAGTCTTGGCACAGTGTAGTGTCAAGGTAGCATAGTGCCATGTGCAAGAAATTAGGTGGTACAGGCTGGTATAAGACCAACACTAGCAACATATTTGAGGTGCACTCTAAGGCACCCCCACATAAATGCCCCAAAAGAAATTGTCAGTGTTGTTTTCTTGGAATTTTTAATAAATTCTCAATCATTATCCTGGCAATATTAGTAATATAAAAGGAAGCAAAAAATTGGTTAGTGTTTATGAAGGTAGCTTGCTCACTGTAAAGCTACCCAGTAAAATTTTATTCCACTAATATTCAAAGAAAAAATTAGTAACTTAATCAGAATAGTCAGTTTCACATCCTGGCTTTTTGTGGAGAGGGTTTGATACATAAAATCTTTGTTAATATTTGTGATTGGAAGCCACAGTGTGTACCAGCTTCAGACATCTGCTCTATGATGTTGCTGAAAGCATTCCCTACCACATTAAACCCAGCTTCAGGTTTTTACAGTAACTGCAGAGTTTTTTGAAGCATTTTTATCTTTTCCCTCTTTGACCTCAGTAGTCCTTTTATTGTAACATGTGCAATTAAACAAGAACAGTGCAAAAGCAGTGAAATTGATAGGATTCTCATTTGAATCTGCTGAATGCTGTTATTGTTTTGCATTCATGCCTGACTGCTGTTGACAAAGTCCTGCGAATTATGAGTGGACTATCCTAAGATAGAAAAGTTAATTTTGTTTTATTACTATTTTAATAATATTATTCAATGTCTTCATGTAAGTTATAGGTCTCTTGGGGACTGGATCAGAGAGTTCAAATGACCCTACTTTGATTGGATCAAAATCTAATATTTGGCTGCAGCAGGCTCCAGAATTGCAGGGTTTGTTGTAGTTGTTTTCTAAAACAAGGTACAGTGAGAAAGGATCAAAGAGAATATAGAGTAGGGAGATCCTCCTGTCACCATAGCATTTGGGGATGTTTTCTTTTCCCCCTCTTTTATTAAAAATAGATTTTTTTCTCATATAATATATCCTGATTTCCCTTCTCTCTGCTATTCCTCCCAGTTCCTCGATACCTCCCCTCCCATCTGGATCCACTCACTCCCTTTCTGTCTCTCCTTAGACTGGAGTAGGCCCTCTGCATAAGTGAGACAATTGTGTAACTTGATCTGCTTAAGGGGCCCCCTGGCAGTAGGATCAGGATCCATCCCTGGTGCATGAGCTGGCTTTTTGGAGCCCAGTGCCTATGGTGGGACACCTTGCACAGCCCTGATGCACTGGGGAGGGGCTTGGACCTGCTTCAACTGAATATACCAGGCTCTGCTGACTCCCCATGGAAGAAGACCTTACCTTGTGGGAGGATGGAATGGGGAGTGAGGAGGGAAGACTGGGGGATGGGAGGAGGGAAGAGAGGGGGATCTGTGGTTGGTATGTAAAATGAATAAAAATTTCTTAATGAAAAAGAAAAGAACAGGCTTCTAAGAGGTAACAACAAAACATAACAAAAGAAAATATAATCAGATAGAACAAAAAACATCACATTGAAATTGAACAAGGCAGCCCAATAGAAGGAAAAGAGTCCTAAGAGCAGAAACAAGAATCAGAGACTCATTCAGGACCTCCAGAAAAATACTAAACCTGGGAGGGGTGCAGAGGGAAGGGGGGGACTGGGAGGAGAGGAGGGAGGGGAACTGTGGTCAGGATGTTAAAAAAAAAACTGAAAAAAATTACTAAGCTGAAAGCTATAATATATACAAAGAGGACCTGTTGCAGACCCATGTCAATCTTGTACTTGCTGCTTCAGTCTCTGTGAATTCATATGAGCTTTGCTCATGTTGCTTTAGAGGGCCTTGCTCCTTGGTGTCCTCCATCCCCTCTGGCTCTAACACTCCTTCTGCCTCCTGTTCCATGTGGTTCCCTGAGCTCTGAGGGGAGGGATTTGATAGAGACATCCCATTTAGCTCTGTGTTCCAAGGTCTTTCCCATTGCATAATGTCTGACTCTGTGTCTTTGTGTCTGTTCCCATCTGCTACAGGAGGAAGCTTCTCTAATGATAGCTGAATAAGGCCCTGATCCTAGGTCTCTGGGCTATCTGGTCTCTCATTCTTAGTCACCCAACCAGAGTCCAGTATGGATTCTATCTTGTGGAGTGGACCTTAAATCAAATCAAACATTGGTTGATTACTCCCACAAGCTTTGTACCACCATTGCACTAGCACATTTTACAGGAAAGACAGCATCGTAGATCAAAGATTTTGTGCCTGGAGTGGTGTTTACATTTCTCTTTTGGTAGCCTGCAGAATACCTTCCCGTACCAAAGACACCAGAACATGGTGGTGAAAGGTCTGTGTAGGCAGCAGCTTAACCTCTTCATGTTCCATGAGTTGTTTAGATGTGGTCTTTAGCAATGGGACCTCCTCTCCATTTGATGAGAGCAACCTATTCTCTTGGCAACCACCTGGGTTGTTTGGGGTTTCTATGGGACACCTTTGGCCAACAACTCAATTGAATTTAACCCAGTCCTGGTACTGGAAGCTTTGTTTTGTGATAAAAGATGGCCAACTGAGACTTGGGAAGTTTTCTTCTTACCCAAGGGATACTTGGGAAGAAAATACATGTGCAGATTTACAGACAAATTGAGGAGAAATAGATGATGTCTTTAATTATTGTACTCAGTATCAAATGCAGTTTCACACACTCAAACTCGTCAAGTTATTTCCTTGTTTTTGCTTACATTTTTCATGTCTCAAGGTCTTGTGATAAAAAAAATGTTCACAGGTAGAAACAAAAAGAAGTGACAGAAAATTCTCATGAGACTAAATGACTCACAGGAGTACCTAAAAATACTATTCACTCAAGATCCTGAGCATGTGAGGCTGGGAAGGTGATTCGGTGGATAAAGTGCTTACTGATAAAGCGTAAGGACCAATGTTTAGATCTCCAGAACCCACAAGCCAAAAGGCATTGTGACTACCTGTAATCCTAGCATTTCGGACACAGACAGGGAATCCTAAGAACAAGCTGGCTAGCCAAACTAGTTAGAACTGATGTGTTCCAGGTTCAAGGAGAGATCCTGTCTCTATAAATAAAGTAGAGAACAATCAAGAAAGGCATTTGGTATCAACACCTGGCCTGCACATGCGTGTATACTCACAAGCACACTACACACATGAACATACACCAAAAATGGTACAAAGAATGTGAATGGATTTTCGAAACAGAGTTTTTAAAAGTTCTTCTCAAATGTCATAATTCCAGGTGTAATTTTTAAGTCACAAGTTGGAAAAAGCATTTAGTATAATTCAAAGACAGACTTCAGGAAGCCCATGACTATCCTGCAATGCTATGTAAATATTTGTGGCTTGGTGTATTTGTGAATTTCTTCTCTCAGAAAGATTTAGTTAGATTCTTGGAGAACTGTTTGTTGAGAGTTGGGTTAGGTGTAAGTTGCCTTGAGATCAAAGGAACTAACCCTTTGACTTGCAAATGAACCAAAAAGGAAAGAGGGGGAGGTGAGTTTGGAGTACTGCAGGAAGTGGAAGGGTCTGGCACTCTCCCAGGGACTAGTACTGAGAAAGGAAACTTCATGACAGCCTACTCACCAGGGAAATGGGAAAAGGTTCTATTGGAATGGAGATTGATGGGTAGAGAGAGAAAAGTTGGGCCTGATACCAAAAAGAAGTTTCTAGCATCAGTCAGCTGCAAAACAAAATGGGCTTCCTTTTTCCTACATGTTCTTCCAAGCCTCATAAATCCTCAGCCTGTTTCTCAACCCACATCCTGCAGAATGAAGCCAGAAGAGCAGCCCTGCTTCACTCTGGACCAGTGATCCCAGGGATGCAGCTGGTCAAAAATGCTGTGGACACTTTCCCTAGGTCCACACTGGGCACCAAGCTGCCCCTCAAGTGCTACTGCTGCCCCAGGTTTCTCTGAATCCACACTAATACAGGATCATAGACCACCTTAGTGATCACTTTAAAATCACTTCCATTAGAAGTTGGATAGAGTTGCCTGATCTGTGCTGGGTTTTCTGCTGCATTGACCTAATGATAAGGCTGTTGTTTTAGAGAGACTACTGCTGTGATGAAACACCATGACAAAAGCAACTTGGGAGAGAAAAAGGTCTTTCCACAATACTGTTCATTGAGGGAAGTCAGGTCAGGAACTCAAGCAGGGCAGGGACCAGGAAGAGACAGGAGCTGAAGCAGAAGTTATGAAGGAGTACCACTCTACTGGCTTGCTCATACTGCTTTCTTGCAGCTCGCAGGACCACCAGCCCAGGATGTCACAATCCACAGTGAACTGGCCTCTCCCACTGCAATCACCAGTCAAGAAAACGCCCCAATAGATTCCTCCACAGGGCAGTTAGTGGGGAGTTTCCTCAAAGTTCCCTCTTCCCAAATGACTCTAGCTTGTGTCAAGTTGATATTAGGCAGAATAGCTTCCCTCCTTGTCTCATTTGATGAAATGAGCAGACTGTTCCCCCTTGTGTTGCCCCCCATGGCAATGGCAGAGAAGCAGGGGACCAACAGAAAATGTCAAGCCTACTCTTGCAACAAGCCCATTGTCATTTGTGCTCAAGTTAACAAGTCATATGACCAAACCCAAAACCACATGGCAAGATAGTATATCCCTCCTTTTTAGAGAGAGCTTTGACTTGGGTATGGGCAGGGAAGTATCAGAGGCAAAATGCAATCAACTATGTCGGTGCTGGTGAAGTCAGCTTTTAGTACATGCATCAGATAACCTCACCACCTGTGAGTTTCCTAATTCATGAGAACCAAGCTTGAATTACCAATGTTATTTGCGGGAGTGGGACAGGGGTGCTAAGATAGAGTGGGATCAATCAGTGCTTACTTTTGTTTCTTCCTCACAACCCTTAATAACACAACATGTGCATGTTCAGTGCATGAGATCCCAGACAAAAACACCTTTGCTGCCACCTGTTCATACAGACCAGAGTTTGCAATATAAGAATCTTCAGTGGCTTGTCCAGATGGAACACTCAAAGGGAACATACAATATAAAGTGAGTTCTCAATATAGATAGCATGCTGAGCACTATTTTATTGGTTATCCCATATAAAAAGTGCGAAAGCTCTCAACATTTTTCAATATTTACAGTTCAAATAACCTAAAATTCTGCAAACATTGCCTGTGATTGCACCTGTTTGGTTGGCTTTGCAGGTCTGTGTAACTCAGCTGATAGCTGGATGATTGTGCCCAACATCAAGCAGAACCACTACACTGTGCATGGCCTACAAAGTGGCACCAAGTATATCTTCATGGTCAAGGCCATCAACCAGGCAGGCAGCCGCAGCAGTGAGCCTGGAAAGTTGAAGACAAACAGTAAGTGCTGTGAACTCAGCTGATTTATCATCTCACATTTGCTCATCTCTTGGCTAACACTACTCCTTGCCTTTATTTTTCCTTTTCTGTCTTGGGCATCACTGGCAGGCTCAGAAAAGCAAATAAAGAGCCAGTGTGGAGTACTGAGGTTCCCAGCAGCTACCTCTGGGTTCCGAAGTGTCTTCTAGGCCGTGTGGCCATTAACTTCTTTTCACATATTTGCTCTCATTTCTTGAGAAAATAATCCTGGAGAAGTTCTTGTGAGAAATAGAATAGGTGTTTATAAAGCCTGATATAGAACTCTGTGAGTGGTAGATAGGATTGTTTTCCACAGCAGAAAACAAGTTCCTAACTCTTTCTTCAGAAATTCTTTATTTTATTCCAAGTATCTGTCTGGGTATGTAATTCTCAATTGGGGGCAATTCTGTCTTTTCTCCCCCAGCCCCAGCCCATGTAGCATTTAATAATGTCTAGAGACATTTTCCTGGATTATCACAACTGAGGAGGGTGCTGCTGGCATCAAATGAGTAGGAGACAGAACAGCTCCCAACACAAAGAATGATGCAGCCTGTCCTTGTGTCTCACGATTCTGTCATTTTACTGTTGCTGTCACTGTCTCTGTCTACATGTGTTTTGTTTTAACCTCTTTTCTTCTTTACATCTTTTTGATCTAGAAATATTATGCTATGTCAGTATGGTGCCATGCGGTGGGATTGCCAGTCAACAGAAACAATGAGTTTTCAAGAGGCGCTCCTGTTTAACCATATCCTTGTTTCCCAGAGCATGGTAGCATATGATTTGATCTTAGGACAAGCAAAGGGTAGAAGAAGAGCGCTGGATTAAGCATGAGAAAGCTGAGGTTCTGCCACATGGTATCCATGTGGCCATAAGACTTGTCTTTTCATATTTTCTTAAACAAAACCATTTTCTTTTGTGATGATTGAAGATTCCCAGAAAACCTGTAGCCATTACAGAGAGTCCTGTGTAACCTTTTCTCAGCTTCCCCTAGTGTCAACATCTTACATACCCTTGACACATTTGTCACAACTTAAGAAGTTAACATTGGTACATTTCTGTTGCCTAAGCCCTAGGCTTTGTTTAGATTTTGCAGTGTTATCTCTAATGTTCAGTTGCTTTCACAGGATCCAGTCTAAGACCTCATACCACATTTGGTTGTTCTTCATCTTTTTCCCATTTTTAAAAGAAGTTTTTGGTTCTACACTTTTAAAACGGGAAAATTTGGCCTCATTTATAAGCTGTCACAAAGACAAATTTGAAACAATTTTGAGAACATAAGAATAATATTATGCCCTGCTTTGTTAAAAAACCACAGAGCACATGGAAATGAACTTATGCATACTCGGGTCAACAGCTTTTTATTTACACTTGAGTATGCATTTGGTCTCTCAAAAACTATTGGAGCTTCTAGTAAATTTTAGATGCTATGCAACAGGCTGAGGACACTGTGACAACATTCAGCTCCTACAGATGGTCTTCCCTCAAGGAGTTTGTAGACTGTTGGGGAAGACAGAACATTAAGCCTTAGTTATCATTGCATCTCTGAAGTCTGTAATGGCAGTAACTCATGAAAGTGCTGGATATTCAAAAGAGCCTCACCCTGCATAGCCATGGTGGCTTTTCAGGGTGAGGTAAGATTAAGGGACATGAAGAAGAGGAAGTGTCCCATGACAAAGGAGCAGCATGGACAAAGGCCCAAAGAAAAGATATGTCTGTGCAACAGAAAAGGAATCAGTATGGTAAAAATAAGATACAAGTTGATACAAGTTGAAAGGATAGCTGAGCAAGGAAGCTAGAAACAAAAACCACATGGTGAAGCTAGGTGCACTGGTGCACACCTATAATCCCAGCACTAAGGACAATGAAACAGGATCCCAAATTCCAAACCAGCCTAGACTTTGTAGTGGGACAAAGCCCAGTAACACACACACACACACACACACACACACACACACACACACACACACACACCAGTTTTAAAAAATAAAAACTAGCCAAGCCTGTTCTCATAGGCCTGTAATCCTACCTACAGGAAGATCCTAAATTCAAGGCCAGCTTAGTCTACAGAGTGAGTTCAAGATCGGCCTGAGCAATTTAGTGAGACCTTGTTAGATATGGCTCAGGATGTAACTCAGTGGTAGAGTGATTGACTAGAATGTTTGTACCCATGGTTCCAATCCCCAGCATCACAAAACAAAAACAAACAAAACCAGATGGTAAAACCGTTATGAGTCATGAGGCAGTTGGTTTTTCAAGAGCAGTGTTGGAGGGGAGATAGGTTGACAGGTTTATATGGTAGAGGGTGGATGAGGATCTTCAAAAATGATGTTTTGTTGCATTGTGCTGTGGTGAGTGGATTAAAATGAAGGAAGATTGACAGCTGTGGAAACGTGTCCAGAGATTATTATGAAAGTTGTTCAAGCAAAAGAACAGTAGCCATGATAAGGTCATGTCCTCTACAAATGGTCTGATGAATTGAGTTCTTTAGTAACACAATCGTTAACTTCTTTCTCAAGCTAATTTGTCTTCTTTGAAGCTAAAGCCCGAAAGTTGGTAAGAATGGGCAGTGGTTTGTTTTTTGAGAGGCCTCTGTGGCCCAGACAGAATTGGCTCAATGAGAACACAAGGCTTGGGCCTCACTGAAGGTGTTGGGGTGCCCTGCTGTGTGTGTGAGTGGCTGAGAGAGGAGAGAAGGCAAGCAGGACATTGCAGGCAGCTCTCCATTACAAGTCCCATCTTTCTGAACATTCTGCCACTATTCCTCACTGGCAAGAGGCCAAATAGCACTGAGGCCTACGTAAATGGGGAGCTCCACGATGGACTTCTTTTCCTGCTCTGCCCATTAGTGTCAAATGATTTTTACTCACATTTGTCTTTTACCTTTAAAAAATTGGAATATTTTAAGAAAATGCATCTTTGTTCTTTTCTGTGCTTATTTCATGTCTTATCCCTAACAGTTGCTGGCACGAACGTCCTTGAAGACTTTTATTTTTTTACAAAACAAGCCAAGTTGAAACTTTAAAATGTAAACTATAGGTATATCCAGTAGGACTGATAGCCTCCTAGAGCTACCTTCTCGGCCCTTGAGGCTTTTTTTTCTTTTAAGTCAGGTTTATATTCTTTTATCGTTTTTTTATTTTGTTTATTTATTTTTAGCATGCAGACATCAATTTTATATTCAAGTATAAGCTCCAAAAGATGGAAGTTTAAGCTTATCATAACACCAAAATGATACATTAGAAATAAATTTAAGAATTTATAAGTCCCATGTTCAAACATCCATAAAACATTGAAGGTCTCAATAAGATACAAACATAGCAAAAAATTCTTTTGAGAATTTCAGATATGAGTACTGTGTTTACATCATTCTTCCTCTCCCTCTTCTCCTTCTAATTCCTTCCACATCCCTCCAACCTTTCTCAAATTCATAGCCTCTAATTCTTTAATTGTAAGTCTTATACACACATATGTATATATGTGCATATATGTGTGTGTGTGTGTGTTTATAAATACCATATGCTGCGATCATTTAGTGTTACATGTGTTTAAGGCTGACCTCTTTGGATTGGCTAACCAACCAGAGGGGCTTGCCCCTGGAGAAGACTGATTCTCCCTTTCTCAGCAACCATTAATTTGCCTGTGGCTCCTCTTCTAAGGGTGAAACCTTGTGAGAATTTTCCAGTCCCCATTGGCATGTCAACCGGCTTCCCTTTGATATCTACAGAACTATAAAACAAGGATCAGTAACTGTAGTTCAAGGGCCAAATCTGACTACCTACATTTATAAATAAAGTTTTATTTACATATACCCATTCATTTATCAATTTGTGACTACTTCCTCATTACAAAGGCAGAGTCACAAAAGAAACCACATGGCCTACATAAATGAAAATATTTATTTTCTTACCGTTTGCAGAAACTGTGCTGATCACTGACCTAAAGGCAAAAATTTTTGAGGTTCTGGTGTTATGTTTAGATCCAAGCAGAACCACCCATATTTAAGGGAACACACAGTTCCCCATGAAGTCTCCAGCCCAAATATGCATTGCTTTTCCTGTCTTTCCCTGGGACCTGCATACTGAGCAGAAGGCCTCTCCCAACTGCAGCAGTGGCTATGAAGGTGGACAGTGTGTTATTACTGCCAAATTGTAATATGTTTCCTGTTTTTAAATATCCTGTACCCTATGTGGTGTCAAGCGATAGGCAGTACTCAGATCAATGTTGAATTAACACATCTATGGGCTACATCAAAGTGCCCATAGATGACTGTGCCAGGATTTATAATGTTGAACATTTCAAAAGACAAATGTGAATGATGAAAGAGAATTTTATTTATTATACGTATTAATAAATCCAGAAATAGAAAACTTAAGCATTACTGTCATTTGCCCTTGCTGAAAAAATTTTAAATGTATAGTCCCTAAAGAGTCATACTTTTACTTTTACCAAGCTCAGAATGATGTGTTTGAGTGTTTAGAACACTCTACATTCAGACTTGAAATCTTGATTTATTTGTTCTCCTGTTCTGGAGTCTATTTAGCCCAAATGTATTTTAGGCCAAATTACATATGGAAGTCCTTGAAAATAAGGCCTTCATTTTTCTCCTCCTTTCCAGGATGTTCTTCAGCCAGAATGCGCCTGTACTGGGATCCCCATGTGTTTTTTGCTTGATCCTTGCCCATTTCTTTCTGAATAGTTACAGAGCAACACTGGACCCTTCTCTAAGTAGAAACTCAAGGAAGCACAACCATGTTCTTGTTCATCACTACTATTCCTAGCACATAATAATTCCTGCATAATTTTTCTTGAACATCATGAAAAGTATAAATAAATAAATGCCTTTAAAATTGTTTCTAAATCTTAAATTGCTATTAGAATATAAGATACTGTCCTGTGGTAGAAAGCATAACTCAGAGAGTACTGGCTTGGTTTAGACTTCCTCCCTTTGTTTGTATATCATGTGTATTGGTATTTTGCCTGCGTGTGTGCCTGTGAACCATGTGCATGCCTTATGCCCAATGAAGTCAGAAAAGGCCATCAGATCCACTGGAACTAGAGTTACAGATAGTTGTGAACTGCCATGTGCGTGCTGGGATTAACTCCCTGGATGAGCAGTTAGTGCTCTTAACCACTTCGCTATCTATTTATTCATCCCTTGTTTCAGACTTTTAAATCTATGAAGGTATACCATTTGTTACATTCCAATAAACAGTACTTTTTGACTTCTTTTTCTTTTGTGAACTTGTTTCTAGGTCAGCCGTTTAAACTGGATCCCAAATCTGCTCATCGAAAACTGAAGGTGTCCCATGATAACCTGACTGTAGAACGAGATGAGTCATCATCCAAAAAGAGTCACACACCAGAGCGCTTCACTAGCCAAGGGAGCTATGGAGTGGCTGGAAATGTGTTCATTGATAGTGGCCGGCATTACTGGGAAGTAGTCATAAGTGGAAGCACATGGTAGGTAGCTTCTATCTATTTTCCTCCAACTGTAAAAAAGGCACAAGCTATTCTAAACTTTGTCAAGGTTATAGCTTTATAACCAGCATCCATTCTGAAGAACTAAACCTACCCCTACAATAATGCTACATAACAAACATCCCCCAAATCAGTGTGTCTTCAACAGCAACCATTTACTAATATTAAACACGTACATTTGTGGGTTAGTTGATAAGGATTAATCTCAACTGGGATAATACTTTAAGCTACAGGTTGGGTCTAGGTCTATTCTGTGTCTCTGTTCCCAACACTGCAGAAATTTAGCATGGTAGTGCAGGCCTATAATCCCAGTATTCACAACACAGAGGCAGGAAGAACTAGAGTTCAAGGTCATATATGTATTTCAAGGCCAAAAGAAAAAAAAAAGTAGGTGATGTCATTCTCATTTTACAGATGAGGTGACTAAGGCATAGGCCAAAGTCATAAAATTCACATTTGGTAGTTACAAATTCTGTGATCAGGGGTCTAACTTTTAACTAGGAGCCCATAAAAAAAGGACAAGAGAATTAATGTCTTGATTTCACAGGCCAGGAAATTTTTGTCCCAAGTACTCAGCCTGGGGCTGATATAGTGGGAAAGCAGCCACAGACAATGCATACACAAATGGGTATGGCTGAGTGCCAATAGAACTTCATTTGTGAAAACAGGCAAGGGGCCAGAGTTGACCCCTGGGTTTCAGTTTGTTGATCTCTGCTTTAACTGCCATAGTATGCCATTACTCACTGAAGGGTGATATAGTTTTGAAATGTTATAATTATGCTTTAACTCATGAAGGAGGATATTCAATGAGTGATAGCTGACATGAAAGAGGAGAAGTTGTGGAGAAGGATTCAAGTGGGAGAGGGAGGGAGATGAGAGTGGTAAAAATGACTAAAATTCATTGCATAAATGTATGAGTCTGCCAAGCAATAAAAAATTAAAAACAAAAATAAAACTTAAGACTGTCATTCAAAAGTGCATAAGCTGATAGTAATGAGGATACCAGCAGTGTTTGTTTTAATACAAACATGCCAAAACACTTCTAATATAAAAGTTGTTTCCATTTGAATCTATACAAATAATGCATTATATACAAACTGCACACAGCTAGATACAAGTCAATCCAAATCTAAGGAAGCTTGCACAAGTGGCTATCCCCACTCTCTGTCTCTCTGTCTCTCTGTCTCTCTCTGTCTCTCTTTCTCTCTCTTTTGGTTTTTTGAGACAGGGTTTCTCTGTGTAGCTTTGGAGCCTTTCCTGGAACTCACTCTGTAGACCAGACTGGCCTTGAACTCACAGAGATCCGCCTGCCTCTGCCTCCGGAGTGCTGGATTAAAGGCATGCGCCACCACTGCCCGGCCCCCACTCTCTGAATAATGGTATCTGCATAAGCCTAGCAGGTAGTTTTTTATCTTTTATTATCCTCCTGATTCTCTTTGCCTAGACCATTTGCATGTTCCAACATTCTGTCAGAAGATAGAGAATAAATCTTATTTCTTCCAAGGCTGTGGGATTCATTGGCACTTGAAATTTGTGTGTGTACCATTGTGTGTGTGTACATATGGAGGCCAACTGCTTCCTCAACCACCTTCCACCTTAGTTTTTGAGACAAGATCTCTCACTGAATCTGGAGTTTAAGGATTCGGCTAGATTGGCTAGCCACCAGGGATCCTTTTGTCTCCATTTCTCCAGTGCTGGGATTATAGGCACAGATCACCACACCTTCTCTCTTTTTAAAACTTTAATTAAAACACAATTACTTCATTTCTCCCTCACTTTCCTCCTTATCTCCTCTACCATGTCCTCCCACATCTCCCAAATTCATGACGTCTCCTCTTCTTTAACCATTTTGAACCATTGTGGTTACAGATACATATAAATAAATAAATATATAAATACAACCTGATGAGTCTGTTCAGTGTTGCTGCATGTATGTTTCTAGGGCTGACCACTTAGTATTAGATAACCAATCAAGGTGCTTACCCATGGGGAAGACTGATTCTCCCTCTCTCAGAAGTTGATTGCTTACAGGTTTTCATTTATGGGTGGGAACCTCATGAGATTTCCCCCATCTATGCTGTGATGTTTACTGTTGTTGAAAATTTTCTGGTCTTGTTTAGGTAGCCACATTGTTGAAATGTCCTGAGTATAGCTTCACTATCATAGCTAGCCTTTTACATGGAATCATGAAGACCAAGCTTGAGTTCTCTGAACAAATTGAACCATCTCCCTAGACTGACACTTGAAATTTTTAGCTATGTTGAGGCAAGATAAATGCACAAAGGGAAATAGAATTCATGTGCAGAAAAATCAACATTTCTAGTTAATTGATGTGCTTTATTAATCTGGTATTTCAGAATCTAGTGTCTAAATGATTATAACCCCATTAATAATTATTTGTGATAAATGATACCTGATCATTATGATCTCATTGCTATTGATGAATAGTGTGGAAAATTTCACCAGACCACTTTAGTTACATAAATACAGATCAGTATTACCTTTAAAACACGTTCCAGATGTCAAAACTAACTCATGTGTGGGAAAAATAAATTCTACAATTAGTTGCCACACATTGGGTCTTTACATGCAAACCTGATTGTGTCAATTAAAAAAAAATATCACATGTAGAAAGTAGTTTCACATTTCCTAGATGGTAACAGCAAGGAAGGCTTGCCCCCTACAATTAAATGCCTGTGACTTACAACAGTTAGTGACACATATATATTTTTTATGAAATATATACCTGGTTTTAAATTAACATGTACATTATGATCCATGTAATGGGGCATGTTAGCATTGCTCTGAGAAACACAGTTTTTGTACTTTTTAATTTCTTTATGTCTCACTGTGTAACTTAATGGAACATTATATTCTGCCTGCACCTTTCAAGGTCAATGGAAATATGTACATAGTTTTACAGATTAATGATAATATAATGGTATTTTCCTTTGCTTAATGGACTGTACACTTGGTTATTTTCTGCTCTCAAAGGCTGTTAACATGCACTTGGTGTTAATGAAATAGTGTTAAGGCAGTAATAATGGGTTCATACCAATATTACTAGACTTGAAGTCGAGAGGGCAGCATGAGATTTCTGTACTTTTCTTCTAATTTTAACTTTCTGATTTTGTGAATGAAATCTGTCCTTCCTGTTGCAGCTACTTCAAAGGGTTCAATGGAGGTTAAAATGCGAAATAAACATTAGCATTCTTTAATTTAAAAATGGTCTGCAGCATCAAGAAGGAAACAACACAGCCATTGTTATTCGGGGATACAAAATGAAGTTCCATGTTATCTGGAAAATTAAAATAGTGTCTGCTGAGCCATAAAGTACACTGTGAATGGAGATAATTTAAATTGCAAAATGCATATCATGGGGCTAGAGAGATGGTTTAGTTGGTAAAGTGCCAGCTATGCAAGCGTAAGGACCTGAGTTATGATCCCCAATATCCACGTAGAAGCCAGGCATTGGTTGCATATGCCTATAACCCTAGTATGAAGGTGGGGAAACACAGTCAGGAGGATTCCCCAGAGCTCATTGGCTAAACAGTTTAACCAAATTAGTTAGGTCTGGATTTAGTGAGAGACCTGTCTCAAATAATATGGTAGAGAGCAATAGAAGACAACACCCAGTATTAAACTCTGACCTCACATGTGCACACATGGGCATGAGAGCACACACACACACACACACACACACACACACAAACTGCACACACAGAAGGGGGACAAATATTCCAAAAATGTATTGGTTACCTCTTATTAAATAGAAGTCAGTTAAGGACCTACAAAGATAAAGTGAGTGGGAAACTTATAGGATCCCAACAGGGCTGGGAATACAGGTCTGGAGTCTATCACTCCAGTGCATGAAGTCATGAGGACCTGCTGTCCACTGCCAAAGCAGATGCATCCTGAAGTCCTCTAAAGCTTCATCAAACCTCATGTCTACTGTCTGCCATTGGGAAACAGTGTCCCTGACCCTCTTCCAACTTCAGGATCCTATGCAAGGATATTGCAATTGCACAACCTGATCCAGACTCAAATAAAAATGAGGCTTCTGGGAAGTACAACCCAGAACTGTCTGTGCACAGGAGACTGTCAAGAAGGACAAGAAGATGCTGTGTTGATAACAGTATGGCTGGCACACTGATTTAATGGATTACCATTACATCTTCTTTAGTTGTGGCATGTTTCTTTAACACACCTCTCTTAAAGCAATTGTATTTTAGATCTAACATGTGATTTGATTTTTCTTTTTAAAAATGCTATTTTTCACAAAGACCAGTGGAGTTTTTCTCTCTGCTCAGGATCAGGTACTATATGTACTATCTGATTACACTGGTTTCTGTGCTAACATATCAAAAGTTGATTAATAGTGATGTGTTTGGCTTACGATAATAACTGTGAAATGCTTTAATTATTAAAGGGCATGTCTCAGTTATGTAAAAAGAGATTAAGAAGCTTTGAATATTGTAGTAAAATTCTATAGAATTTTTATTTTTGAGTAATAAGAAAGAATATTTAGAATAACTGAATAACTCTCTGCTCAGTGAAATTTTAAAATGTTTTTATTAATTCCTTTAGAATTTTGTACAATGTATTTTGCACTTATACCCTTTCCTCAACTCCTTCCCTTACTGCCTTATCAACCCTCCCATCCCTTTCCATCCAACTTCAACATTACTTCTTTTTTTTCTTCTTGCCATATTGAATCCATAAGATTTATTTTCAGATGTGTGTGTGTGTGTGTGTGTGTGTGTGTGTGTGTGTGTGTGTGTGTGTGTGTATGTGTGCCTGTGGAAGTCAGAAGAGGGCATTGGATCCCTTAGAGCTAGAGTTACAGGTGGTTGTGATCCAGACTCAAGCCCTCTGGAAGATCAGTATGTATTCTTAACAAGCCATTTCTACAGCTCTCTCAAAGATATTTTTAAAACTTTAAAATGTAGTAGGAAACATAATCAGAAAGGCAGTGATGTGTTGTGCAATTTCTGATGAGATGAAGATAGTATAAAGTGTCAATTGAAGTTGTGGCCTTTTGAATCACACTAGGTTTGAATTCTGATTCCTGTACATACTGTTAGTGTGTCATTCGGTAGTAACGATAAAATAATAGTTGTAGAACATCACATGCCAGCCATTGTGATTGTGATTTAAAATACATTTTTCTTTTACTCTTTAACTTGGGGATATGGAGACTATACTTGTTCCTGTGTTATATATGAGACATTGAGATTGAATGAAGACAAAGGACTTAACCTTACAAGTGGAAATCATTTTTCCTGTTTGCCTTTGCCAAAGTACATTCAAAGCCATGGACAAACAGCAGATATGATAGCAATCGCAAAGTTTAAAGTCTATTGAAAGATAAGCCAATATAGAGTCATGCTTTCCAGTATGACAGCCTTGCTCTACATATGTAGTTATTTAAATAAACTTAATGGAAATTAAAATTCATTACAACCAGGGCTAATGGCTCAAGTCCTACCACTCAGAAGGCTGAAAACAGAAAGGGTGTGAGAGTTTAAGGCCAGTCTGGGCTACAGTATGAAACTGTTTTGCAAAATAAATAAATAGACAGACAGATAGATATAGATAGACAGATACAGGCTCTGCCATATGTATGCTGAGGTTAAATGCTGATAATCCCATGGAAAAATGAAAATGTTATAAGCAAAAAAAATGTATTTCTAACACCTATCCTCCTGAACATCATAGCTCAGCCTAGACTGCATTGAATGTTCTCAGACTACTTACACGAATCTGCAGTCAGGCTAACTCCTTTAGCACAAAACCCTACTTGTAATAACATCTTGATTATCTCACATCCTTTGTTGTTTTTAGTACACTGCAGTGTATAGCATCAGTTTCCCCTCATGATACACAATGTCATACAAAAGAATGGCACTACAAGCTCAGAAAAATATCAAAACTCAGAGGATGATTTTGCTGACTGTGCATTGCCTTTAATAGGGTTAAAAACAAAAAACCTTAAATCCAGGCATCCTAAATCATGGACTGTCTGTAAGTTTAAGGTTAATTTCATAGACTCACCAGCCACAGGTCCAATGCACAATAGGTATATGGGGCTTATGATGACCATACTGAACAGGGAAGAACACTTCGATTACTACAGAAAAGTCTGGGATGATCAGCACTGGTCCAGAGAATTTAATGTGCAGACATGCACAAAAGAGAAACAGAACAGGAAAATGGAAAGTCAAGATTCTCTTGCAACATTTAAGCTGAAAAAAGGAAGGTAGGCCAACACACCTTCCACCTCTATGTGTTCAGGAAGAACAAAGATGAGTATTTATTTAAATACTCACTTGAAGGGAGTGATCGGGGCAACAAATCATCACATTTTAACAGCCCCCGTGGACCATAGAACAAATTTTACTCACATGCAATGTGGTTGTTTTTTTTTTTTTTAATCACTGCTGTTTTGTCTCTGCAGGTACGCCATTGGCCTTGCATACAAATCGGCCCCCAAACATGAATGGATTGGGAAGAATTCTGCTTCCTGGGCCCTCTGCCGCTGCAACAATAACTGGGTGGTTAGGCATAACAGCAAGGAAATCCCCATTGAGCCAGCCCCCCACCTCCGGCGCGTAGGCATCCTGCTGGACTATGATAATGGTTCCATTGCTTTTTATGATGCTTTGAACTCCATCCACCTCTACACCTTTGATGTGGCACTTTCGCAGCCCGTGTGTCCCACCTTTACTGTGTGGAACAAGTGTTTGACGATTATAACAGGCCTTCCCATCCCAGACCATTTGGACTGTACAGAACAGCTGCCATGAGTATCCAGCCCTAGAGCAGCTCTGAGGAATAATAAAGGTTGAGGCCACTGTTTAGGGGGTTGAGAAACTAAGGCTTCAAGAGCGTGATTGAATCTCCCCAGCTTGTCCAGAAACCAGCTCAGATAGGGCTCCAAATGAGAGATTTCCTTCCTTTTATTGTGTTTTGTATTAAGTGCAGGCTTTAATAATTTCTTTGATTTTTTTTGTATTTAGAGGAAAATCTATAGATTATTTATAAAAAAAAATAATCTGGATTACAACTCTTAGGAATCACTTGGTTTTGCGCATTAAGAGGCCCATAAGTTTACGAGCCCTTTGCCAGTTTCATTTCATCAGTGTATGGGCTTGCAAAAATCCTTTTGTAGATTTGTGTGTTTATTCACTTTCTCACATTCTATTTCATACTAAGGCCGTGCTAGGCCCTGTCACTTAGAATAGCAGAACATGCAGCTATTGAAAAAGTAAAAGTCATTTTGAATCTAGTAAGGAAGTAAACAGGCTACCTTACTCTGGTTGAACTTGAGATATTTTAACTGTGATGTCAGAAACTTGTATTGGATCAAATAGAATGGGGCACAAGGGAGAAAGAAAGAATTAACTTTGGACCTCAAGCTTAGCTGTGACTGAGAGGATGATCTGGGGAAGGAAGAAGTCTCTTAAAGCTTTAGTCATATATTCACCCACTTCTCCAGGGCTGAAGCTTTTGGGCTAACATCAATGAGATTAGAATTGAACATTGTCATTTTGAATCTTACAGATGATTCAAGAATTCATGTTGATTTGGGTTTTATCAAAAGTAGAATTCTGTTTCATGGTATAAAACTATTTCCCCTTTCCTCTTACTAGTTATTTTAGGCCTGTGAAATTCTTTCACTACATTTAATAGGTGCCCTATTTTGTCCTTCCACAAATCAATTTTTCTATTCTTTCTAGGTCTATGGAAATTAACATGTCCTGTCACAAATAGCAATCCCATTTTCAGTTGATTTTGTTCTCTGGGACACCAGCGCATGGCCTTGAACACTACCATGTTCAAATATAAGTCACCAAAAACAGTATTTATGAGTAATGATATGACTCATTATACAAAGTACTAGTCACCAGTATACATGCCTCTAAAGTTACAGGCTTTTTATAAGCACACTTTGAAAGATGTAGATATCCCCTTATATCCTAGTATAGTTTATCATAGAGTTGTAAGAAAAGATTCAAATTTACTGTTCCTACAGGGGAATCTGCTAATAGAACCTGCTAATCAAATTTCAGATAGAATTCTTTTCATGCTGATCTGATACATTGTAACGGTCCCTGGATTAAGACTTTCTCAGGTGGTCTTTGGCATGGGACATTGGCATGGGTTCACCTTTATAAATGGTTTCAATTGCTAAAATATTTATCTGGGCCACCCATCAGCCAGCCGTTGACTGAAAAGACTGGTGGATTGAAGAATTGGTTTTGGTGATTTTGCTTTTAATCAAATCAACCATTTCCCAGAAATTACTCAATACACTCTCCATTTAAGCATCACGGGGTCACAATTGATGTACTTGCCAATCTGGACTTCATGGAAGACAAAGCCAGCTTCCTGAGTCTTTTTGTCTCTTCCCTGGCAGATGCTGTCCTTTTTCTTAATGGATAGATTTTATATATTTACTATATTATTTATACCCAGATGAATATTTTGATAGCAGTTTAAGACATTCTCACATCTTAAAAATGGACACCTCAGTGGAAAAACGTTCATCTTTCTCTAGGAACTTTTAGAACTTTTTGACAATATAAAAATATGTATTTGCCTTCCCTGAATAAACTGAAAAGTTGTCTCAGTCATTTTTATGTACATTTTGGGTAACTGGATAAAAGATATTTTAATGCACTTTGTACACTTACAGGTTCTAAACAAAAGGGTCTAAAACTCGATTTCTGAGTTTTTAAAAACTCCTGGTCTCCAGGTAACAATAAATGCTACAGTTTGCCTTATGATGTTAACATAAAGCATTTCCTAGCAGGACACTATTTCCCTGAAGATGTTTTTCAGTATAAAGATGTTACTATTCAGATTTTCACTGCAAGCTGTTTAATGGTGTGTTTTGACTATTTTTGTAAGGACAAGACAGATTATGTTATAATTTTGTTGTGGAAGTCTTACTCTTGGCTAACTTAAAAACATTGTGGATGTAGCAGTTACTATTTCCAGGTTGTCATATTTACAGGAAAATATGTATATGGTGAAAGGCCACAGTGTTTAATTGCTGTAATGATGTAGAAAAGATTTCCGTGTGGATTTTTTTAAGTCTAAAAATACATGATGTAAACATTTGCTGCAGTATAACTCTGCATTTCCTTTAAGTGGACTGGGGCCACTCGCAGGAAGCATTTCCATAGAGGGGCAAAAGAGATGGCAGTGCCAATTAAATTAGGACAATGAAACTGATGAGATGCCAACAAAGGCTGTAAAGGCTTGGCACTATGTGTATGTAAATGACTCAGTTGCCAAGCGCCCTGAGTGCAGAAGGGCCTAAGCCTGGTATCATGTTCTCTCTTCACCATGATGAAACTCTTAGTGCTTTTTAAACACAAGGCTGGCATTTTCACTTCGCACTTGACCCTGCGTGTTATGTAGCCAATCCTTGGAACAGGACTTGAAAACATGGTACTGCTCTTCTAAATGGATAAAGAGAACATGGATCCAACGTTGAACGTTACTTGTTGAAATTTGCTTTAGATTCATATTATTCAAGTATGAATCTAAATGGTGAATTAGATGAGGGTAGGTGCAGAGTGAAGATTTTCTCTCCAGCTTTAAAAGAAAGTGACTTCAGAGAGTGACTGTATAGATAATGGTTTCTGTGGAGGGGAAAGCAACCTTAACATGGACAGACTTTTTATTATGGTACTGATAAATGGACCTTGAACTTCCTGAGGAATGAGCCAGTGCCCTCCAACTCAAGATGGATTTCTATCTCAGCTCCAGGATTGCATACAAATGGCTGCAGAGACATGTGCCTGCTTGTTCAGTGCATCTGGTGTTGGAAAGCTGACATCTGGTCTCTTTTGGTAAAACATCAATGGCATGCAGAGACAATGACACTAGCAAGAGAAATGTTTTGAAAATAGTACTTCTCATCCAGGTCTTGATTTTGCTAAACAAGAAGACATTTGGCCATATCTGGAGTCAATTTTGGTAGTCACAAGTTGAAGACATGTTGTTCCTGGCATCTGGTGAGTAGAAGTCAGGGATGGCACTAAACATCCTACAGTGCACAGTGAAGCTCCTCACCAGAAAATGATATCTGGCTCGAGATATCAGCTGTGTCCTAGTTTAGCTACTCTTGAATGTTTGCCTTTTTTCCAGGGACAAACAAACAAAAAGGAACAACAGTACCATTACAGGAGTGGCACCTTCATCATCAAAATTATTTACAAAATACTTACAGAAAATCTGAATTCTAAAGCAATCCAAGACTGTGTGAATGCAAATTACTGAAATAAGTGCTGTGATCCGATGATCTTAGTGTAGAAATGAGAAGGTTTTCTCTGTGCCTGCTTGTACCAGCACAAATTCAATCCTGGCACTTGAGCCAACTGCCAAGCCCCTCAAACCTGAATCTCTTCTTCTTTTCTGTTGCTTCCTGGTTCAAAATAAAATCCTTTTGTGGCACCAAAACAGGTCTTTGCGTGGCTTAGTTGCCTTTCGCCACTTTATGTTTTCACATTCATGACCTGCACAAACACTTCCTTGACTTCTACTTGTTTCTTCCACTGTTTTATGCTATGCAATTCATTTTGTTTTGACACCTGATATTTTCATATCCACTATCTAACCTCCTCCATTCAAAATACAGTTAATTTACAACACTGAAAATCCCCTACAGGGAATTTTTTTTTAAGTTTTTTTTTTTTCATTTTACATACCAATCAGAGAAGCTAGGTAAAAAGGAGGCCCCTAAGAGGGACACACATGGAGGGCCCCAGGAAGGGAAAATAGTTAAGATCCCCTACAGGGAATTTTAAAACACAGTAAAAAGCAAACTCCTTAAGGAGTGGAAACCCAGAGCAAAGATTGCTTGATGTCAAGTCTCATAGGGTGATAGAGAAGAGGGGAACAGTGACTGCCAGAAGAGCAACTGTCTTTATAGTGTGGTCTGCAGGCATCCCTCCAGGTGGTTCATAAGTACATACCCATGCCCCTACCCATGCCAGGAGCCACAGGAATTGACTTCTGCATCTTAGACATGCAAGTCCTTTCGGTCTAGGTCAGTGCTAAGCAGAATGAGTTTCACAGAGCCACAGTATTAGGACCATCAGTTGTTGAAAAGGCCCTTTCTGTCTCACTTCAGGTTTGTCAGTCAGAACCTCTGAAGAAGGTATCCAGCAATTTGAATTCCAACAAGCACTACATTAGATTCTGGTACTAATGAGAGTTTAGAAGACACTTCTCTGCAGAAATCCCCAACCTCATAGCTCATATAAACAGGTTTTTCCAGCACAAAATGTGTTTCTAAGGCTAAGTACTATCAAAGCAAAATGGTGTGCAGGTTTTCCTCATCTGACTTATGAAAATGTTCTTTGCCATGCACGCTGATTTCTAGGTCCTACTCTGAAAGGGGGTGTGACAAGGGTGGGGAAATAACCCAGCAGCATGTACTTCTAAAAACCTTCGAAAGCTCATCCCGGATTTGCAGTCAGTGCTATAGCCTGAGTTGGTCACTTTAAAGTTCAGATGGTGAATCCTAGGGCTTTCTGGCACAGTCTCTGCCATAAATCCTTCGGTCTGTGGTCATAGAAAATATGTCAGTAGATGGATGTGATTGGGAGCCAATAAAACTTCACCCAAGAGCCATAGTTTGCTGGCATCTCCTGTAGTGGATGCTGGACTACCCAAAGCCCTTGGGCATTCTGTACCCTCTCACTTACTCAAGACTAGGCCATGTCCTTTTCATGTCTCAGTGAACTCTAAAAGTTCTTTCCAACACAGAATTCCATCAAGTCTATGAAACCACAGAACCCATGGAGAATTGATTATGGGGTACTTAAGACATGGCTGTTCAATGGCTATTGGAAAATCCCTCATTTGACAGACTAGGGTGGGGCCTGTCAATGTTCTGATGATTAGTTTTACAACCTCTGTAATTTCAACTCAAATCAGACTTCTCACAAGTGACAGGTGTGTAAAATATATTCTCTTTGAAAAGTGTTTTAAGTCCATTTCACTTGAACTTTTAAAGCTTTACAGACACCACTATAATTAATCTCCTTTAAACATTAACTTGAAGGGCATGCCAAGCAATTCCCAGGGCAGCCCACAGCCCATCCTTTTTGTCTTAAGTGTAATATATTTAAGAAGGTAGTTGCTTGTGATATAATAGGAGAACAAAAGGGGAGGCATGTGGGACTTGTAAATTCCCTTGCCCTTGAGTATCAGCCTTCTCATGGAATACACATTTAGATGAAAATGGGGTCTAGGACCTAAAGGCAATCCTTTCTTTAAGTTTTCCTAACTTGGTATGGACATTTTATGGAAAGGAATGAAGTTCTCTCTTTGGATCTTTTCCGTAATGCCCTCCTAAGAGAATTATTAAAGCATGATTAGATAAGAAGCATAGCAATTAGCAAGCAAATATGTCATGGCCTAAAACCAATTACCAATTAAGAAATACCACAGAAAAATGATTTAATGAACATTGGTTCTTTTGCACAGTCTATTTATTCTCAAAGCTCAATTTTGATGATGGTCATTAAAAGCTGTTCAAGTTCACTAATGCATTTCAAGTACTAATAATGATTTTCCCCTTAACTAATGGTACTCATCCTCCAGCTACTGGCCTCGTTCACCCCCTCTTCTCACTCAAGCTTCCCCAGGGCTGTTCATGCCTACTACTGCTCATTGCTCATCCAGCATCGCACCTTCCTATGTGCCATCAGAAGCTCAGGGGCTTTCATTACACCGAAAAGTGCTCACTGATATGAGAAGTGACATCCACATCTAGAAAAACAAAACAATCTCAAGTATTCACCTGTCCCCATCTTGATATACAACAACTTTTTGAGATATGCTTAACTAAGTCCTTTTTAATCTTCCCATAGGCAATGGTATCGCTACCATTGCCTTAATCATCAGTGTGTGCAAAAACTGCTTACACACACAAGTTCAAATCTCTAGGTCTAATTTTTCCTCTGAGCTTTGCCATGTACCTTGGCCAAATTTTTGGCAATCTTTTTCGGAAACCTAAAGGGCACCTCAAGTTCAGTATGTCCAGAATTGCATTCATGGTCTCTGCTTGAAAACTCCTTTTAGCCAAAATCCATAGGTAGATGTTTGATGTCATTCTTGTCCTCTGTGTCCAATCCATTACAAGTCCTTTTGACTTTATCTCCTAAGTACATTTTTGACTTACCTCTACCTCTGTACACTTAATAAAAAAAGAAGCCATGAATTTGAAAGAGATCAAGGAGAGATATATGGGAGAGTTTGGAGGGAGGAAAGGGAGGAGGGAAATTATGTAATTATATTATAATCTCCCCCCAAAAAGAAAGAGAAGTAAAAAACACAGACCAAATCTAAAGCAAGTTCTAAGTGTTTCCTGCAAGTAATATGTATGCAAAGATTTGAATTACATTATGTCAATTGCCAAAATGTGATATTTTGTTAAAATTAAACAAAATAATATTAAAAATAAATAATAGTATCAAAATAAAATCTAGAATATCTATTTCTGGTAAATTCCATATTACCTTTATAATGTTTACAAGTTTATCAGGAAAAATATGTAAAAAAATTGTCCATCAGTATTTTATCATCTCCTCACTTTTGTCTCCGAATTCTAAATCTGGAGTGTGCTTACATAATTTTAGTTTTCTGGCTTAGCTTACCCCACACCGTAAAAACAACCCAGGTATAAACCCAGGAAGTATGATCTAAGATATCACTAACTCCATCTTGGAACCTTTGACCTTGGTGTTCTGCTTCTTTTTTTATTATTCATTTTACATACCAACCTCAGATCCCCCT